>SJYO01020080.1:72537937-73075239 GCA_006410555.1 Capra ibex
CTACCAAAACTGATGTGTCTCCGTCGGGGTGCGATCCTATTCACCCGGGACTCGGGAGTACTAGTTCAGTATAGAACGTTTACTCTAATATACTTCAGTACAATAAGAAGAGACAAATAAAAAGAACAATAGGGGTTGGACGGCATTTCCGACGAGACTTCCTCGGACTCAACAGAGTCGCATACACACACACGACCTCCCACCTCGGTGACTGATCACAACCACTACTCACTCTTTAGGGTTCCCTTTTGAGGTCAGTAGAGAGAGGTGTCAGAGGGAAGTAACCATTCGAACCTCCTCAAAAGTAAGTAATCATTTCCGTCATTGAAAGGGGGGGTCTCAGACCACCTTGTCCCTCCGGGATCAGTGTCTACTTGATCCACTCTGTGGTTCTTCTCTCGGGTTCTGGTACGCGGGTGTCAATCCAATAGTTTTGAGCTCTTATTCTTCTTCCGACTAGATCTTTGTTTCTCAATATTACAACCCTGGGTAAGACAACCGACATTGATAAAAAGGTCCATTGTTTCACCCAGGTGGTTAGTAACCACCCTCACTCGGATGGAAAGGCTCTCTCACCGAGGTAGGCACCTGTCTTTCCTAAGTGGTTTCGACCCTTGGTTCGTACCGGACTGTACATAGTGGATGTACACAAAACCCCCTGTCTCTTCTTCGGTTCTCTTGTACTCTTATGTGTTTATTTGTTTTGTCTTTATTGATGTCGATAAAAGAGTTCTGAACGAAGAGTAGTGGAGAGTGTGAGGAGTCCTCTCGGGGGTCCCAGTGGTAAAGGTTTACAGGACTCCATACACTGGAGGTCCCACTGTCTCCGGACCCTTGATCTCCACGATAGAGGTCGTTCGGGTGTCGGAGGCCTTAGAGGGACTGTAGAGACGGTAGACCGGAAGACAAGACATCTCGTTGGGGGTGTTGAACTCCGTGCAAAACCCTCGTTTGGGCTCTTCCTCTGGTGACTCACACTTGTGGGTAGAGTCCTTCGGTCACGTGAGTTGGTCACCAAGGGTCGGGACGTACGTGTAATCTTAGTGGACACCTCGAAGTAGTGTGTGGATCCCGACCTGGGGTGACGGTCTCAAAGACTGAATTAACCAGACCCTATCCCGGGTCCGTACCTATACGAAATTTTAGAGGGGTCCACTAAGATTACACGTCGGTCCCAACTCTGGGTGATATAATATATGTTGTCCTCTCCGGGAGTCCGGAAGTGAGTCTAAGGTCAATGAGAATTAAATATATCCGAAGATTGTTAGGTCAACAGACCAAAGGATCGACCGTATACTAATTTTTGACGTATACATCTTCCCCTCTCTTTCCGACGATTACTTCTGTGATTTTGGTCGTTCTGCATTGTTTACTCGCAGATTCGTGTTCACATTTCTATCTTTCGGATATTTTTCGTTTGTGTCGTGAGTTGGGGAGGGGAGGGGTGGTATAGGATAAATGTCATTCCCGGACTCCGCTAGTGATCCACTTCCTCCCTCCACCCTCCTCCCGTCCGAAGTCAGACTCCTTCATAATGATGGGGTAAAACACCTACTTCTTTGGCTCTGAGTTCCTCCTAGTGTCTACCGGAGCGAGTTTCAACGTGTTCGGGACTCAACGTCACGACCCTAAACTTTTAGTTTACACCCAGCCCCGAATTTTCGGGCGTATACAACTTTCACGGCATAGACGGACAAATCATACTGACTATAAAGACTACTGGGTTGGCAGTCATAGGTCGGTAAGTTCTGCAAGTAAGATCCTTATCAATATGCGTGTGTGTGAGTGTTTATATACGAATTGTCACTACTTTCTTGTCCCATAGGTAAACCCTTTATTTATTTATTATGTTCAAGAAAGGGTCGAGTGTGGTAAGTAGTTTTACTTATGGTCTACCTATTTCTACCTTTACTTTGGTATTTCCATGATCTTCTTTTATATTCACCTATAAAATATTAGAATGTTACCCCTTCCCGAAAGATTTGTACAGTTGTTTTCGTCTTTGGTATCTCCTTTTCTAACTATCTAAACTGATGTAATTTTTAATTTTTGAAGACATGTAGTTTTTGATGGTATTTAACTTTTTTATAAGTTGGAGCGATCATAAGTTTCTTTCCGTTTAATTTTGTCGTTACTCTCCAGATAAAAAAAAGGACTAGTCTAACCGTCACTAATTTTTCTTACTATTATGTCTCTCGACCACTCCCACTCCCCTTTAGTCGCGAGTATGTGACAACCTCCCTCACATCTCATCATGTCAGAAAGACCTTCCGTAAACCCGCCATGCATACTTTTTTCGGCTTCTTCTGTACATTGAAAACTGGGTCATTAACATACATATTTTCAAATAGGTTTCCTTTCTTACCTTGATGATGTGTGTGTACGTGTATATTTTACACATATTCCTAAAATAAGTGAAACCTTACAACTTTTAACCTTCGTTGGATCGACAAATTGTTTTACTTAATCAGTTTATTTAATACGATATATGTATTCTGTATTATAAAACACCGAAGGTTTTTACTACGACATATCTGTATGTCCGGTCACCTTATCTTATTTCGTGTCTTTGTCTAAGTTTATATATACTCTTAAACCATATACTTATTTATATTTATGGTTTATATTTATGGTTCAGTCACTCCTTTTCTATTCTAAAAATTATTTACCACAAACTGATTGACCTTTTTCTGTCTACGATCTCGTCGTAAAGTGTATCATATGGTCCTATTCTCAGTCAACCAAGTTTCCAAATTTCCGTGTTTTATTTTTGTATTTTAGTGGTCTTCTTATTTTCTTAAGGAAATATTAGAACCTCATTACTTCCGGAAAGATTAACTAAGTTATTAAGTCTTCAGTATTTTATTTTCTGACTATTTATGTAGATATATTTTTAGAAAAAATTTTCAGACGTACCGATTTCGTGTGTTTTCTTCTGATTGACCTTTTTTTGACGTTGAACAAAGTGTTTCCCAGTTAGTGAGAGTGTATTAAACAAAGATCTATAGTTCCTTTAGTTATCGGGTTATCATTTTTTTTTTACGGGGAAAAGTCTTTTTTCTTTATGTCTACCGAAATTTCTTATATTTTCCTACAAGTTAAAGTAATAATTATTACTTACGTTTAATATCAACGTCACTGAAAAGTGGATAGTCTAAATATGTATAGGTTTGATGTGAACTAACCCCCTTCAACATCCCTTTGTCCGTGGGAATATGTGACGACCATCCTTGTCTTTTACTATGTGGGGATATTTCCCGTTATACCGTAAAAGATAATTACAACGATTACATAAATGGGCAACTGAGTTGTTAGAGTGAGACTTAAAAAGGAGTTTTATATAAACCTGTGTATGTCTTTACTATATACATACATAATATTGTAATGAACATTATCATTTTCTAACCTTTATTGGGTTTACAGACTAATATACCTTGACCAATCTATAATAACAGATAGATGGGGTATTTTACGGTCCTTGATATATGACTATACTTTTTCAGAGGTGATGAATGATAATTCAAAGATAAAATTTCGTGTCATGGATTATTGATGTGTCACACGATTGAAGAAACATTCTTTCACGTTCCATATATATTAACGTAAACGAACATAAAAGTTTTTCCCCGTGACATTGATAATTTTCACCCTAGATGTCTTCCCTTTAGTTCTTTGGTCCACTCCTCCCTGTACTCATGGTCGTTTTTAAGAGTTAATATGAAAAATTATGGTAACACTAAAAACTTGAAACACTTTCATAACAGATAAAATTTTCTTTTGATTAAATTATGTATTAACATGTCTAAGTGAACACAACTGTACTTTTCTAAAAGGTTTACCTGAATCACGTATTTAATCTTTATATATGTCTTATTAGAGTTAAAACGGAAAGTTTTTAGTACATAGATATTCCAACATAAGAATATGTTACTAAAGGTATTAGAACCCTTTGTCCTTTCGAAATCGGTATTTGTTCAAATAGTGTAACATAAATTAAAATTTTTAAAACGTTTGTCGGATTTTACATTGTTGTCCATAATTTCCACCATGCCCTAGACACTTATCAAAGTTAATCTTTATTAATGTAATATCTTTTTACAAATAATGACACTCTCTAATTGTCATACTGTTTTTCATATATATCACACATATATTTCGTCGTATATGTTATATTGACAAATTATCTTTTTTTATGTGCAAATCTTTTTGACCGTCTTCTGTGTACGGTCCCATAAACAATTAACATCAATAGGGACGTACACCTTAATATCCACAAAACAAACAAACAAAAGAACATTTACCAGTTCTAACAGTGTGACAAGGTATTATTTGTTACGGAAGATTTTACTCTTCTTTTTTATTTCGTGATTCCTGAAAAAATTACGAAAAATTTTTTTATTACGAAGTTCTCAATTTACGATTTGATGGAATTTTTCAGTAGATGGACTTTCCTCTCTGACCGATTCATTGCACCCGATGGAAGTAGACGACTACTATTCGGAACCAGGCTCCGACTCCAAGAGTAAGACAGGAAGGAGGGAAACTCAGAAAGGACTGATGTCCCACAGTCGGTGGTGCGACCCTGGTTGTCGTGACGGGTGGTCATATCCTGTCTTCTGTGACGTTGTGGTATTCTGGGTGGAGAGGAATGAGGGTGGGGTCCCTTAGTGACCAGGTTGGTGAACGGAAGACCGTGGAAAGCCGTCGACTCGATTATTTGGATGACCCGACCTTCCACCGCCCACCCGTCACAACACTCACTGTACCAGTCCGTCCTTCTAAAAGTCGCTTTCCTTCCGCACCGAAAGTCCACACCGTAGAGAGTCCGTCTACAGGAGGTTTCTCCGAACCCCCTTTTCTCCTCCCCGGACTCCGGGTCCATCGGCGGATCCGGGAAGGACAAAGGACTCTCAAATGATGTTGGTAGAAAATGGACCAGAGGAGGAGACAGGGATGGAACAGGTTGGACTGAAGGTTCGGGGACGGTGAGATTAACTTTATATGGATTAATAAAATAAGGACCCTAGTTTTGTAAAATAGACTTTAGTCGTGAAGAGTTTGAAAAGACGATTTCATGTGCTTGTCGTCTGTTTTCTTTACGGAAACCAAGGGGGTCCCCTGGAGTGTCGGACTTCGAGGACGGTCGTGTGGGTTCGAGAGAAACTTCAGAAGACAAAAGAGAAATTTTAAGTACTCTTAAAACGTACGATAAGATACTATATAGACTTGAAGAGAATTATACTTCTACAAATTTTAATGAGTGGAGCTCCTTTTGACTACGAGGACTTTCTTTATAACACAAATAGGTTTCCGAGTTTATAGGAGGAACCTCTTCATGGATATCGTATTTTAGGTTTGAGGACTGTCCGCTCCGAGATATTTTAAACCGGGGGTGTTTGGGAGGACGGAAGGAGGACGTGTGACAGGTTAACGTGTGACAAGTTAGTGACCCGGGGGCCCTGAGGACGGTACAGGACTAAACGGTCCAAGAACGGTCAGGGACGTAAAAACGAGTCCGAGAAGGAAGGACCCCTACGGTGAGAGATGGACGACTGTTGGGTGGTAGGGATTTTCGGAAGTCCCTCTAATTTACGGTGAAAGGTGTAATGTAGAGGAGAGTACCAGGACTGTCTACGCTTTCGTCGGACACGAAACCCTAGTCTTTCGACCACAAATTCAACACTCAGGGTTGAGAATTGTGACCTGTTTAATAGATTGAAGACTGTAGAGTAAACACTTTATCCCTTGTTGACACGAAGAAAGTGTCCTGACAAGATCCCTTATTGCTTTTAAGTTCGTTGTCACAGCACGGGTCGACGTGAGGGGATGTTAGGAGGTTTTGAGGATCTCGTCAGAAATGTGGTGAGTGTCTTTCTCGTCCACAATTGTGTACGTACTAAAAAGTATTACCGAATAAAAGGGGGTTATCTAGCCACCAAGGGTTACAGGGCTCCTTCAAAGAACGTAATAGGGTTACTGGGGTACAGAACTTTCTAAAACCAATAATTTAGTTTGTGTAAAGACCTTCTCATGGACGAAAAGATTCAAGAGACAGGGTACTTCGAAAGACTTGTGACTCTTGACAAGGGTCGGAGGGGAGAGGACTGCGTGAACTCCCCGAGACTCGCCCGTCGGTGGGTGTCTCTGGTATTTGTGGAGTTCTGACGTCGAGGCCGAGGTATGAAGGGTGTCGTGGAATGAGTCGCGGAACGAGATTCTTGTGTGGATCATTGACGAACACCGTATTTGTCTTTCAAGGTGGGTCTACTGTCACCCCCTCTCAGAATAGATTTACTCGGCCCAGCCACACGTCTTTCCCCCGTAACAATACCCTCCGTCCGTCACGACCTCCGGTGGGAAGAGGGGGTGGGGCGGGGTTCGTCGTCCGTGGGGGTCAAGATGGTCGACCCGAGGTCGAAGTCACACACTCGGCTAATTTTTCGCGGGAGAGAAGTCACAGACCTTTGAGGACGTTCCTTTCAAACGACGGGGTTCAACCGAAAACTGATCTCAGAATTATTCTCCGGAGTCGTCCGACACCGACCTCTCTGTTACAGTGAATCTCCTCGTCGAACTTCGCCGTCAATCCTCTTCTTAATAAAATTACTTATGTAAAGGAAAGTTAACATACCCTTATAGTTCTAGGGTAATCTTATCCCTTCGTTAATCTTGATTATTTCTACTTACGTGTCACGAGTCACGCACGCCTTATTGTTCGTCGGTTGTTTCCCTGAGCCTCTCGGGTGTGATTAGGTTCGCGTGACCGCCGGTCGCCTCCCCTTTGCCGAGACAAGTCGACGAGTTTCCGGGACACAGGGCGCGTAAGACCAGTGCCGGTCGTTTACCACACTCGACCCGGAACCTCAACCCCCACCTACCCGGGGGTGGGACCGGGACCCTCTATCTCTACCCGACAACCGTCGGGGAACCGCTGTCGGTAAGTCTTGTCCCGGGACCGAGGGGCGGTCGGAGCGCGGACGGGGAGCGTGACCCGGAGTAACACAGGTCCACCGTTTACGGAAGAGCGGTTGAGAGGAAGCTCCAAATCTCTCGCCCACCCTGTCACCTCCTCCCTCCCTCCCTCTCCCCCCGGGAAACGGGGAGGTAGAGAGAGGAGGGGAGGTGACCGGTCCCAGACAAGGAGGAGACCCAACCCACAATACAATGTCTGTGAACACCGAGTGTCCGTCGGTTTGTGTCCTCATGACAACGAATGTGTTAACGAGAAGTTTGTCATTGTTTGTTAAAAGTAATGGGTTCAGTCTAGCTTAGTAGACGGACCGGTAGGACGAAGTTATGGTCGGTGTGTATGTCCTGGGTCTCGAAGTGTGTGACGGATGAGACGACACTGTCTTGACCCGAAGTAAGACAGGGACCGGGTCCCTACACCCTGTTTCGAGAAGAAGGAGACTAGGGAAGAAACTCGGCCTAGTCGACGTGCCGACAGGTTTGACAGTCCTCTTTATCTCTTCTGTATTCGTGGATACGTCAAAGCCCGAGTGAGTCTAGCCCCCACTCTGTGACGAGTCTTAGACACTTCTTCCGTGAGTCTCGAACCTCCTGAGATGACTGCATAAATCTTCCTTAGGTTGTTCTATTGAGACCGAAAGGTGGTTTCGTCAGTGATCGGAATCTACCTCACAGTCCTGAACTGTAAAGAAATAAATTAGAAAAAACCGGTCTGTCAAAAAAGTTGGTCCTTACGCATTCGAGTAAGGTTTTACAGACGTACTCTCCGGTCAGTATGAATAATAACTCAAAAGATGGTGTAGAGAATTTTTTTTTTTTTTTTTTTTGACATTGAAAATAAAGAATTACCATCTCGTAAAATTTTCATGCAAATGTAAATGTTGGAATGAACTTGGAGTTTTATTGACACCCTTGACCGTTTCCGATTCCAACAGTCCAGATTTTTACTCCTTTGTCACCAGGTCTCTCCAATCCATACGACACGTTCTTATTTACTTACCCGACCCTGTGACCTTCAGTCCAAAAGACTAGGCCAAGCCACGAAACAAGATCTTGTGTAGAAAAGATATAGGTGTCTCACGGTCTGTAAAGGTCCTATTATGTAGGACGGTCAGACGAAAAGGTTATACTGAGGGAATGGCGAAAGGTGTATGATTTGACACGATTCGTGACATCCGAAAGTTTGTGACATCAAATCCGATGTTTCTTAGTGGGAAGTCCTTCGAAAGTTAGGTTGTCAATGGTTTCAAAACAAAACGACGGGAGGTGGGGGTTGGGGCAGTTTCTTCCTCTTTATATGTAAAGGAGGGAAAATTGTCGAATTCATCCTCCCTGACAAAATTTTCAGACGGACCGGAACCGAAGGGACCCCCAAGTCACCAATTCTTAGACGGAACATCCCCTGTGACCAAGGTAGGGACCATATCCTGATAGGGTGTACGACACCTCGTTGATTCGGGTACGTAGTGTTGATGACTCGTGACGTAACGTTGACGACTTTGGGTACGAGTTGTTCTCTTTGGTGATGTTACTCTTCCGGTGTGTTCTGTTGTTTCCCATCGGGGGGGAGTGACGTTACTTTCTTTCGGACGTGCGTCGTTACTTCTGGGTGGTGTGTGTTTTTTATTTATTTATTCATAAACCCCTTTTTTATCGGACGATCAGGTCATATTCAAGTCGTATTAGTTTTGACTGTTGACTAACAGATCCGGGGAAAGTAATTTTTCGTAACATCGTAGGTCCCCAACAATTCACCGTTTCGTTTCAGTAAGTTGAAAGTATAGGGAGTAGTGGAGGATATGGATTTGCCAGACAAGTAAAATTTTCACAAAAATGTACCACTGATATCAATTATTATGACATGACGTATAAACTTTGAACAATTCTCTTATCTAGAATTTTCAAGAGTAGTGTTCTTTTTTTTAAAACATTGGTACATACCAGGGATCTGAATGACACCAATAGTAAAGTGTCATATATACTTGTAGCTTAGTAGTACGACATGTGGACTTTGATTACGATAGATAGGTAATAAGGAGTTAAAATTTTGGAATAAAAATATTAAAATTCCATATTAAATATATGGTTCTCTATGTATCTATAATTGTCGTCTCAAATTATTCAAAACTGTTTACATAATAGATGTGGGTTTGGTTCTAAGTCTTATAAAGGTAGTGGACGTCTTTCAAGTACGGATAGGGTAAGGTCAGTTGGGGTGAGGTCCGGAGGTGGTAAGAGTAAAGACAGTGGTTCCTAGTCGACTTGGGTAGAACTTGTACTCTAATTGACCTTAGTATGACACAATAGAAAACACAGAAAGAAGAAGAATGAGTTACAGTTGGTTTGAGTAGGTACAACAAAGTCATCAAATAAAAAAATTATTCATCGTAATATAATAACTAAGTCAAAAGTTTTGGGTCAGTATAATGATGATTAAACGGGAGTTTTAAGAAAGGTAAGTCACACAGAGGCCGTACGAGGAAACGTACGTCGACGGAGGAGATTGAGAGGAACCGTTTCGAACCTCACTCTTTCTATGCATTCATCTTATAAAACAGGCGTTCCTACGGTAAAGTCCATCCTCACTAAGATGGGAGTCCTCTTTGACTGTTGGTCCGTCAGGTCGTAACACCAGTACTCATGTCTGAAGTCTTATCTGTCTGGCTCTAAGAGTAAAGATCAGATCGTGAATCGTCTGCCCACCGACCCCTGTCCACTAAATTGGAGAGTCACTGACAAAAGGGTAAACGTTTTACTCCTATTATTATGGAAGGATTATCCCTAAACACTCCTGATTTAATATAGCATGTATTTTACAGACCGTATTATCTTTGATTATTATCGGAGTTCAATCTGATATTATTTGCAAGAGGACGAAGTAAGTGTATGAAAGTCGAAAAGATTCAGAATTTCATATTTACCCAAAATATGAAATATAAAAGTCTGAGAAAATTTTTATTTCTCAAGTACTAATGTAGATCTTTTGCGACAGTCTATAAATGAATTTTCTTTACGATAAAGGAGACCTTTTTTTTTTCCTTTCGGAAAGTAGTAAATAAGTTACTGTTCATGTATGACTGAAGACTACGACTCCCCGAGAAGTATTCTCAATTCCTGTGTCTGGATTGAAAGTCCTATAAACTAAAACCTCCCCTTATTCTGTTCGTGTTTTTATTGATATTATGTTTCGTCTCATACCTGTTATTATTATTATTAATTGTAGATGCTTGTTTCGATCATCTCCACTACCTTAAGGTCAACTCGATAAAGTTTGGGATTTTCTACTACGACACTTTCACGACGTGAGTTATACGGTCGTTTAAACCTTTTGAGTCGTCACCGGTATCCTGACCTTTTCCAGTCAAAAGTAAGGTTAGGGTTTCTTTCCGTCACGGTTTCTTACGAGTTTGAGGACGGGTTAACGTGAGTTGAGTGTGTGATCATTTGATTACGAGTTTTAAGAGGTTCGGTCCGAAATCGTTATGTACTTGGCACTTGAAGGTCCACAGGTTCGACCAAAATCTTTTCCGTCTCCTTGGTCTCTAGTTTAACGGTTGTAGACGACCTAGTGACTTTTTCGTTCTCTCAAGGTCTCTTTGTAGATAAAGACGAAATAACTGATACGGTTTCGGAAACTGATACACCTAGTGTTATTTGACACCTTTTAAGAATTTCTCTACCCTTATGGTCTGGTGGACTGGACGGAGAACTCTTTGGACAAATGTCCAGTCCTTCGTTGTCGTCTTGACCTGTACCTTGTTGTCTGACCAAGGTTTATCGTTTTCCTCATGCAGTTCCGACATATAACAGTGGGACGAATAAATTGAATATACGTCTCATGTAGTACTCTTTACGACCCGACCTCCTTCGTGTTTGACCTTAGTTCTAACGTCCCTCTTTACATTTATTGGAGTCTATACGTCTACTGTGGTGCGAATACCGTCTTTCACTTCTTCTTGATTTCTCGGAGAGCTAGTTTCACTTTTTCCTCTCACTTTTTCAACCGAATTTCGAGTTGTCAGTCTTTTGCTTCTAGTACCGTAGGCCAGTGTACTGAAGTACCGTTTATCTACTTCTTTGTCACCTTTGTCACCGACTGAAATAAAACCCCCCGAGGTTTTAGTGACGTCTACCACTAACGTTAGTACTTTAATTTTCTGTGAACGAGTAACCTTCCTTTCAATACTGGTTGGATCTATCGTATAAGTTTTCGTCTCTGTAATGATACGGTTGTTTCCAGGCAGATCAGTTCCGATACCAAAAAGGTCATCAGTACATACCTGCACTCTCAACCTGATATTTCTTTTGACTCGTGGTTTCTTAACTACGAAAACTTGACACCACAACCTCTTCTGAGAACTCTCAGGGAACCTGACGTTCCTCTAGGTTGGTCAGGTAGGATTTCCTCTAGTCAGGACCCACAAGTAACCTCCCTGACTACAACTTCGACTTTGAGGTTATGAAACCGGTGGACTACGCCTCTCGACTGAGTAAACTTTTCTGGGACTACGACCCATTCTAACTCCCGTCCTCCTCTTCCCCTGCTGTCTCCTACTCTACCGACCTACCGTAGTGGCTGTGTTACCTGTACCCAAACCCACCTGAGGCCCTCAACCACTGCCTGTTCCTCCGGACCACACGACGCCAAGTACCCCAGCGTTTCTCAGCCTGTGCTGACTTACTGACTTGACTTGACTTGACTTGACTTATATCACCAATTCTCGTACCAGAGACCTCAGTATGATATACTAACTTTATAACCGAGTCAGTACACTACAACCCCTTCAATGAATTGGAGAAACACACAATAAGTGAATATTTTACACTTATTATTATCGTGAATAGATCGTCCCGACAATCTTCTACATCTACTCAATTATGTACATTTTTTAATCATGTAATTTTTTATACGTTATTTGTTATCGATTGTGAGTAACTCCCGAAGGGACAACCGAGTCATCGTTTCTTAGGTGGACGGTTCCGTCCTCTGTACCTAAACTAGGGACCCAGTCCTTCTAGGGGACCTCTTCCTTTACCGTTGGGTGAGGTCAAAAGAACGGACCCTTTAAGGTACCTGTCTCTTTGGACCACCCGATGTTAGATACCCCAGCGTTTTCTCAGTCTGTGTTGAATCGTTGATTTGTTGTTGTTTTTGGGTGAATAACTTGTGATACACGGTTCGTGACGCAATTTACCAAAGATACGTAAAGAAGTGTACTAGAGGTGTTACAACAGACATGATAATACGGGTAAAATGAGTGTTCCGTTGACTCCCCGTCCTTCAAATCCATTACACGGGTTCTAATGTATCGACCATTTGTCGTTTAGAGTATCTTTTCTGTATAGGTATTTTACCCCTGTCACTATTTTCATGAATGGAATTACTCCTAATTTGTTTAATTATAAACTTATTACCAATCTTGTCTCGGATCTCGTGTTATTCCGGATACAATTTATGTTCAACGATACCACTGTCACAGTCTGAAATAGAGAAACCCGAGGTTTTAGTGACGTCTACCACTGACCTCAGTACTTTAATTTTCTTCGAATGAGGAACCTTCCTTTCAACACTGGTTGGATCTATCGTATAAGTTTTCGTCTCTGTAATGAAACGGTTGTTTCCAGGTAAATCAGTTCCGATACCAAAAAGGTCACCAGTACATACCTACGCTCTCAACCTGACATTTCTTTCGACTCGTGTCTTCTTAACTACGAAAACTTGACACCACAACCTCTTCTGAGAACTCTCAAGGAACCTAACGTTCCTCTAGGTTGGTCAAGTAAGACTTCCTCTAGTCGGGACCCACAAGAAACCTTCCTTACTACGATTTCGACTTAGAGGTCATAAAACCGGTGGAGTACGCTTCTCAACTGAGTAACCTTTTCTGAGACTACGACCCTCCCTAACCCCCGTCCTCCTCTTCCCCTGCTGTCTCCTACTCTACCGACCTACCGTAGTGCCTGAGCTACCTACACTCAAACTCACTTGAGGCCCTCTGCCACTACCTGTCCCTCACTGCCTACTGCCTACCTACCTGCCACTACCGCACGACGCTAAGTACCCCAGCGTCTCTCAGCCTGTGCTGACTCGCTGACTTGACTTGACTACCACTAAGACTTTACCGTCATTTATTGATTCCTTCCGAACTTTCCTCTCTCTCTTCACCTCGCTCTCCTCCTTTCCCCTCCTTTACTCTCTTCTCCCTCTCTGTCCTCCCCTCCTTTCTCCTCCTCTCTCCTCCTTCTCCATCTCCTTCTCTCCCTCCTCCTCGACCTCTCTTTCCCCCAACCCTCTGTCTGACCATTTCCAGTCTCGTCTCGTCCGTTTTTCTTTATTTATTACCCTCATTAATTCAAACTAATCCAATCTTTGTTTTGGGGAGGGGAAAGGAGGTCAATCAATGATAAAGACGGTCGACATGGAACTATAGAGAAAATAGTAGAAGAAACTGAGGACATCTTAGACGATAGGAATGGGAGCGCAGTAGGTAAAATGTTATGAATACCTCACGGAGATACACGACCCGTGACAAGACCCGTGACCCCTATACGGTTACTTGTTCTGTCCCGTGTAGAGTCAAGGATAAGACGTGATATTATTACGGTTATGAGGTTCGATCTAAGGGTCGAAAACCAGTCGGGAAGAGGTTAGGTATGAGGTGTCCCGGTGGTCTCTCTGATCTACTATGTCTAGGCCAGGCCTGTGAGGGAACAAATTTGTCTAAAGTTAGAGGGCTCGTAGCACAAGTTTCAGACAGTGCTTGACAGGGCGTGTCGGAAAATAGAGGGTCCGAAATGGAGGTACGTCTAGCGTGAACACTGTGTCACTTAGTGAGTTTTAGAATCTGTGCGCGTGAATCTTTATTCGTGGACGACTTCCCTGCACCGATCTTGAGGTAGGGATGAAGTAGGAAGATGTGACTTTGGAATCCTATCGGACCAACGAGGGCGGAGGTCGGACAGTCTGATTTTTGGTCGGGACTGAGGAGGTGTCGGACCCGTAGGACTCTTCGGACACTCGTGAGGATGGGGTCGCCCTCGGCCTTCTCCTGCCCGAAGCGCGCCGGAGCTCCGGCGGTAGAACCGACTCAACCGGCCTTCTTCAGACCGTTCAGCCGGTCGCTCACGCGTGACTCCGACGCGCCACCGGCGCAGCGCCGTTGGCAGGGCTCGGAAGACGCCACGTCGGGTCGTCGGCGTTTTGGGGCACAGTAGAGAGGATCAGGAGGACGTCGGCGGGGTCGGCGACAGGTTGGGGAGGTGGCCCCAAACACGTCGCCGAGCGTGTGGGGCGCCGGGCGCATGCGCGAGACGTGGACGGATGGGCTTTTGTACAACGTCTTTGGGCTCTCGCCCCGAGAGGGGTAGGGAGTCCGCCTCTCCCTCTACCTACCGTCGGTACTGCCACTCTGGGTCGGAGACTGGCGGAGCGTCCTCTACCGGGGCTCGGGGGAGGACGTCCTCTCGGGGCTCCTCCTGGAACCGCGACATTCCCTCCTCCCCCGAAGCCTTGGGAGAGAGTGGGGCTTTCCGCGCTCCCGAAACCGTCGGTTTTGGAACCGGGCCGCATCTCGGACGGCGGCAGACCTAGCCTGCCATCGGCTCAACCACGTTAAAGACGACAACTTCCTGTCCTTCTTCTCGGGGTAGTGAGCGAGGCTCTACCACTTTATGCAATAGCCTCTGAATTTCCTAGACAAGGGACTCTAGTAGCGTTCCCGGCGTCTCGTAGACGCCATGCAGAAGCCAAAGCTCGACTTTGTCGAACTGGCGTTCGTGGTGTGAATGTAGGACTAGTTGTTCGATTTTGGATAACTCGTACTCCTCCTCCGAGACTCTCCTGTACCGGGGTCCAACCCAGAGAATTACTACTAGAACCCGGAATAGATGTACTTTCCATTATCGCGGTCTCTCCGTGTCCAGACCCGCTACGACGCAGCCAACCCCCACGCAGGGAGTTTCATAGTGAAGGAGAAACCCATGGGCTTCTCCGAATAATACCTTCTAAAGCACGTCGACTCTATGGAGTTAATGTCCGCACACGGAGTGTGGTTGGGTGGCCTTACACTTAAGAGAACCCCAGGGGCTTCGTTGAACCTTTGGTCGTTCTACTTTCAGGACCCCAAGCACCGGTTCGAGGTATTCTTTCTTGGGGTTGTGACCGGTCACGTCATGGCACTCCGGGACCGTCTACTCCGACTATCCCGGTCTCGACCCCGGTCACACTCCCGATCCCGGTCGTGAGTGGAGACCACTCCCGGTCGATCCCCATCCCCACCCCGCTATATTTTCGATTGGCAGACGCCGTATTCATCTGAGCCACCCCTCTCCCAGAAATAAAGACATCGTAAACACAAGCACATTTGATTGATTTGATCCTAAATCAAAAACATAGAACGAGCCAAAACGATGCAAATTATATGACAATTTAACTACAAATATTTACTTTAAGCAGATGAAAAAGGACATCCTAAAACAACATCTAAAAACGACCAAAACATTTTACTTAACTTTTTGAAATGTAAAAAAAGACACCAGAACTTGTTTAATACGTCGTGGTTTACTACATAAATTTATCAAACTTCCTTGAGTCGTCATATTACTAGACCATGGTCCCCTTTTTTATCGATTTACCATAGATCGAAAGATTGTCAAAAACAGATAACATATTTCTTTTTTCTGACTGCACATTGAGACGAATCAATAATATTATAGACCACCCCCCCTACGTTATTTAATCTCCATATTGGACCATGTGTATTATTTGTAAACAATTCGTAGAAACACACTACGTGACAATGCCCATAAACCCTTAATTTCCCGAAGGGTCCACTGAGTCCAATTTCTTAGACGGACGTTACGTCCTCTGGGTCCAAGGTAGGGACCCGACCCTTCTAGGGGACCTCTTCCCTGACCGTTGGGTGAAGTCATAAGAATGGACCTCTCAAGGCACCTGTCTCCTCGAACCTCTCGATGTCAGACACCCTAGCTTTTCTCAACCTGTACTGACTCGTTGATTATGTGTGTACGACTCGTTCTATTTCCAGGATGAGAAGTCTCGACCTGTCATTTATTTGGTCTTTAATATCATGTCACTCAACTTCCGATGTCGCCCTGTGGGTCGGGGTAACCTCACTAACTCACTCCGAACGGACTTTAATGGAAATCACCCTGGAGTCACATCCCTTCCACTTTTCTGCCCCCACCCCCCCAGCCCCTCTTCAACGTCACTCCTCTACCATAATTTTTACTGATGAATTCTACGAGAAATCAATGTACCCTACTGAACTATCTAGACCTTTTGTCGGTGGAAACCGGTCACATGAACCGGGTCCCGAGAAATAATGTCACGTATGTACTACCACAGATAACCGTAAAACCAGAAGAGGTAGAGGGTAGTCAGAAGTATGTAAAAGGAGAAGATGGTTTCGGGAGTCCCTGGTTCCTGATATTGTTAAGACCTTGTCATACATCCCACCTCCCATGCACACTGCAGGTGATGACGGTTCTTCAGAAATGCTAGAGAGGGAACCGTGGTCCTTCGGGTCGTGGAAGTAGTCACAAAGATGAACGACGAAAGGTGAACGATAGAGGGTAATCTTCTTGACATCTGTAGAAAGTGTAAGAATTATGTGTACTTCTCAGTAGTTGTTTTCGTCGAGTTCGGAGACACCACGGGTGGTGGAAGTGAGATTCCTCCTTAGGATATCTTACCCATGTAGCTTCTTATTCCTTGGATCTAATCACCATTGGTTTGATCCCGACCCATATCCTCCTAACTCTTCGACAGGGGGATGTCGACGGTATATGTCTTCTGGGTGAAGGAAGAGAGAAATGACGGTCAAAAACACACACACATGAAAGGTAACGTGGGTTTATTGTATGGACTCATACAATTCCAATCGTACCATATGTTTATGAAACTCTATTTTCGGGTCCCTAGGCTTTTTAGTGTCTGGTTTTCGACATTCAAATACCCATTTTTTCAAATGATTACTAATACTGAAGACCTGTCAAATAATTATAATTAAGTAATCTGTTTTCATGACTCACGGGTGATATACGGTTCCTGAGGCGACCCAAGGTTTCTACTTTTTCCTTTTTGACTAAAATGGGAGTTCCTTATTATCACTATTAAAGAGTGTAAACATAAAAGAGTGTCGAGAACTCTCCAGTCGTCACAGACATGGACTCCCAGACTAATGAACCACTAAACGAATACCAGTAAACTGTTTTCTGTCGTGGTTCTGTTCTTGGGTTCAGGCAACTGAGGGTCACACAAAGTAAGCTCATGTAACACGGGGTACAGACCGAAGGTTATATAACATACACTAAAATAAATAGTGTTGACGTTCTCAGTTCACTCCGTGTACATTAATTACGGTCAACGGTGACGTCACGAATACCCCATTCATCTTATCTTTATGAAGGGTAAAGTGACCGTCATCTCCACTGAAACGACTTTCCGTCTGCATATCAAGTACCGTTCTGTCCTGATTGTTGATGGTAAATGATCTGTAGACGATGTCCGGTTTTCGTAAGGGGAGAGGAAAAGTGTTGGTATAACGTTTCAACCCATAATACTTTATGGAAGTAAAATGTCTATAATTATGAACGGTAAATAAGTTATGGATTATACTCGGTCGAAAAATTACGAAATGTATACAAAATTACTAAAAATATTGTTAGATTGTCCTATCTATGATAGACAGGGTAAAACTTGACACGTTTGACTTTGAGTCTCTTCGACATTTCAAGAGTATCTATCCCATACTGTATTGTTCCCAACCTTGACTTCGGCCTGACTCAGTTTTGGAGTGTCGAAAAGTGACAATGTGTAAAGGAAGAGAAACCTTGAGGAAAGTCTGAACCCCTGAGTACAAGAAAGAAGGTTTGTACCGACAGAGAGACCTCTATGTTTGTTCCTAACATATTGGTTCCATTAATACTGTTCTGAGACCAGACACTCTTCCATTTTTCCTCCAATCTTATTTCAACCTCTCAATGGACACCTGTAACCAAGGTCGAGACGGATGGACGTCACAAGACTCACGACTGATGTCACACATCTTACACGTCGAAATGAGTTTGAGCCGTGCAAAACAAGAATATCCGGTACAAAGGAGTTAGAAGTAATCAGACGCGAGAGGTAATTCCGAGTTTAATTCAGAAAGTACGGTACTTTGTTAGTTTATGGTGAACACTTGGACGTGTATAAGGGTTGCAACGAAGGTCTACCATGTCTCCCGACCGTCTTGAGTATGGGAACGGAGTCCTACTTTCTGGAGGGTACAGTGTCTGCGGTAGTAGTCGAAGAGTCTTCATGATTTTCACACCGGAGACCCGGGTACACATCTCGTCTGGAACCGGTACCACTCCCGTTCTCTACTTAAGGGGGTACCTAATACCAGTGAGTGTACTCTTCCTTCCGGACCTAGAGACCAGAAAGGGAAGTCCGTGTTTGTCTTGATCTAGAAGGACCCACTTTGACACACCCATCCTCTCGTTTGTCTAAAACAGTTCCCTCACTATCGTCTACCTAATGGAGTCTAGTATGAATGAGATGGTGTTGATCCATTGTTTCGGTCCTTTCTCTTCAGGGAACTTTTGACTTAGTTCGAGAATCTACTACCCTTTCAAAGTCAAGACGGCGTCTGAGACGTCCCTAGAACTGTAAGTGGCCTCAGTCCTGAAAACTGGGTGACCTTGAACCTCTCACCCACAAACCTTTGTCCGAGGTCAACTAATGTCGGGGTTGTAGATTGTCAGTGCCTCCCGAGACCTCCACTGTCGAGTAAGTGTCAGGGACATTTAGTCCGGAGTTAAGTATCCGAATTAGTGTTTAAGGTGAACTCTATTAATACGAGGTACGGAACCAGTACCACCGTTAACTACGAACACGTTTAATCAGGAGTTTAACACGTCGGGACGTCTCTACCGTTGTTAATGGAGGGTCGTCTTTATATCACATGGCTGATTTCTCCAATCCACAAGACTTTTCACAGGGTTAGTTCCGGAAAATTTTCAGTACTGACACACTGGAACTTGGTCCTTAAGGTTTAACACTCCTGATTTTGAGATCCTTTCTAATCACCCACTAACCTCAATTACCAATCGATGTTAGGTGTGGGTACTGGATAGGATACTGACGTCTGGGACGGGTCAAGGGTCCGATCAGCGGTGACTATTGTTACCGTCAGTTGTTAATAATTCGGAATGGGTAGTCCGTACCACGATTCTACTACTGGCTCTACTATTGGTTTAACCGAGGGACAGATGAGACCATGGGAGAGTTGTCGGTCAGTTTCCACCTGACCTGCTTCAAAAAGAAGGACTTCGTGAAGTTGTTTCCCTCTCAGCCGGAGGACGGCTAGTGAGAGGACCCGTAAGACCGGTGCCACGAGTAGTTCCGCCCTATGATGACTGTCTAGGGCCGGTGGAGGAGTAGAAGAGACGACTTAATAAGAAGACGATTCACCGATTGCTTGGTTAGTAAAAATTAGTATGGTCTTGAAAATTCTTCTATACATTTGTGTGGTAGAAGTGGTAAGCGGTAATTATTTTAAGTGGTGAAGTTAGTTTCGGGGGGTGAATGGGTGGGGGGGTCGGGGGGTCCTGACTCGTACGAACGAGTCTCTTGGACGCAGGGATCTCGAGACTCGACCCCACCCCTCACGTGACCCACTAGGGTGCAAGGGTCTTGGACGAGTCACTGAGGAGGAGACGTCCCTGTACCCCGAACGGTGGGGGTGGAAGTCCGTCGCGGGGGACTTCGGAAGGTCTCAGGCGGGGTGGGTCCAAAGGTCCAGAGTCAGGTCTCTCCACTCCGTTCTAGAGGGTCTGGGGAGTCCCAACCCCCGTGATCTTGACCCCACACCCCTAGGGACAGAGACTAGGACCCTGGACTTCTGACTGGAGGTCTTCCGCAAAGAGGAAAAAGTGGTCAGAGACAGGACAGAGCACGAACCGAACACCCCCAGTCAACATTGCAGGTGTACCCCATTTAGGAGTCCGAGGACCTTCCGTCCACGGTCCAACCACGTTCTGAGTGGACAGTAAGTATCCGACACACGCAGAATGTTTGGGTGACCGGTCAAAGTGAAGACAACACTGTCATGAGTCTGTTATGGGTGGGAGCTCGTCCCGGACGTGTACCGTCCAGTCACCGAGAAATCCCTGCTTAGAACAAAGACATGGTGTTCCGTTCATTCGTAGGCGAACCGAAAGGAACACCGAGTCGACCATTTCTTAGGCGGACGTTACGGTCTCTGGACCCAAACTAGGGACCCAACCCTTCTAGGGGACCTCTTCCCTTACCGATGGGTGAGGTCATAAGACCGGACCTCTTAAGGTACCTGACATATCAGGTACCCCAGCGCTTCTCAGCCTGTACCGACTCGCTGAAAGTGAAAGTGAAGTGAAGATGTGTCGTCGGGGTACTCCGTCTAAGACGTAGTCGACAGTAACGTCGTGACATCCGTCTGGTGTTCCTTTCGTATTAAGGAAAGTACGATAGTCACGTGTTCAATTCACTGAACGGGTTCCAGTACTGTATTGAACACTCGACGCTTAGGTCTTGAACTTGGACTTAGAGGACCAAGAACAATCAGGTGGGACGACCAGACGTCTTCCAAGAGTTCCTCGTGGGTTCGAAGGAAACCCTTTTACCCCGACTCCCTCTTCTTTCTTTTGGAGACCCGGACGAGGAAATATGGTAATGGATCTCGTGGGTCTCATCTCAGTCACTCCTTGTCCTCCTTGTTTAACCGAAGAGACTGACGTCCCAGTGGTCTTCCCTGGGTCTGACCCTCCCCTCGGGTAAACCTCCTTACGGTCGAGACCCGTCGTCGTGACACCAAGGGCGTCACCCCCCGGACCACGGGTTCTACGTCTCCCCACAGTCGTGTCCCTCCCTGGAGGTACTCCGGTCTCTCCCGAGGGTGTTACCGTGCAGGGACCGGGGGTCACGTCTGCCTAGGCGAAAAGTGGGGTGAGACGGTACGCGAGGCCAGACGGAAGTCGACTCCTGGATTAAGAGACTCGAAACCAAAGGAGTAGACAGTCTGTCTCTATTTCGATGGATGAAGTTTTGTGGTACTTCGGACTTCCTCCCCTAATGGTCCGTGAAGCGTGTTCTAGACGGTGTACCCTTGATCACAATAATATTTGACACAAGTGAGTGACGTTGTTTGTGAATAGAAGACATGTATGTAGGACCACCACTCTAATGTCGTCTCTTTATTGTCTGTTTTTAGGAACAGGAGGTCTCGAAAGTCTAGTCATACTCCTCTATCTGTTATTCCTTCATATTATGTGTCGTACCACCTACCTTCAGATACGACCTCCCTCTTTGTTTCGCCCTTTCCCCCACACGTCAAAATTTATCGGACGAGTCCCTTTCGGAGCGGTGACTCTGTAAACTCAGTTTTGACTTCCACTCTTCGTCCTTCGGGTGTTCGACAGACTCACCCCCCTGGGTCCTCCTCCCCCACGGTCGTCTACCTTGTTACTCACACTTCCGGTTCCCACCTTCGTCCGGTCCGTCAAAGACTCTTCATCGAGGATGTTCGTCTCACTCTCTACCCCCTCCCGACTCTTCTTCCTCACAAGGAAGAGTTCCTCGACCGTGTTCCTGGATTTTGTTACTTATTTGTGTCTCGACGTGGGTTCTCAATGGCAGCCTCGAGTCGTCTCCTTCTTTGGTGTCGTCGGATTCCGTCGTCCCGGAAGGCGACCCGGGTCTTCCCCTTCCTTTCTCTTTTATAAGGAATATACATCGCAAACACAAAGATTAATGTTCACGAACATCACCTTTTAAACCTCTCAAGGTATTTTTATATTTCTTCTTTTACCTAAGAGATCGTATGACCGTGGGTCTCCGTTGGTGTCAATTGTCACGTCATGCCTAAATATAGATAGAGATCACATAAATCAAAAGTGGACGGTTCCCATCTTTACTAAACAACGATGAAATTGTTTTACTCAGTGTTACTGTGACTCGGGGTGAGGTACGTTATAAAGGAGTTTATGAAGACCCACAAGGATCCCCCTGTAGAGTTTCCTACAGTGTTCGGGTAGATAGGTGTCGTCAGTGGTACACCCCGAATACCTCCGGGTACTTTCCTCGGAGACGGCCTCCACCAGGGAGCCCCCCAGGAATTGTAGGTACCGACGACGGAGGAGACTACCGGTGGTCCCATGGTCTCCCTACGACACAAGACACACGTCCCTACCTGTCGCACAGGAAGAGGGGTTGAGCCACAGTTCTTTATAGTGGACCCAGGGTTTCGTCGTCACGGTCTTGGAGAGGTTGGAGGAATCCTTCGGACGAACAGAAACGAACGTTACAAAATGTTCGTTGAGAGGTTTGAAGTCGACTTTTATCAACGGAGGTGACCCTGGTCAAGTCCAAGGGAAGGAGGTGTTGAGAAAAGGAGTTTAGAATCCTTTTTTTCCTTGTTTTTCCGTCAGGAACAGAGGGTTCCGTACAGCCAAATGTGCCGACTTGGTCTCGTCACTTGCAGATGTGAGTGCGACTGTCACTGATGTGTAAAATTCTGACCACAACTAAAAGGGTTTTGTTTCGTTTTCAGACGGGGTTACCATCTAATTTAGGAGACGACGACGACGACGACGATGATTCAGCGTAGTCAGAACAGGGGTATGTGTCATCGGGTGGTCCGAGGGAGCAGGGCCCTAAGAGGTCCGTTCTTGTGACCTCACCCAACGGTAAAGGAAGAGGTTACGTACTTTCACTTCAGCGAGTCAGCACAGGCTGAGAAGTACTGGGGTACCTGACGTCGGATGGTCCGAGGAGGTAGGTACCCTAAAAGGTCCGTTCTCATGACCTCACCCAACGGTAACGGAAGAGGTCTAATTTAGGAGATGGAGATACGTTTAGTGATCGTTAATCAAGGGAAGGAGGTGCAAAGGGTCGAAGAGGAGTAGTACAAAAATTTTGGTATCCCACGTAGAGTCGGTCCCTACGACATATGGTACTCTCTACCGATATTAAATCCATTTTCCAACTTTACCTCCTTTCCTAAGATCCGTTCCCTTTGCTGAAGTCGATTCCGGTCCATCGTTCTCACACGTCACAGGACCCCTGGTATTCCCCTGGTCAATCCAACTTCGTCTCAAAAACCTCCTCTCCTCTCCTGCGACACTTACCTCCCTCTGTCACCGACTCGCTTTCGGTACACGTGTACCTGACACCGAACCGACCAGCACTTCCCCCTCCGACCTCCGTCCCTCCGGTGGGGTGTGACCTCTCCTACCGTCGGACTGTACCCCTCACCACGTCGTCGTCGTCGTTCGCACACTTCCTGACCGACCCCAAGCTCGAATCTTGCTGACCTATTGACTAGTCGAAACCCTTCACGTTGTCTCCCTGTACACTCCATACTGAGTCTTGAAGTTCGACCGGACAGACCTTCTTACGACCTCAGTAAGTAATCTTGTCGACCTACGGGTCCCCCTCGACCAAACGCCAGTTCTTTTACCGATACAGTAGTCAATATGACTCAGAGTCGACGAGTCAACTTATGGACTACCTATGAACCTCGACCCCGTCTCCTCCCTGTGACTCCGACTTCCATCTGTGAGACTCAGTCAGAGAAACTTCTGCATCGGGTTTGGTACCCGAAAGAGGAACTCTCTCTCACATCTCCCTCCTCTCGTCTTTGAACTGTTCGAGTTCAAGAACGACTTTCGTTCCCAGAACCGTCAGGGTTCGTCGAATGTGTCTTTGAGTCAGGACGGGGGTCTCACCGGAAGACCCGGGTAAAGGATTAATATAAAGATTGTTTACTAGACCCCCTATTCTTCCTTCAAGTCTCCCTTATCGTACCGGTCCCTGAGTACCTTGACCCTTTTGTCTTCGACGTTCAACAACGTCCAACCACAGTCACTGTCCCTCCGGTTCTCAGAAACGCACGTAATTTTTACCTTCATGTTTGTGTGTCAGTGTGACGCCGACCTTCCTGAGTCCTGTCTGTATTGGTTCCGACTTTACCCAGTTGAGTTCTCGAAGGTCTGAATCGCCGGAAAGAGAGGGTTGAAATATTTCCTGGAAGACAGAACCTTACCTTGAAAGGTCCGTTGTCGTAGTGGAAACTGGTCTAGACTCTATAGAGGTGTCCTGTCTAGGGCTGGCTCCCTTCAAGGTGAGTTCCTCCTGGGTGTGTAAGTCGGAGAGCCTGTGTGTCCCGTACAACGGGTCTGTGTTTACGTGTGAACCATATATAGTCATGTGTATGTTTATAGAGGAGGTCGAGGTGTCCTCTGTATTTTTTTATAGCAAACCGTTGATAGTATATAGTCCATGAAACGGATCTCGAAAGGTTCATAAAAATGTAAATCAGAGTGTTGTTAAAACTCTCTTTCCCTAGTAAAAGGTTAAAACCTTTTTTTTTTTTTTTTGGTTCCACCTCTTTTCAATTTATAAAACAGGTCCTAGTGTACGGATCTTTTACCGTCGACCAAGGACTGGGTCTAGACGGACGCGTGAGTGTACAATAATAAGAAGAAAGAAGTTATACACATGTGTTGTCTGAGTATGTGTGTTTGTCTATGGGTAGGGGAGACGTGTGTGTTTTAGGGGTATCTTTCATTCGAAGAACTCCCGTTCCTAACGTAAAACAGGTGACTGCATAGGGTCCGTAGACCTTGTCACTGTCCCGTGTAGCATACGTGAGTTGCTTATAAAATACCAACAGTAATTTAATTGACTTTCGTATATACGTATCTTGTGAGTGGACACACGTCTATGCGGATGTGTGCATGTGTACTCGTGTGAGTGGAAGTGTGTGTGTGTTATTTATGTAATTTAGGTGACGGACTTTCCTCTAGGGTCCACTCGGGGGTCTAGAGTCTCCACGGGGGTGGGGAGTGGGGTCCGGACAAGGTAGTCGCCGGAGTGACGACCAGAGGGGTCCGGGGAGGGACTTCGTCGTTGGTCGGGAGGGGTGTCGGAGTAGTGTAGGGTGGAGGAAGAAAAGAATCAAGTGAGTTTTGTTTCTTAAAAAGATTTTCTAGAAGTGATTCTCTCTTTCTTTTTGTTATTTTTTTTATTTTTGGACATTCGAGAACTTGTCTACTCAGTTGTCTCAGTCAAAGAATAGGATTCAGTACGGGAACTCAGGTCGGTGTCGGACTGTATCGACCATTCCGCTAGTCGAACACCTCTAGTCCGGGACGGACCGACGAGACGGTCGTCAAGTCTACGGGTCGGACTCCCTCGTCCCTCAACTGTGCCGACGAGTTAGACCCGCTAAGAGAGAGGGAGATCTATGCCGACGACGAAGACAGGGCCGTGTCTGAGAGGACGGTGGGACCGGAAGTCAATTCGCGTCAAAATGTGGGAGAAAAAAGACGGTAGACGACACGGGACCCGAACATTTGGTCAGACCAGGTTCGGTTAGTGAGCCATCTTAACACAGTTAAGACACAGATTTTGAGGTTGGTGGAATTAAGGAAGGACCTCGGAGTTCCGAGACGGACCGTACCGAGGACGGGTGGAAACCCGGAGGTAGGTGGGGTGAGAAGAAAATAGACCAGAGGTCACTGTAAACGTTTCGTCAAGACTACCTCCACGGCCTCGGGTCCCAGGGTTCCCAGACAAGTGAGTCTATGGAGTCTGTGAGGTCTCGTCTAGGACCCGGTCACATAGTTGTGGTGACCCCAGAGACCTAATTTTTCATTTAAGGACTCGGGTGGGTTCCGGACGACCTAGTCTTAGAGACGTTCACTCCGGGTCTTCGGTCGTGAAAATTGTTCGAAGGGTCCACTGAGAGTGTGAGGTTTCAGGTTCTTCCTGGTGGGGTCTAAATAATTTAAGGTATGTATGGGAGTACGTATATTTTATTACTATCGATTTTATAAATAACTCGTGAATGTTACACGGTCCTTCATAAGAGTACATAATTGAGTCAAGTGGGAATATTGTTCCGACTTTTCCTCCGTACCATAGTGTGGGTGAAGTACCACTGAACGGGTCCAAGTGTGACGGAAACTACCCTTCAGTCCTTAGTTTGGATCCGAGACACTGAAGGTTCGGACACACGTCGGTCGTGTATGAGATCGTGTGTGTTGACGTGGGTGTAGCTGGTGTGTGTCCTGGGGGTTGGGGAGTCTTGGTGACTGTTTTTCCAAGGTTGCTTTTTTCTACCTCCCGGTCCCGCAAAAGGCTCCGAGGACCAAAGAGAGAGTGGAGTTCAGACCGTATGCGTCTAGACTCGGCTCGCTCGGTCGTCGGTGTCGGTCGTCTCGGTCCCTCGACCACTCGACGCCGGGGTCCAGAAACCGTCGTGGGGGCCCGGGACTCCGAGTCGAGACGGACGACATCCTTCGCACGGGTGGTGCCCGGAGACGACGGTCCGGGGTGCCCGGGACGGGGGGCCGGAGGTGACGGGTCACACCGGACCGAGGGACTCTGGGCTCGGGGTCTGTCCCGGGAGGGACGTCGGTTCTCTCGTCTACACGCACGTCGAAAGAGGTTTTCGTTCAGAAGAGTCCTTAGGACGGTACCACCCTTCCATCTCCCCACCCCCTTCCTTACCTTTTTGTTGACTTTATCGTATTGTGTCTTTTCACTAGGTTTCTTTTTCGTCGTTGACGCATAGACCTTCCTTATTTGACTCCTCCTTTCCGCGCCTTAACACGTCGCACCGGCACTCCGACGGTTGGAACCGTCGGACCCCGACCCCCGACCCCTGGCCCCTGATCCGCCGCGGCAGTTGACCGGTGTTCCGACTAGACCGGTCCCCGATTCCACGCCCCTCTCGTCTCTAACCCGACTACGCCCCCGAACTCCTCCCCTAAAGTGGGTCGTCGTAGGAGGAAGGGTCCCGAGACCCGCGACACAAGAAGTCGGGGGTTCTCGGTAGACGTCCCAGGAAGGGTTACAAGAGGTGGACTTCCCAAACGAATCCTGTCACCTTTCTTGGTCTTACTACGGACCTGAGTCTGTGGATCTATCACCCCTCTCTCCCGAAAGAGTCTTATCCCGACCTACGAGACTGTCATCTCCTCTTTCTACCCTTCCTAAATAAGACTCCGGTGTCCTACGTCTTAGTTCGCCAAGAGTAGATCGAGGGAGGACTACTCGTCACGCTGGCTCCCGTTGAGTGAATAATTTGTGACTCGGGTTCAGGGGAGTGACATTTTATCCGATTGAGTGCGAAAGAGACATGTAGAGTCCCAGTTTTTTCTAGGTATCTAATCTGTCGGATAGTTTCGACTCCGAATTCGTGTCTTCGTTCTATCCCGACACAGAGTTGTACACCTCGACTTCCTAACCCAAACTCTGGATAAATGATCGGTGTACTGGAACCTCATCTGTAAATCGGAGAGAGACGAGTTTCCTCGGTTCGGATCTATGTACTTTTCGAAAACTTTTTTGAAAATGTTCGTCATCTACGACAGTCGAGGGTGAAGGAGTAGTACAAGGTCCATGTCTAACATACATATAAAAACACTCCGTCTGATGTATAAGGGTAAAATATCTCCCTTTTTCTTCCGAGTCCCTTCAATTCCTTGGAGACTTTTGACTGTCCACGAATTCAACTTGGTCCAGACAGACTAAGACCTCGGGTACCACAGAGAGGATAACGTCGGGTGTCCCGTCCCTACCCGTTACGGACCAACCATTCGGATCCTTTCTCCGCGTCAGAATCATCTCCTCGGACCGACTCCTATAACCCGCCGTTCTCGTCCCTGAGACAAGTCCGAGCAGAACACGTCCTCCGCACAACTTCACACTACACGGGTCTGGACCTCCTTGTCTTCGGGGGCCACGGAGTACTGTTGGACCTCCGGTCCACGGGCTCCCACGTTTCCGCGGTATTAGGTGGTACTCCCGTTGACGGTCCGTCTCGGACCCCTTGTTTCGTCCCTCGTTCTCTCGACGGTTCATCCAGTCGTCTCGTCGTTTGACAACTCGCTCTATCCACACCTCGACCCTTGTTCGACCTAACAATTGTCCTATTGGTGTCTATTTTCCTCCGGGTCTGTCCAGTCGTCCTACCGAGTCCTTAGTTGAGGTATCGACACCAACTACGGAGGAGAATATAGTCTCCGAGACACTCCGATACCCCCTAAAACTCACCTGTCCAATAACTCTGGACCCGAGTTCGTGTCTCTCTTCCGACCACCAACCAACCAGTGTCCCATACCTCAACCTCTTAGTCCAAACTCTAGATGAGTGATCGGTAAACTGGGACCTCATATGTGAATTGAGAGACACGACTTCTCGGTTCGGATCTTGTCTCGACTCGTTTCTACCAGAGGGAGGTGCATACGAGTGGTCAGGGACGGGTGCGGAGTGTAAAGGGAAGACAAAGTCGTCAAAACTGGTGAGGTAACATTACTGGTCGGTCACACAGGTAGTGGGGTAGTCCTGACACCCAAAGAGTTCCCGCGGGGAAGCACCACGGACTCTGTCCCTAAACATTCACAAACTTTTCACTTCCTCCTTGATTCACTTGTTTTTAGGTAGGATCCCTGTAGGATTGTCGTCCGTCACCGGTCCTAGACCCAGAATTTCCTCACCTACATAAATCTATCATAATCCAATGGGTGAGGTCATAAGGACGGACCTCTTAGGGTCCCTGTCCCCTCGGACCACTCGACGATAGATACCCCAGTGTGTCTCAGCCTGTGCTGACTTCACTGAATCGTCGTCGTCGTCGTCGTCCAACGGGTTTCTCAAGCAAACCCTAAAAGGTATGGTAGACTACTTTTTGGGCTTGTTTGAAAAATTGGTTGGGTTATGAAAGAGAAGTTTCTTTAGTTTCGAGAAGAACCAAGGATTATAAACTCAATCGGGAGTGTGTCGTGTGTATGGTCAGGGGTTTACGATTTTCTTAAGAAAGTTGTTACAAATAAGTAAGGTGTTTGTAAACGACTCGAATTTGAGACGCAGTCCGACTTTTTGTTTCCGATTCTTCTATCCCAGGAACAAAAGTTTTCACGCCGACCCTTCACCAACCCTTACCCCACGTCTATTCGTGTACTATTAGTATAAGAAACTGATAGATCTCCTAAGACACCCTCGGGTAATCTCTATATTGGTCAAATAGGTCCTCCCTCGTTTCTTTCACAACGATACATACCGACACGTCCAGCACATGACGTGTTCCGTCCCACGAGGGACCTCAACTCGTTACGTCAAGAAGGAGCGGTCACCGTAGACTTCGGGATAACGGGGTAGTAGGGTTGGGGGTTTGGGATCAGGTAGTTGGACCAGGGTCACCCAGAAAGAGGAGGAGACCGAGGAGAGACTCTTAAAGAAACAGATCGGGAGGTCTCTTAAAAAGAAGTCCTTTTGCGAGGTCCTCGGGGACACTAGGGGAAAGAGGACGGTCGAGGTATTTCGTTCAGCCGAGGAGAGTCTCTTAATGTCAAACCCCTTCACACTAAGTACCCCTTTCTTGAGAAAGGTACCGAAAGATTGGAAACTACACTGGGGTTTTTTGGACACCGATTATGTCTTACGAGATTTAGAGTGTTTCGAGTATTTGTGTTCTCGGTGTGACGTAACCCGGTACTTGTTCCGGAGACCGATCAGTCGAGGACGGTGGTCGACCTCCTTACGAGGGGACAAGGGTGGGATGTGGCTGTCGGGAGGGGTGGTGGGGAGGTGGGAGGATCGTCGAGAACGTCGTCGGGTCCCGAGGACACCGACCCTCCCCTCCGAACAGTTCCGGGGGCTACCGGGTGGTCAGGTACCGACCTGGGTCTTGGAGACGTCGAGGTTGAGACGATCCTTTCCGGAGTCAACGACTCGTTCCCTCCCTTTTCGGTCTCTTTACCTGAGATTTTAGGTCGGAGGGACTATCTTGTCGACCCTAATCTTTCTATAAACACTTAAAATCTACTGTACAGACGTTTTCATCGTGGGTGACTCCAAGGACCTTCGAAAGAACGTTTCGTTTCGTTGTATTTACTTCAGACAAAAAGGGTACTTTTGTTACACCCAAAAAAAAAAAACTCCCCCCCCTGCCATGTCCCCCTCCCCCCTCCAAAAAAAATTTCCTTGCTTAGATAGTCGGTGTTCAAATTACTTGTCCTTCGGTATATGGGTAAGAGATGTATCATCTAAAGAAAGACGATGACGATTCAGTGAAGTCAGCACAGGCTGAGACACGCTGGGGTATCTGCCGTCGGGTGGTCCGAGGGGGCAGGGACCCTAAGAGGTCCGTTCTTGTGACCTCACCCAACGGTAAAGGAAGAGGTTATGTACGTTCACTTTTCACTTTCACTTCAGTGAGTCAGCACAGGGTGGGAGTCGCTGGGGTACCTGACGTCGGGTGCTCCGAGGGGGCAGGGACCCTAAGAGGTCCGTTCTTGTGCCTCACCCTACGGTAACGGAATCTTCGTCCTGTTTTACCGTTACGCAGTCTATTGTATTTACTTTGCGGAACGTGTCTTGGGTCGGATACCATCCACTAGTTATTTACCAGTGACAATAAAATTACGGTATAAAATAATAGACTCGTTAAGGACCCTCTCCGTGACTCGTCTCGTTCTTCTCGGTATTTCAAAAGTCCTTGAGAAGCCTCCGGGACGAACTGGTGGGGACCACCCCGGGTTCTGGAGGGTCACCCCTTTAGTTGACTGACACACCTGCTGTACACACGAGACGGTGAGTACGACTTTTATCATGGTAGCGTGCCGACCGTCCTTTCCACGTCCCGGTCCGTCACCGGTTTGATTTGACTGCTAGTCGAAACCCTGTGAACTAACCCTGAAGGGAAGGAGGACGGAGGGGGTATCGTAGGGGTGACGTCGTTAAACCTTCAGATTTCAAGAAACAAAAAATTGGGGGGTTTCAGAACTTTTGTTTTTGAACTTTGTTCAAAAACGGTAACCCAAACCCCACCCCCACCTCTACCTGTGACCCGACCGAAGGTCCTTGAGACGACCAGAAAAAAAAAAAAAAAAAATCAAAAAATAAAAAAATTAAAATTTAGACGACCAGAACTGTTCGGACGGGGGTACGGAGGGACAAGATCGTCCAGCCACTGTACACCTGTGAATTGGGTTCGGGTCCTGTTCACCTTTCTAAGGACGGGGAGACCCGTGACATACACACACATACCACCACCACCGACGCCCCCACCCCCACCACCCCCTTCCCCCAGAACGAGGGACCTTTTGGAAAGGTCTCTAAAGAAAAAAGGGACTTCCGGTCCCTACGTGGTCTTTCCACTTGGAACGAGAGAAGAGGTTCCGACCCCGATGTGTCACCCTTCCTGACCCAACACAGGACCACCCCCGGCGGATTGTCCGGGGGTCACATCTCGGTTGAGTGAGAGGTACCCTGTCTCTATAGACGAAAGAGTTGAGCAGTTAAAGTATGAGTCTTGGTCCCCTTTTAGTGACGGGGAGGGGGGACGAAAGGGGTGGAGGTGAAATTAGCCTAAGAGTGAATGAAATGACTTGTCTCTTGCCTTTCCTGGAGGAGAATCACACACGTCCGTGAGTCTTGCTTACCTCTTTAGGGGTCCCCAGATCGATAACTCGAGGACAAACGGTATAAAGAGATCTTAAACGTTAGTCCTTGGGAGTGAAGAGCGAGTGGATACCAGTAGTAAATGAGAAACCCGGAGTTACCGGAGTAAACACTTTACCTCTATTGTTATAGTGGGGTGTTCCAACAAACAACACTCCTTATTTACTCCATACTCTTTCCCGAAACGTTTGCGATGTCACGGTGTGTATTATTAATGTCGCTAATTATAATAATAGTGTCACGACGTCGTGATATTTTTGTCGGTAACAGGGAGTCTTTAGACGGGTAGGAGCTCGGACCGCTACAAAAGTCCCCTTGTGGTCGTCTCGGAAGCTCTGATCTCGGAGACAGAGGACTGGTTTGTACGGTCCCCCGTGTCGGTCCTGTCCCCCCGGTCCGACTCCGGTCGGGAGAGAGAGGGACGGTAGTGGGTCGGAGATCGTTCTCCTGTCGCTAATATGGGGGTTCCTCCTCGCTCCAAGAAAGGGTCACTAATGGAGTGAGGAGGTCTCCGCTCGTCTGTAGTTTTGTCCCTCCTCGTCCCAACCGATTCACCCGTCGGACCTCAGTGTACTGAAAGGGTTTCGGTCTCCTCCGTCCCGGTCTCGTCGTCTGATTTTCCCCGACTAGGAATCCCAGTTTAGGTCCTTGATGAGGGGTGGCTTGGGGACGGGGTCGGGGTCTCGGTCCGAGTTTTCCCCGGTCCCTCTGACTTCGAGACACCGAGGGTGTCATTGACGTCAACAAACGACTCGGAAAGAGTCACAAAAGGTAGGTAAAAGAGAGTTAACTGGGATTAGTGTCGGGACGGTGTGTCCTCAATAATCGGGGAAAAAGTGTTCTCCGAGATTGGCCTACAGTAAAGGGGTTCCAACGAGTAGATAAATCGCCATTTCGACCCGTTCTAGACTTGGTCCTGGGTAAATTCAGGTATCGAGTCTTGGTGAGATGGGTGACGGACGAACAGACCAGTCGGGTTTCGCCGTCCCACCCGACTCAACCCGATCGGAGTCTCACCCCAGAGGTCGGTGAGGTCCCTCTCCTCTTTCGGATGGTCCCCTCCCCTTTACCAAACGAGAATCATTGACGTGAAGACCTGTGGACGGTTCGGACGTGTGGGGTCTGATTCGGTGTCCCGACGGGACGGGAACACGGGTCGACCTTGTTTACAGTTTTCACTGGACGAGGTCGTAAACCGGGGTTTTAATCCCCTCCGTGACCCCTCGGGGTCTTCCTCCAGAAGAGTGAAGTGCAGGACGAGTGACGTCTCGTTGTCCCCGGACTAGTACCGCCTGTTCTTGGGACGAGGACTTCGTCCACGCTCACTCCTATCCGTCGGGAGATCGGAAGGTGGGGCTTTGACCGACACCCCTTTCTACAGACTCAGCAGTGGGGTTCCGTGCCCGACCGGTCGAAAGGGGAGAAAAGAACGGTAGAGTCCTTCCCCACTACCACTCTGCCGGACCTGACTCCGTTTTTTGTTTCCTCATGGCTAATTTAGGATACCAAAAACAACCCTACCTAGGGTTTCCTTAAGAAAGATGAATAACATTTTCAGTATATCTACATAATGTCCTCTAAACCGTTTATCTTCTTTTTCTTAATAGATATTAAAATGGTGGTATTATGTTGGTTACCGTTGTAAGAACATAGTAAGAAAGGGTCCAGAGGGTGGGGAAAAAATAATTTTTTTTAAAAAATTGGCACGAATACGGTAAAAGTCTTCACTAAAGGGGGGTAGTGAACAGCACTGTATTTTAGTGGAAGGGTACAGTGACACGTCAACCGGACATGAGGAAACCCTGTTGACAACCGCCACCCCCTCAGGTGACACACCCAGTTTCATTTCGAAAGTCGGGGATTAAATTCTTACAAGTATAAACTTCAGAATTGGTTTCATCTGTTGAACTTAGTGTAAATCAGTTGGAAACTATTTGACGGACAAAACGTTTCTTATTCTACTATACCTGAGTCTCGATCGGGGTCTTTTAGGTTCTTCAGGAACCAACGTCGTCCAACCCCTCCCCCACACACTCCCCCCTCCGTGTCGACCCGACTCCAACCCCGTGGACGGTGGTGAAGTCTCGGTTTGTTTAGTCCGGGGAACGGTAGGACCGGGACGTCTCGGACCCAAGAGTTGTGACGAAGGTCCGGTCTCTCAACGGTCCTCTTTGACTAATATCCTCTTACAATCTAACCTTTCGTTCCTCGGAGACGGTGTACGGACGACAGGAAAGGTATCGGAAGGACGGGAACGATCCCCGGACGGACCCCTCCCGTCGGGACTCTTACGACCGGGTGCTGACCTGTCGTCGGATCAAGGATCCACCCGGAGGTCGGGTAGTCGGACGGGTCCCTACGAGAGGTTGTCCAGGAGACTCCAAATAATCCATAAATAGTTTCCCAGATGACTTCCGTAACCCGAAGGGGTCACCGATTTACCCATCTCTTAGACGGATGTTACGTCCTCTGTGCCCTATACACTCAAGCTCGGGACCCGGTCTTTCTAGGGGACCTCTTCCTTTACCGTTAGGTTAGGTCATAAGAACGTACTTTTTAGGATACCTATCTCCTCGGACCACTCGATGTCAGGTATCCCAGAGTTTCTCAACCTGTGTTGACTCGTGTCGTGTGTTGTGTTCACTTACGTAACAAACTCAGGGAGGTGTTTGTTCTTCTTTGGAAGGGACGGGGACCTTCGAATATCGATCGAGGACTTCTTAACTTATGTTTCCGTCACCGAACGTGAGTACCAGTTACCGAACGTGAGGTCTCAGTCTGAACCGACCCAACTCATGAAGGGGGACGGAGGGGGAGGTGAATAACTTGTTCATTCAATGAAATTGGAAAGATTCGGGGACGAAGGAGTAGACGTCTTACCCCAATTAGATTAAATGAACGTCTCGACACCCTTCCTAATCTCTCTTATATACATTTCACGGTCCGTAAACCATCCAAAAGTCTTTGCAACCAATATTAATTTCATCGTGTTTTGTGTACATTTCATTATTTTCCTGTGGTGCATTTCGTTCCTCCAGTCTCCTAACTCGTCCCTTCCTCGTTTATCGAGAAGATTTCGGTCCCCGAAGAGTTGGGACCGATCCGTCTTCTTGGTGGACCCGTCGAAACTTTCATACGATTACGGGTCCGGGGTGGTTCGTTAATTTGGTCTTTCCCTGGGGTCCGGATCCTTGTAAAATATCTTGTGACGGGTCCACTTAGACCCACGTAGGGTTTACCTCTGGGTCACTAGTTCCACAAAACTTTTACACTAGACCTTTCCTTTACACAATACAATGGAACATGTGTGATCCGTAAGAGTGGTGACAATTGAGTAGACTCAAGAACATTACTAGTGGACTTCGTCTATGAAAATTCGGATAAACTTTGTTTTCCTTCGTCTCTAAATCCTTCCAGTAACTTTAAGTGGGTGGGGGTCGGGTACGAGATCTCGACGTAGTAGGTCCTCTTTGTCTCACACTCGGTACTTACCCCTGGTCTCCATGTTAAAGTCTATAAGATCATCGGTGTAATTTTTCAATTTTTCTTTGTCCACTTTAATTAAAAAATTTATATAAATTAAACTGGGTTATATCGGTATTTGAATGATAACGTTACACAATAGTTATATTTTTAATAAGTGTTTCATAAAGTATAATGAGAAAAGTGTGACTCAGTCGTTCTAGACCACATATAAAACGTGAGTCTCATGTAGAGTTAAGTCTGACCGGTGTTCACGAGTTAAGTCTGCCTAGTGTATTCCGATCACTGACACCACAACCTGACCGATTTCCCTGCCAACTGGACCTTAGACTGGTTCGTCCATTATTCTCCTCCACACCCCGACTCCTTAAAGTCTTAATCGGGTCTCCAAGAATTTACTCTCTCACTGGACCTCGAGTCTGACGTGAGCCTACCGACCCCCCAGACATCCAGAGGTGTTCTGACTTGTTCTTCAGGCTTACCTGTCAATGTACGTTTTCTTACTTCGACCTGGGGCTAGAATAGGGTATGTGTCTGCAGTTGAGTTTTACCTAATTTCTGAACTTGTATTCTGGACTCAGGAATTTTGAGGATCTTTTTTTACATCCTTTCCGAAGAACTATAACAAAGAGCCGTTAAGAAAAAACCTAAACTGAGGTTTTACTGTCCGTTGTTTTCGTTTTTATTTGTTCACCCTGATCTTGTTTCGTATTGTAAAGACGTATCGTCTTCTTTGTTGCTTGTCCCGAAGGGGTCACCGACTCGCCATTTTTTTAGGTGGACGGTTAAGTCCTCTGTACCCAAGTTAGGGACTAAGCCCCTTCTAGGGTACACGACACTTCGTTGATTCGGGTACGTGGTATCGACGACTTAGACACGAGATCTAGGACCCTCGACGGTCGATGACTTCCGGTGTACGGGGTCTCGGGTACGAGATGTTTTTCTCTCCGGTGGCGTCATTCTTCGGACGTGTGTCGATCTCTCGTCTGAGGTGAGTGGTTTCGATTCTTTTCGGGGTCGTCCTTGTCTCTGGGTCGTGTCGGTTTCTCTTTATATTAATATATTTTTTTCTTCGTTACTTGTTTTACTTTTCCGTCGTATACCTTAGACTCTCTTATAAACGTTTGATACATAGGTTTTTACTCGATTATAGGTTCTGTATCCTTGAGAATGTTGAGTTATCGTTTATTATTATTATTGAGATAATTTTTACGCGTTTCCTGGACGTATTTGTAAAAAGACTTTTGAGTGCTTACCGGTTGTCTATAAACGTTCCCATGAGTTGTAGTAATAATAGTCCCTTACGTTTAGTGTTGGTATCACTCGATTATAGGGTGTGGACAATCCTACACACGTACCACACACGATTCAACGAAGTCACCACAGGTTGAGAAACACTGTGATACCTGATATCGGGTAGTCCGAGGATACAGGTACGCTAAGAGGTCCGTTCTTATGCCCTCATCCAACGACACGGGAGGAGGTCCCTTAGAAGGGATGGGTCCCTAGCTTGGGCTCACAGAATACAGAGGACGTAACCGTCCGTCCAAGAAATGGTGATTACGTTGGACCCTTCGGGTGGACAATCCTACAGACAATAGTTTTTATATTGTCTATTGTTACAACCGTTCCTACGTCTCTTTTCTCTTGGGAACATGTGACAACCACCCTTACGTACAACCACGTCGGGAATACCTTTTGTCATAATCCGCGGAGGTTTTTGATTTTGATCTAGTAAGTTAGGTTGTAAGAGTGGGACCCATATATAAGTTTCCTTTACTTTAGTGATACAGTATCTTTATCGACGTAAGGGTCCAAGTATCGTCGTAATAAGTGTTATCGGTTCTGTCCCCTTGTTGGATCACAGACAACCACTTATTTACCTATTTCTTCTAACAATATAAATACGTTACCGGAATTTTTTCTTCCTTTAGGTTGGTAGACGTTCTTGTACTTACTTTGACCTCACGTAAATACGTTTCTCTTTTTTCAGTCTCTTTATAAAATACCATTTTGTCCACCTTAGATTTTTTTTTTTTTAGCTTGAGTATCTCTTATCTTACCCTCAACGACTCCCGACCCTCTACTCTCCTTTTCCCCTCTACGACCAGTTTCCCATGTCTGAAAGTATTCTACTTTTTCAAGACTCCTGGATATGTAATCGATATGTAATCGGATCACTGATATCACTTATCAGGACATAGTATATGAACTTTAAACGATTCTTTAGAATTTATGATAGTAGTTTTTTTTTTTTTTTCCATTGATACACTCCACTATCGACATTAATCGACGTCATTGGTAAAGTATTACATATACAAATAGTTTAGTAGTGTAACATGTGAAAGTCAAGTCAAGTCAGTGAGTCAACACAGGCTGAGAAACGCTGGGGTACTCAGTGTCGTACCGTCCAGAGGGACAGGTAGTGGTTGAGGGTCTCAAGTGGGTTTGAGTACAGGTAGCTCAACCACTACGGTAGATCGGTAGAGTAGAAGACAGCAGGGGAAGAGGAGGACGGGGGTTAGGGAGGGTCGTAGTCTCAGAAAAGGTTACTCAGTTGAGAAGCGTACTCCACCGGTTTCATGACCTCAAAGTCGAAGTCGTAGTCAGGAAGGTTTCTTGTGGGTCCTGACTAGAGGAAATCTTACCTGACCAACCTAGAGGAACGTTAGGTTCCCTGAGAGTTCTCAGAAGAGGTTGTGGTGTCAAGTTTTCGTAGTTAAGAAGACACGAGTCGAAAGAAGTGTCAGGTTGAGAGTGTAGGTATGTACTCATGACCTTTTTGGTATCGGAACTGATCTGTCTGGAAACAACCGTTTCATTACAGAGACGAAAAGTTATACGATAGATCCAACCAGTATTGAAAGGAAGGTTCCTCATTCGCAGAAAATTAAAGTACTAACGTTAGTGGTAGACGTCACTAAAACCTCGGGGGGGCGGTTTTTTTTTTCAGACTGTGACAAAAGTGACAAAGGGGTAGATAAAGGGTACTTCACTACCCTGGCCTACGGTACTAGAATCAAAAGACTGACAACTCGAAATTCGGTTGAAAAAGTGAGAGGAGAAAGTGAAAGTAGTTCTCCGAAAAATCAAGGAGAAGTGAAAGACGGAATTCCCACCACAATAGACGTATAGACTCCAATAACTATAAAGACGACCGTTAGAACTAAGGTCGAACACGAAGAAGGTCGGGTCGCAAAGAGTACTACATGAGACGTATCTTCAATTTATTCGTCCCATTGTTATATGTCGGAACTACATGAGGAAAAGGATAAACCTGTTAAATATATTACAATAAACAGTCAATGTGGAGTCATTTCGACCCCTCCCCCAACCTTTAGGTTTCTACTACTCCCCGGTCACTCTCCTACTTCTTCCTTTGGGGTCGTCCGTTGGTCGGGGTACTCATCCCGACCCTCGGAACCGTGGAGGGAAGTGGAGCCGACCTCCTCTAGAGGACGGGTCCCCGACTTCACACTTAAATGGCTCGACCCTCTTTCGACAAAATGCCAAGGAAACCGAGGAATGAGTGCCTTCGTCTGAGTGTGGTCTTGGGAGGGGAGGCCGAGGGGGGTGGTCGGGACGTCGGGTATTTCCCATTACCTCGACTTCAATTTTATCAGTGTACTTTGGGTGGAGTAAACTTTCCCGTGGACGAAATTTCCGGTTTAAAGGACTCGGGTCCAAATATGTAATTCGATGTCTTTCTGGATTAATTAAGTCTCGTTGGGGTGATTGAGATTTAAACCCTATGTAAGACGGAGTCCGTCCAGACTTCAGAAAGGAAAATGTGATAGATACTTCTTTACCAAACGATTCGTTTATTTATCACGTCCGGTCTAATGTCTCTGTCCAGACCGAATGAATTTTGACAAAAATTCTTGAAATTTTTAGTGAAATCGTCGGGGTAAACGTCCTTCAATTACTCTAGTAATGTCGACCAGGAATAGATAAATAAAGTTGTAAAACCAAAAGGTTCGTGGAAGTCTGTGTGGAAACCTACACTGGAAAGTCCACCTCTACGACAATACTAAATCAGAGGTCGTTGATGGAATTTCGGACTGTGTGTCATCCATAGGTCCATGAATTATCAGTGATTTACTTACCTCTGTCCGTACCGTTTATTATCAGTGTATAATATCCACTCTTTTTCCTCCGAGTCTTAACAAATATTGCATAGAGTCCCCTAGGGAGGTCGACTTGGTCGGACACCAAGTATTCACCACTTCGACCCCAAGTCTGGTAAGGACCGAAATACCCTAGAAAGGCAAGATAAGGTGATAATGGTCTTGACGATGAACTGTTGTCAAATGATCGATCCAAAGTCCTTGTCAGAAGAAAAACAACAAGTCAGGGATTCAATACAGACTAAAAAACACTGGGGTACCTGACGTCATTCGGTCCAAGGAGACAGGAGGTGATAGAGGGTCTCAAACGAGTTTAAGTACAGGTACTTAAACTGTCTGTCACTACAGTAGGTTGATAGAGTAGGAGACAACGGGTGAAGAGGAGGATACAAGTCAGAAAGGGTCGTAGTCCCAGAGAAGGTTACTCAGTTGAGAAGTATAGTCCACCGGTTTTATAACCGGTGTGAACGAGGAATCTTCCTTTCAGTCAAGAATCCTCGTTGTTTTCGGTGAAAAAAAAAAAAAAGAATATCCGAAAAGAGGTCCATTTCCCCACCATTCAAGACCTTGGAGTCGGAGGGGTGATTGTTCGGTGTCAAGGGAAGAGACGTCTCGTACCCTCCGGAAAGACTCAACCGGACTGAGACTGTGAGTCGTATGTACCGACAACCCTACAGTCCCCCGCTCGGATCCACTCACAGGAGGGACCCCCCTTTCCCGACCTTCTTAACCCCTGGTTGACAAGGTGCAAGTACACCCGGACCTAGGACGACCCTGAGGAAGAGTTTCGTGACCGGAAGGGTCTTTCCTACCAGAGACAGGAGACCCAGAGGGGAAGGGGCCTAACCACCCCCGAGTCGCGTCCCCAGCCCCCTACCAGCGAAGAGAGGGACGGGAAACAAGACCTCCGAGACGACCGAACCTTGTGGCGCGTCCCTTTTAAGGGACTGGCACTCTAGACGTCCGACGTCCCAGGGCCCCCTTCCGGCCCGGACCCCGAGAAAGCACGACGTCGACCTTTCTCCCCAACCCAAAGTCGCTCGGCCCGACCCCCTTTCGCTGAACGGAAGGGCCACCACTCCCTCGGCCGGGGCACTCGGTCGTCACGGCTGTCGAAGGACAGCTCTCGACCCCCGGGTGCACTGACGAGGGGTGAACCTCCTAATCCCCCACTTTCCGGGTTCCACCGTCCTCTCGTCCTCCCCGTGGGTCCGCGATAGACCCCACGCCCTCCGTCTCGTGATCTAGGAAGAACGATTTACTTAAGCCGACCGAGGACCGAGGAACAGTGTGCCAGGTCGCTCGGCGGAGACAGACCCCCCAACACCTCCCCGCCCCCACCACTCGGAGCCGTGACCGACCCCGGTTCCGACAAACAAATTTCAGGGGAGGGGGGTTGGACCGGTGTGTGTAGGGGAGTCACGGACGGACTGTCCCTCCCTTACGTCATCGGGGTCTGGACGAGCAACTCTTCCTCTGCCCGAGGCCGACACTGTCCCTTGTCTGTCCGCCCGCCCGCCGACCCGACTCCCGTCACGTGTCAGAGACGGAGGGCCCGCAGGAGGGGTTGACCAGGGAGTTCCGATTCACGTCGACGGTGGTCCGTTGGCGTGGAGGGTGACTTCGGTAGGCGAGACTTCTCCGGGGGTTATAGTCCGGAACAGATCTCTACGGGACAAGACAAGTTGTTCGTAATAACTCATGGATGTCATATATGGTCCACCACGATCACCATTTCTTGGGTGGACAGTCACGTCCTCTGCACTCTGTGCCCAAGCTAGGGACCCAGTCCTTCTAGGAGACCTCCTCCCGTGTCGTTGGGTAAGGTCATAAGAACGGACCTCTTAGGGTACCTGCCTTCTCGGACTGCCCGATGTCAGGTATCCCAGTCTTTCAGTCTATGTTGACTGAATCGTGCGTTCGTACCAGATGTCTCTCCGTCCTTCTACTGTCGGACTCTACTGTTCCAAACTCTCACTCTCCACTGTCACTCAGGGTCTCCTCCCATGGGTCCAATCGGAACCCCGAGTCTCCGACCCCTCCGGTCGTCCCTCCCGTCCCGTCCCGTCTTCCGCACGGGGCTCCTGGGTCAAGTCTGTACCCAAAGACTCTGGTCAGAGTCTGGGGTGGACTCTACTTAGGGGAGAAGGAGAGTGGGCACGGGACGGTGATGACGGGCTCCCCACCGGAACCTGGGTATCAGGATACCCTCCGTCTCTCTGATCATCCACCGAAGAGTCGAGTCCGGAGGAGCCAGTCCAAAAGGTCCCGTCGACCCGAGGGGGAGGGAGTACTTGTGAGGTACACTCACTGCGTGACCCACCGTCTCTCTCTCTTCCCCGGTGGTCGGTCGGGAGGTGATGGGAGGTTGCCTTCTGGTTGTCGGGGCCCGGTTTTGGGATACGGTGGACTGTGGAGTGGTCCTAGACTCACACGTGACAAGGTGTAGTGGAACCTTGCAACCTCAGAGCCGGCGGAAGAGAAACCTTAAAGACCACGTCGAGAGAGACGGGACATCCACTAAAAACAGGGTTCGAGGTACAGATAACAAATGTGTCGAGTCTCAAGACACCTCAATCTTGTTGTACGAAAGGAAGGGTGACTTCCACGATACTTTTTGTCGGCCAGACTCCCCCACCCGTCTTCCCGGTACACCTAACAGTCCGTGGAACAAGACTACCCAAGGAGGTGGTTCCTACGAGAGGGGTCTCGACCGAGTCGGATCTCTGGGACCCACAAGGACCTTCACACCGGACCCTGAGACTCCCTCGACCCCAAGACCTTGAGAACGACCCTTAAGACCGAGATTCTTCCCTCAACAGGGAAGTACCTGTGGGTGTCCGGACCTTATAGAGGGTTTCTCCCTACTACCTTTACATGGGTAGAAGTTAGGTCAATGGTCGACGGTGGAATCGACTCCCGGGGTCCTTCTCCGTCCTTCGACCATGAAGTTACAGGTCGTCCGGTCTACGACCCTCTCCTGCCTTCCCCTCTTCTCACTGCCCTCTCCTCCTTTTTCGACAGGTCAGTAAAACTCCTTCTAGACTTGTGAGGAGGGACGAAGATTGGTCGTGTAAGACGGAGACCCCTAAGAGGGGTCGTGGCACGAAAAGGGAGAGACGACTCTCTCTAGAGGGACGAAGAGAGAACGAACAAAATTCTTGGCAGATCGGTCCTTTTTTTTTTTTTTTTCTTGGCAGATCTTCGTCACCCGTCGCCAAACCTACGAACTCCTGAGAACACTAATAAGGAGTCCAGAAGAGAACCTACAGGGTTCTCGGACCAAGTTTCGAGGGGTGGACGGTTGTTTGAAGTAAGGACGGGGAGAGGAACACTGGGGAAGAGAGATGGAAGGGGGACTGAAGAGACAGGATGTCGGGACAGGGAGGTCGTACAGAACGGAAACCCAGAGACTCAAAAGAGGTGAGTGTGACGCGTATAACGTATAGGGACAAGTAGTCAATTGTTCGTGGTCCCGTCCAGTAAGTGAAGGGACCCGGAGGTAAAGGGACAAATATTCTACTACTCTCGTCGTTCAGCCCCACCCCTCGGTATACCGGACCTCTCAGGGATGTTCGGGAAGTTGGGATTCCAGGTTTCGTGGAAACACCACGGACCCGTCTATAATATACTTTTTTTTTTTTTTACTGTGGGTCACACACGTGACCTGGGGACTGGGGAGGTCGGGTCCGGTCGGGTCCCGACCCCTCGTTAGGGAAGTCTAAGTTCTCTGGTGTCCAGTCTACTGTCCTACCCGTGTCGGTGCAACTCCCCTGTAGGACTACCCTTCCCCTGTCCTCACCCCCGCTCTACTTGGAACAGATGGGAGAGGGAACTGATCCAGTCTGTGAGAACTCACGACGTTTTAAAGGGTCACCAAGACACGGTTCTTAGGGGGTCGTCTCGCTGAATCACAGACCCCAATGTCTCTGAAACAATGACGTCGTTTCGTATGATGTTCGGTAAACGGCCAAATTAAATTAATAAATACTATTGTGAAGTCTCATTTTTGATGTGAACAGTTTTATTTCCCCTGAAACACGACGTTACTGGGTTTAAAATAACAACGCAATGAATTACGTGGCTTTGGACCATTAGCCGTGGTCTAGAGGGGCGTTGAACCCGTTTAGTCGTGGCACACGCCTCCTGACGTTACCTAATAACGAAGGACGCCCTCAATAAAATTTGCTTAAGATTGTTTTTCCGTAAAGCTCAGGTAAGAGGGTGGGATCAGTTTAACGGAGGAAAAGGGGGTCTCCTCGCAAAGACTGTGTAAACCGACAACGACACACGGGAATTGGGCGGAGGGAGAGGACGTGTCCGGTAGGTGATCGGCTCGGACTTTGGGTAGACGTGTTGTCTGAGACGATTGCCTTCGAATTTTTCTAAAGTCTAAGGAGCCAGGTGCTGTCTCTTGGGGGTGACTCGGAGTAACAGTTGGAGGAGAGACAGTTGTAGGTCGGGGAGACCCGTAAAGGAGGAGACACCGGGTGAAACGAGAAGAGGACTGTCGAAGACGAGGAGCTAACATTCAAAGAACTCCCGTCCCAGAAATAGAAACCATTCTCAATATGTCTGGGTTAGGTCTCGTGATTGAGGGCAGCAGTGGATCGTACCCCGGGGAGAGGGAGGGTGGGAGGGGGTACGGAATCTGGGTGTAAGAAGGAAACCGTTTTAACCGGAAAACTCCTGTCTCGAAGGACTAATGTGACACTATCTGTGACGATGACGACGACGATTCAGCGAAGTCAGTACAGGCTACACGCTGAGGTATCTGCCGTCGGGTGGTCCGAGGGGGCAGAGACCCTAAGAGGTCCGTTCTTATGACCTCACCCAACGGTAAAGGAAGAGGTTACGTACTTTCACTTTTCACTTTCACTTCAGCGAGTCAGTACGGGTTGGGAGTCGCTGGGGTACCTGACGTCGGATGGTCCGAGGAGGCAGGTACCCTAAAAGGTCTGTTCTCATGACCTCACCCCACGGTAACGGAAGAGGCCACTATCTACAATCCCCTATACTTAAGTGTCACTTCTTATTTCCCGTACATCAGACCGGAACGGGTGTTAAGTGTCGTTCAGACACTTCTGGTCGAAACCCTTGAACGCGGAATAATTACCGGGAGGGGACTCAGGGTTCCGATGTCCAAGATAGTCACGGAGGGAGTCGAAGGAGGGGAGGTTGTCAGTGTCGTCACTGTCACCACTACCATCGGACCCACTGGACCTCTGTTTAGATCGTCACCCACGGGGGGTAAGTCGGGTGCGTAGGTGGGTGTTTCGGTGACTAACAATTCAGTTCTCTCCTCCTGTGTTTTTTCACCCCTCTGGACCAGGGACGACAATGCCCCGAAGTTTAGACTAACCCTTCTGTCTCCCATCGAGATTAAGGTCACGAGGTTAGAACGAGAGTTGGGAGTTAATAATGGGGACATTATTCTTATCAAAGGGTGTAACAGCTACAAATGTACTTGTTTCGTGAAAGGTACACCCGACCTAAAGAGTACACCTCTTCTTCTGAGGAATCAAACGGTAGAGATTTTGACTAAACCTGGTCTACTCAAGACTCCAGAGAAGGGTAAGGTCAGGTCCACCAAAACAAGTCCTCCTTGAGACTCATCTCCTTGAACCCCCGGATGTAAGACGTTTAGTTATCGAAGGACCTCCACAAACGATTCCTTGGTCCTTAAAAATTCCTTCTGGCTTATTTGGTATCTCAGTCTGGAACCCTTGGTGGGTTTGGCTACCAAGAGTTGGAACCGACGTGTAATCTTAGTGACCTCCCGAAAGTCCCCCTTTACTGTCAAGGACTTTAGGTCAACTTAGTATAGAGACCCTTACCCCAGAGACACAATCTTAAAGAATTCACGAGGAGTCCACTGGGGTCACGTGTCGGTCCCAACTCTTGGTAAGTAGGTTACTTGACCGGATCAGATACAAACTCCCTGGTTCCGGTTCCCACGTCGGTTCTACGACTCGAAGACTCCTGGGACGAAAGGTGCTTCGGGGACGAAGAGGTGAAGAGACGCTCCGAATAAAAGAGAGAGTCAAGGGGAGGTTTCCACAGGTCCCGGACGACAGGAACCCCTGGGGTGAGACAGGGATGAGATTCTTCTCATGGATCTCGACGGACCGGGGGACTACCCAGAAGGGGGTTTCGGGCCTCCGTCTCCCCGTCCGCCACCGTCCACTCCGACCCTGGAAGGTAGGTCCCCGAAAGTGGTGTCAACTGACCCTAACAAACAGAATTCGTTTGTCCCGAACAAGGTCCTTCCGCAAACAGACGTACCCCGTCGTCGCGGTAAGTAGTGCCACCGAGACCACGACCCCCGTTCTTTAGTCGGAAGGTCTCGGGTCCGGGTGCCCTTCCCAGAAACCCCGACGAGGGGGGTCCTGGTCGGACCTCTTCTACAGTCCTTTCGATTACTCGTTGGTCTGTCGACGTCGAACAATTTCCCGCGGACCCCGGGTAACATTGACTCTGGAAATTTATATGTAGTATCAGTTTATTTGTCGTAGGAGGGCGGGTTGTCAGTCAGGGAGGTCACGGTCCGGCCAGGTCGGGTGGGTCAAGGAGGGAGAGGGGGGTACGGTAGGAGGAACGGACTGACCTTTACTGAACTAATGTTGACCCTCTCTACCCACGTCGGTCCAAACGGCTGGTGGGGGAAGGTGAAGGAAGATATATCTTTGTCGATATCGAGGTAGGATCGAGGATAGCGGAGAAACTCCAGGGGCACCCAAAACCTGTTCGTTCTACGCTGACGTCTGGAGATAGGGAGGATAGTCTTTGAGGACCTCAATTGCTTTCGATTGGACCTTATGGACCAGGTACCGAGAGACCAGGTCAAGGAGGAAGTTTTGGGTGGAACGGTCTGAATGGAACCGTCTCCATCAATGGACGAAAGACGAGACTGACTTACATACCAAGTGTGGAGACCCCGTTAGATTCGGATCCACTCCGATCCTTCAGATACAGGAGGGGGTATGACTCGAGGAACTTTCACCTCTGATCAAAAATAAGTCCAGACTTGACAGTCTCCATGTCACACACTGTGGGTCCTCTGTAGTCATTCACACACATCTTAACTTACCGAGTAAAGGGCACTTACCGAGTAGGAGAGTAAGTACACAAGTAGTCAGGTAGTCCAGCACAATCCATGGGTGACGTCATGTATCATTCACCCGAGGCGTACTTCACTTGGTAACGGGATATCATTTCCTACGATCATCTCCCCCCGGGTCCACCCTCCAGTGACCCGACCAGAGTCTTGTCACAGACAACCTCTCGAGGGTTGTAGATGAGGTGGAGTAGTGTCCCATACTACGTTGTGTGATGTAACATGAAGTGGTGTTTATGGTATCGTTGCGTCACAGACCATGACTTCGAGGTATGGTGGGACGACGCTAACCGACTCCGTTGGGAACTCCACCCCAACCTCCACCCTTTCCTTGATCCTCCCTCTTCTCTCTGAACCCTGGTTCGTTTGTCTAGTCCAGAGACTTATGGGGGTCCATCTTCGAACCCGGTTGGGTCAGCACGGTTGGGGTGACTGTACCCGGACCCCCGTTTGCATTCAAAACTACGTCTGTAAGATTTGTTCACCATACACGTACACACACACATTTCACTGTCGACGACTTGTAGGTAACCAAAATTGTCCGTAACATCATCCACGAAAATATATAATTCCGTAAGTTAGAAATATTTAAGCACCCCCACCCTCTACCAGATTAACTCAAATAAAATATCTCTTTCTTTGAACTCTAAATAGGTCCCAGTGTATCGAATATTTAACATCTCAATTCTCAACCCTAAACTTGAGACCAGGGGGTTGGGGTTTGACAATGGCATTCAGTGTATAATAAAGGTAATAAATCAGTAATTCAGTATAGACTGAGAAAACGTAGGGGTACCTGACACTGGGTGGTCCCGGGAGAGAGGTACCCGAAAGGGTCCGTTCTTATGACCTCATCAAACGGTATAGGAAGAGGTCCCCAGAAAGACTGGATCCCTAGTTCGGGCACAGCGGATGTAACTGTCCGTCTAAGAAACGGAGACTCGATGGTCCTTTCGGGTTCAGTGTATATCCGTTTTCTATCACTAGAACAGACCGTCACCTCTTTCGTCGCGTCGGGTCCACGTTACCCGTGCAGTCTATTGGAGATCTATGTTGACAACAGTCGTAGGACGGGATCCCTACTAGGTCTTCGTCAGTTGTGACTGGTATATCGAGACTCATGGTCCAATCCTGTCTCTTCATAGAGACGGGCTCCCATGGACCATAATAGTCGGTCAAGGAGGTCTGGTACTCGTCTGATTCGCGGATTGTATGTAAACGAAAAGACACTACGGAAGTAGGGGTCGGGTCCGTCCGCGGGGGAGGTCGGACCTGGGATCTGGTCGGTGAAGTCGCACCAGGAGAGATACAGAGACAGGGGACCTGGACGTGACCTACACTCACGGTTACGGGTGGTGTTAATGAGGGCGGCAGAAAAGTAGGGACGAAGGACCACCGTCTCGGGACGTCTTTGTCACGTGTGCCCCAAATCCGAGTGCGACAGGCTGACTAGCGGGAACGAGAGAAGGTAGACGAGGGAATTGGGACCGTTGTGACCTATGAATTTCCGACAGAAAATGTCGAGGCCTTTGAGATGGCACAGACCGTACCGTGGACCATGTTTCTCGGTCACCCATGTAAATCCATACAACAAATGTTAAGTCTCCGTGAGTCGGCTCACCGGTCGTCCCCACCCTTGGGGACGAGGAGGTCTCCACGTCAGACAACTGAGTCGGACGTTTGGACTCCGATACAGACGGACCCTTTCCCCTCTATAAAAAGAGATGAACCGTACTTGCACAACGACCATTTCAGAAACGAGTACCTTGTTAACTTACTTACTTTTTAAGGTTGGACGAGAGGTTTAGACTCGGCATCGTCCCTTACTGATGGGCGAGGTCATAAGAAGGTACCTGTCTCCTTAGACCGTCCAATGTCAGGTACCCCAGTGTCTCTCAGTCTGTGTTGACTTGCTGATTGTGAAATGAAAGAGGAAGACCCACAGACTGGACTGAGGTGTGAGATGAGGTAGTATGAAGACAAACAGAGGGGGAGGTGAACGAGACACGAGACTTGTCTTTCACGAGAAAGGTGAAAAGGTTTTAATAGGGGTACCCCTCCTGTGGGTCCGGAGGGGTCAAGGCGAAGGACTCTCAAACAAAAGGGGGAAGAAGGGATGCAGAAGGGGAAGAACAGGGGGAGAGGAAAGAATAAGAAAAATAAGTAAAGATTACAAAATTTTAACACCATTCTATGTGTATTGTAAAAGGTAAAGACACATAAAGTCACCGTACTTTGTTTAAGCGCAACAAAACGTTCGTAGTGGTGGTAGGTAGAGGTCTTGTAAAAAGAAAAAGGTTTTGACTTTGAACCTAAGACATCGGTAATTTGTTATTGTGGGGGGTGGACGGGGTGCGGGACCCGGGGACCGTTGGCGGTAGGATGAAGGACAGAGGCACTCAGACTGATGAGGTTCATAGAGTGCACTCACCCTAGTGTGACATACACAAGAAAATACTGACCGAATAAAGTGAGTCGCACTATATATAGAAGTTCCAAGTAGGTACAACATTATAGACAGTCTTGAGGGAAGGAAAAATTCCGACTTATCATAAGGTAACACAGATATATGTTGTAAAACAAACAGATAAGTAGACAGTCACCTGAGAACTAAACGAAGGTAGAAAACAGATAACATTTACTACGACGATACTTGTACCTACAGGGATGAAGAGTCGTAGGAGAAATAGAAGGGGAAGTAAACAAGTAGGGGAGACTGCCCTTTGGATGCGTCATAAGTCGTCGGTGTTTCTCACCTAAAAGATTCTGTTAGGGCCAAAGTATGGTAAAAAAGATAACAGGGGGTTTCGGTGTCTTTTCAGGGTTTTTAAGGTCATTTTAAAGAGGAAGACACAGAATTCGGGTCTTCTCTGTGTCTTCAGAAAACATTCTAGGACTAAAAAAATTATGTCCTTTAAAGTAGTGAAAATTTGTGGAGCGGGGGGGACGGGACGGCGGGTAATTTATTTTTGTTTGTAGAAACGTCCAGGGGCGACGGAGGTCCATGGTAGAGGTAGGAAGGTAAAGGACGGTTTGGAGAGACTCACAACGCGTGTGAAGAAGGCGGAGAAGTGGGGGACGGTACAAGAATTACGGGACGTTAGACCGAACCGACATGTTGAGATGGCTTGGACGGGAACGGTTCCAGTGGTTACTGAAGATTTGTTCAAAGCTAACAAGATCAAGAACTAATAACTTATTTACGAAGTAACATCTTTTTAACCGTTCACGTCTCATCACGCATCCTCGTCTTTTTCCTAGTGGGTATGTATTAGTGTGGGAGAGGTTCACCTGGTAACCCTCGTAAAACAGTAAGAAGGAAGGTCAGAAAAAAGGAATAAGGTCATTAAAACATCACAAAAAAAACAAACAAAAAAAAAAAATGGTGGAGTGGAAAGGGGTAGGGACACCGTGCATAGATGGAGAATTTCGAGGACGGAGGAACAGACCAAAGACGAGGTTAGTAAGGTGGGTACAGGACAAACTCGGTGAGAGGGTGACTTAGAACGGTCCTAAATGTGCCTCGGACTCAACGACAAAGGGATCCCCACGGTCCTGGGAGAGACTCTCGGTTTCGTGTAGTAATAGTCTTCAGTCTTTGTCTCCAGTCCATTTCGGGTTTCACCCCATGGACGTGGGGAAGAGACGGGCTATACGAGGGTAGTAGGGGGTTTAGGAGTAAGTCTACAGTAGAGGGGACACTCCTGAGAGGACTGAGGGGGACCGTCCGCATTAGTGACATATGAGAGTAGAAGGGATAAAGGGGAGTCCTTGACAGGTAGGAAGACAACGTCTTCATTGGCGGAATTGAATGTTACTAGACAAATGACTGACATAGGAAGAGATCTGGTCGTCGAGAAACTCTCGTCCCTAGAGGTAATAACTAGGAACATAAAGGACTTAGGTCACCTTTCGGGTGACCGGCCAAGAAAAAGAAAAACCGACGCGACCCGTCGTCTGTCTTAGAATCAAGGGGACTAGTCCTAAACTTGGGCGTGTGGGACGTCACTTTACCATCTGAGAATTGGTGACCTGGTGGGCCCTTCAGGGGGGTGTGACCGGTCAAGACTCCGGGGATCTCCCCTTGACTGAACGGGTTCCAGTATGTCTGTGTGTATCTGACTCCGGTGTTTTTGGGGTCCGGACACCCTCGGGACTAGGACTCAAGAGAGACGTCGTGACACCACCTTGTGTGCTAATACGTCGAAATCCTCCTTCCCGACACCACACGAACGGTCGTTTGGGGTCCGAAAGGTTGTTCTTCCTCGTTACACCCTGGTCTCGGCGAAAGGACGGACTCCGACACACACACACACAGACACACACACACACACAGACACACGCACGTACACACGCACACACGGACACGCACCCCGCCCTCCCCCACCAGGAGCGACGGCATAGTGGGTTAAGTGGTTCTCTTTGGAAAGACGTACTGAGTGACTTCGAAGGTCCGAACCTTGAGGTATTAGGGGTGAGACTTTAAAGTCGGTCCTTCGGGAAGGAATTTGCATTTAGTTAGAGAGAGGAAGTTGATAACTCGGTTTGTTTGTCCTTTCCGGGTCTCGGGATGGACGATGTGTCCTACGCCCCTCAAGTCTCTCGTCACGTGTGCACTAACCGTCCTCTCTCTCCCCAACATCTTCCTCTCGGTGGGCTCGAGTCCGGACTTCCTACCCATCCTGAACTGCACCCTTCATCAAAAATTACTGCCATCCTTTGGTCACGTATCTCCCATTCTCCGGTTACACATCTCCGTTCGACGACACGCAGGGACCCTTTCTCAATTAGTCGGGTGTCGGAGGACCCCAGTGGAAGGACACGGGATGTCTACGAGGGTCTTACCAGGGGGTAGTACCGGGGTTTGCAGGAAGAGAGTGTGACATGACTCTCTCGTCAAGGTCCTCGGGGGTACATTGACGATGTACCCGGGACCCCATTACCTTCCTGACATCCGGAACTTCTGTCCCGTTAGGTTCGAACTCTAGGACGAAGACACTGGTGTTCGTACAGTCCGTTTTAGAGACTCAGAGTCAAAGGAGTGGACACTCTGTTCCTAACTTTGCAGATGGCGTCCTTTGACAACCTTCCTAATATACGTCATTAGAACTCGCACGTCATCGACGAGTTATTCACCGTGTATCGTAGATGGTACAGTAATAATGATAAAATTATTGAGAGTAAAGTGTGTAGTTATCGGGACCCCTTTGTTCGGGTAGTAGTCTAAAGGGAAGGGTGTAAAAACAATGAAGACAAAAACGACACTACTCTATCTTAGTCCTCTTGACCCAGGAACAGGGTAAACCAGTAAAGTTGAGTCACAGAGGTGGATTTTGTCCCTATCCTTGAGAGTGGGGTCTCCGGGTAGTCCTTCTAAGTACTCCGACACACATTCTGGGGTGGTCGTGTGGGGTCCCGGGGTCAGTTCCAAGACCTTCAGGAACGGGAGGGATGGTCGGAGGGTCTCAGGTCACACCCCGGGTCCCGACCCGACGTCCAGTCTCAACGACCCACCACCCCACCCCACCCCACCTCCGGTCCGGGTCTCGATTTACGTATTTATTGGTCGGTAGGGCCAGAGCGAAGTTTTCAGGACCAGAGGTTCGGAAATTAGTGCCTCGACGAGAAGGGACCGGTGGGAGGTCTCTGCCGGGCGGATGAAGGGAACGTCTCCGCGCGGCCCTCCCTCGGGACCCAGAGCCGTCGGACGGACGAACCGTACCGTACGACGATTATCTAGGGTCCTTGGGTCCCCCGACGGAGTGTCGGCTGAGTGGGGTATGGGGGCCGCACCGTGTGGTATGGGATGAAGTCTCCGAACCGAGACCCGAGGGGAAAGATTGGTCCCAATGGGAAGTCGGGACGGTCAAACCTTTTACCCAAACGGTCCTATTGCAGGAGGAGAGGTACCACTGGTGGAACATACTTGAGTTCACATATCGTAACGTGGGGGTGTGGGGTGTTCCGGACTCTCCAGGTGCATAGGGGTACCCTGAGACCTTTGGATTATAATCTGTCTCTCGTCAGAGTCTTTTAGGTCCTGTACACAAACGGTACAACTAGTGGTCGGGGGGAGTGACATCTGTTTGGAAAGAAGTCCGTTCCGTCTCATAAGGAAGCCCTGGCCCTCACTCTTCATACAACCCCGACCCTCACCCCTCTCCCCTAACGTATACTTTAGTGTAAACCGTTGAACTCAGTATAAAAATTACGTGATTACCTCAACCGAAGAACTTCTTTCCTTAGTCACTAAGAAAAAGATACCCTTACTTAAGTATACCCTTTCTCAAGGTTATCTTCCCCGATAAAAATCTAAACCCATATGAACTAAACGAATTTACCTCCGTGTGGCCATGTGGCAAACATTGGGAAAGCAAACTCCGCAGGGAGGGACGCATAGGGACGACAACCTAAGTGGACGGTCGAGACAGTAAACGTAGGGGTGTGGGGTATCTCTGTTCCGCGTCTCACCGGACCACCTCTCTGTCCGGGACTTGTAACCGTGGTGGACCTGGACCCAAACTTGGAGACGAGATCAAGAAGGGTCGGTCCATTAGAATGTGTGGAATACCCGACTAAACGGCGACAAGACCCTGTCTACCCTTCCGTTATAAGAAGGGGCTATCTAGTCCACCCTCCTAATTTAGTCCAGTACAAATATTCAGTGACTCGTAAACGGCCTTGTGTCCTGTCTGTTCCGGTCCTCTGGGGGAGGGTCGGGGGTCGTGACACGGAAGTCTTTAAGGATTTTTTATTGTAGACGGTTGAATCCGTCGTGTAGACGGACGGGGAGTCGTGTGGTGGTCGGGAGTGGTTGGACTTGCGTAGGACGAAGACATTTAGCAGAAGGGGTCTACTCGGGGTGAAGACTCAAGACTCGAGGTCGTCTGTTACTTCGTTCTAATCTCGTGTGGCTCCGTGGAAAAGTTCCTGGGGACGACTAGGGACGGAGGGTCGTGGGTCCACATCGGTCTGGTGTCGTGAGAGTCTTCAGTGTCTTAGAATCTTAGGATCCCGATCCACCCAGGAATCTCCGGAACCCGGAGATCAAGGGACACCATACATACCCTTTTGACTCCGACCCGCGACGGAGTGAAGGAGTGCCAGATTGTCGACCATTCTCCGTCTTCGTCGTGTTCTCGACCTGAGTCCTCTTCGTCTGACAGGGGAGAGGGGCTGAACGGGGACCTCCCATGTCCAGACCGGTGGGACCTTCGGACGTAAGGTGGACCCGTTTCTGACACAGGGAGTAGACAGGTGTGGGTCTCGAGATTCATTCACCACAACCGCCTATCGACTGTTTTCCAAATCCTTCGCACGACCTTCGGAGGACCAAAAGGCAGAAACAGAAACCCTCCGTGACACCACAACAACTCTTTCTTACACCGGGACTTCGGGTCCCATGACATTTACGTCGTTGAGTGTACATGTTCCAGTGGTCGTACCACGACCCGAGTGTCGTTTACGATCTTCTACCTCCGGTACTAGACCTTATAATCAGAACTAAGACGACGACGTACTAGAACCCGTTCAGTTGTTTGGAGAGTCTTGGAGTCAAAAGACCTCTTATCCTTGTCATTGTACGGGGGTCAACTGGAAGGTCTACGAAGGGACCAACGAGTCACCATTTCTTAGGTGGACGGTTCGTCCTCTGAGTCCAAACTAGGGACCCAACCTTTCTAGGGGAGCTCTTCCTTTCTCGTTGGGTGACGTCCTAAGAACGGACCTTTTAGGGTACCTGTCTCCTCGGTCCGCCTAATGAACGTCGGGTAGTCCGAGGAGACAGGTACCCTAAGAGGTCCGTTCTTAGGACCTCACCTAAGGTAAGGGAAGAGGTCCTTTAGAAGGGTTGGGTCCCTAGCTTGGGTCCAGAGGACGAAACCGTCCACCTAAGAAATGACAGACTCAGTGGTCCCTTCGGAGTAACGTCAGGTACCCGACGCTTTGTCAGTCGGTACTGAATCGTTGATTTGTTGTTGTCAGCTGGACGGTCCTCTGAGTCAAAAGGGTCCCTGTAGCGTCCGGAAGTGTCTCCTCCATTGTGAACGCTCTACTTCACTCGAAGGGTGTTCAAGTTCCCACTCCACTCTTAAGGTCCAACTCCCTCGGTGTTTTGTTGTCACTAAGTTGCTCCTTTGATACCCTACCTCTTTCTCCCGGGAGTCACGCCGGTGATTGTGTCTTCCGGACTTCGAGGACACACGTTTGTTGGTCGGGAGAGTGGAGATGACAGAGGATTCCTGACCCTCCGGAGACTCCTCTGGGTTGTAAATGTCAGGATCACCACAAATGTAATAAGGATGTCTACTTCCAGTTAACGGAGTTTCAGTGTTTCCAACTCTCTTCAACCCAATTCGGGGTGACACAGGCCACGGACCGTGCAGACACTCAATGTCCGGGTCCGAAGGTCCCCCGACACGGAGTCAACCCTTAGAAGTCCGAGGTGTTGGTGGACGTCCCGGGTGACAGGGAGTCGGGACTGAACCACTTCTGGGCTTGGAAGGATCAGGGTCCGGGACGTCGTCTCCCTTCCGGGATTAAGTCCGAAGTCCCTCGAGTCTAGACTAGGACTGTCTGAGTTGTGGGTTTACATCCAACAAAGAAAGACGAGGTAGGAGGTACCTCTCTCTCCAGTCTCGTCTTTCTCCGACCATGTGAATATATATATATATACAGAATCAGCACCGTACACTCTTACACCATAGATCAAGGAACTGGTCCCTAGTTTGGGGTCGTGGGACGTAACCCTCACGTCTCAAAATTGGTGACCTGGTGGTCCCTTCAGGGTTCGGACCATGTAAGAACGTCCAGGTTATACCGTCTTACCCTTACTTCCCCGTCTGACCCCACACCCGGAGACTCCGTAGGCCCCACCCCACACAATGTTCTACTCGTCGACCGGGACCCGACACCCACGACTGTCTCGTCTCTCTTCGACGGGAAGGGGAGCCCAAACCCGTCTACTCACTCACTCACTGTCGTCGTCCAGGTTCGGCTCACCGGACTACCCCGAGAGTCCGGAGAACTCGATGGTACCTCCGGGGCCTTTATGGTCCCGACCCTCCCCGGTGTCCCCCTGTCTCCGGATTGGAGGATAGAGAATCCAGAGGTGGTCTGGTAGGGGGTGCGGGGTCGGTGTGACCGACGGAGAGGACCCGTGGGAAAAGACGGTAGTCTGGGGAAAGAGAGGGGTCAGTCCCAGGATGGTCCGAGGTTGTGGTGTGAGTCTTTTTGGAACATACAAAAAGTTTAATTACGTTAATTCTCGTAATTTCAAACACTTGCTATCTCAAAAAGTAAAAGGAAAATAAACTAATCTCTTTAAGGGTGGCGTGTCAAGGAGGTTTACTTTGGGTCTGGGTTCCGGGTAACAAGGCCCCCGAAGGTACTCTTACACAATGGAAAGTTAGAGTGTGTGATTACACAAATCGCAATGTCAGGGGGGGCCCGCCGACGTCCTTCCTAGACCTCGGAACTAATTTCGTCGGAAACGGCCCGTCCTTACACCCGAGGAGGTGGGCCCTCAGTGTCTCCCCGACCCACAAGCGAGTCTCGGAGACGAATGTTCCGTCCGACCGGCCGTCCCCGGACCCGAGCGCCCGTGAACACGGACCGACATTAATCCGTAAAAAGGGAGACAGAACGGAAAGGAGAGTCTGGGGGACGTGGAGATCGGTGTTGTTGAGTGTATACTGTTGTGTGTGTGTGTGTGTGGGGACACAGAGGAGAGGAGAGAGGGTAGAAGTCAGGGGACCGACGACGACAGGAACCAGTCGAGGTAAGTCTCCGTCGTGAGTCTAGTGTCACTAGTGTGACGAAGAGGGAGCCAGTCCGGGGTTCGAGGTTCCACTTCTCGTCTTAATCTCGGTTTGCCCTTTTTAACTAATCTCCTTATGCATTCCTTCCGGACCCTCTCCCTCCTCCCTCCAGTATTGGGGACAATTTTTTAAGTTGCTCACGGTTTAAATTTGTCCTACAATTCAGATGTGGGGAGGATGGGGTTTAGTGGTTTCCGAGTCACGACCCTCCGGGTCCAAGGAAGGAGAAGGTTGACCCCGACGACCAGGGAGGGCCGGGGTCTTGTCGGACCGATCGGCAGACGCAAGAGGGTCACGGGGCCTAGTCCTTCGGGACCCGAAGGCCGGCGAACATAGGGCGTCTGGAAGTTGTCTTGTTCGGTCCCCGGATCCTCTAGCGGTCCTGGACCGGGGTTTAGCCGTTTTGGTTTTTCGGTAGGCGGACACTCGATCTTAGACTTGATTTTTATTCGGTCAGCTGTGAGTCTCCGGACCGAGGACGACGAGGACCCAGGGTTCCTCGACCCCTTCCCGAACCCTCTCTTTGTGATAGGTAGAAATGGGGACGAGGTTTCGACGTAAGGGTCTACGGAGTCTCAGTAAGGTGTTTACAGGTACCTCCGGGTCGGAGGGTCTTGTCTCGTCCGTGACTCCCGACCCCAGTCTCTCCTCGTGAGGGGAGGGGGTCTTATCAATTTCTTCAGTCCCAACCCCTCCCCCCCTGTTACAATCCGTGGATACCGACAGGATAATTGGTGTACGAGGTGCACTCTACTCAGGGGGGTCTGGGGTCGTCTCTGGTTGGGTATGAACGTCTATCTTTTGGTAGGGGGCGGTGGGGAGGGGCGGGGGGCTGGGACACCTCGATTCTCGAGTCCGGATTGATCTGACTCGGAAACGAACGTAGAGAGAAGTTCCGGAGACGTCTCGAGGTATGGACGAACAGGAAGACACGTTTAGGACCCGACAAATCTGTACGAAAGATTCTTCCAACGAAACACCACTCACCTTAGTTCCTCCGACTACGGAGGAACTTCTACCTCCCACTTAATTTCGATACCCACACCCCGTCCCCATCCCTCTTGACCTCCCAACTAAGTCGGTCAGGTCTTGGTCCAGGGGACGGAGGGGAGACCCGACTACGGAGTAAATAAGAGTCAGGGTTCCCTCCTTTTAAGGGGGTGGACCCGACCCTTTCGACCCCCTGATTAAACGTTCCGATTCACGCCCCTCAAGTGACAGGAAAACAAGTACGTCTGTGAGTCCGTTATGAACCGACTACTCTATTTAGGTGGATGTGGAAATTTGACATGGAGGGGTGCGTCCAGATTGGGAACCTACCCAGGGTCCCAAGACGGTGTTTGTAGACGGGTCCGGTTGTCGGGGGTCCCTCGTCTATGTATTACTCTCGACGTAAACCTACTTCCTCCTCCACCTCTTCCGTTACACTCCCTTAGTCCTAACGTCACCTTTGACGAGTCCTTAAACCGAAGTACAGATTCAACTAAGAAGGACCTGTTAGTGGAATTACACCCATAGAGAGTCAATGGGTACGACGTCCCTTCCTACTCCTCCCTCACCTTCTATGGTTTCCACTTATTAGGTCTCTGATAAAGACTAATAAGGACAACCTGAAACGGTCAACCGAAAAAAAGGGGGACGAGTCTTTGAACGAAGGGATTCGTCCTAAAAGAAACTGATAAAAAGTTTAAAAGGAGTACTAAAGGTTGGTGCTTGTTAGGAAAGGGTTCTACTGGCCCGAACCAAAATAGGACTCACGGTAAGTTTGGTGTTTCTGTCTTTCGTCCCTCATCCCTACCCCTAATTGACTCTACCATGACCCCGTTCCGAAGGAATAACTTCCCAGTCTTAAACGACACCTGTTCGGGGGTCCACTCCTTTAACGGTCTCCTCTAAGGTCCGACACCCTGGTAACGGAGAGTGGGGTAGTCAAGGGTATGAGGTACCATTCTGGGACTTTCCTGTACCGGGGTCTTGTAAGATTCCGGAATCGACCATACTTCTCCTCTCTTTAGTATACCCTAACTCCGCTCCCCATCATCGGGGCCACTTTCGGCCTGAGGGTTCCTTCCATCCCTCGTCCTCGGTCTAATGTTAAAAGTTCCTCAATACCTTTGGAGTCAGATTAGATGTGGTCGTGGGTGTAAGGACATCGTGACGGTCGGTTTCGGAGTCTTGCTATGGCTTGGTGAGTCCTCCACACGGGTGTAGTACCCCAGGTCCCACCGTGGTCGTCTCCCACCCCTGTCCGGTCGAAGACAAAACCCGTGTGTCGAGGGGGGAGGAGTAAATTGAGTCAGATTTTCCGTGTCGTCGTTCCCAAGAAGAGACTCAAATTTAAAAGTACCTTTACTTAGTTAAATAGAGTCTTGTGCTCCTCCACCTCCGTCTCCCTACCCACTACTTAAGGGAAAGGAATTACGTCTACCTGATTTAGGGGAAACGAAGGATGACATTTTTTTTTTTCGGTCTGTAGGTTTTCGACGACGGAAAGTGTGACAACCTACGGTTGACTATTAAGCCTTTCGACGACTATTTAGGACTCCGATCCAACGACAGTCGAGGAGACGGACGGGGGTCCTCTCGACGGAGTCAGTGGGGAACACAAATGTCTCCCCGAGTCCTTCCGGGTCTCTTCCCGACCTCCCGACGGACTGAAGGTCCTTACACTAACGGAAGTTGACCTCCGGGCCTTGAGAAACTCGGTTTTCGAGTACAGGAGTGTTTGCGAAAGTGTTCATAGTAGACTGATCGAACAACGATTTCAACGTCTGGTCCGGACTATACCAGTTGTTACCGGGTGCCTACCCAGTCGATACGTGAAACGGACGTTTGGGATCGGAACACAAGTCGGTCTTGGACTCACAACTGACGGACTCACGAATGAGACCCGGTCCTAAAACGGACGTGAGGGAGTGTTCGTGAGGACTCTCCTCCATAGTCGGAATCCGGCTAAAAAGTCTAACATCTTGACTCCAAGGTTCTCAAATTCATTGGAGAAGATCCGACCACCACATCAACGATTCAGGACAGACTAAGAACACTGGGGTACCTGACGTCGGACGGTCCGAAGAGACTGGTACCCTAAGAGGTCCGTTCTGACCTCACCCAACGGTGAAGGAAGAGGTAGAAAATTCAATGTGTCGGTCATTCACTGTCTCGGTCCAAAACTTAAGTGTACAGACTAAAGACTCGGATTCGAGAAATAAAGATTCAATCCGTGTCGGACTAAACCTGAGACCACGTTGAGTGGTCCGAAAGGACGAGGTGAGGAATGTACCTGTAATATCAAGTCGGGGTATTTACTTGGAACAAAAAAGACAGAGGAGATGAACCGTACAGGGAGAGTGACTGGGGGTTGATACTGGAAGGTGTGACTGAGTCACATAGTATTTTCTGAGGGGAGAAGACCCAGGGGAACCGTGAACAAATGGAATCACCTAGAGGCTCACATAGAGATCTGGTCGTCGCAGTCGTAGACTAGGGGTGGAGTATGGACGACTTAGTCTTAAGACCCGTACCCCGGGTCGTAAGACAAAATTGTTCGGGAGGTCCACTAAGACGACGTGTGAGCAAACTATTGGTAACCCGACGGAGAACGAAGAAGTCTGGGGTAGTCAGAACCGTTACTAATTTCCTTTCCAATCGAAAACAATACTAACAACTGTGGACTCGGGAGGAGTAGTCGACGATTATTACTTGCCGTCCTTCGAGAGAAACTGGAAGTGACAACGAAAGGTGAGGTGTTGAACCGTAGAACAAGGTCTTGTCGGGTGTTTTCATTGGTAACGGTGGACCCGAAATAGTGGGGATAGAAGTCTTGGTCGAAGGCGTGGGAGTCGCTGACGGAGGGGTGGAGTCCCCTCTCGACTCGACATCCGACAGGTACTTTTAGTGGACCCCGGTAGTCACACAGTCGGAGTCTCTTAGAGAGGTCCAAAACAACTTACCGACGAACCGAGGGAGGACCGAACAAGAAGCTCCACAGAGTGGTGTCGAGTGTCTGGTCGTGAACGAATCCCCCGATTGGAGGGTTTGGGTAAACAGGACCTCTACTTTGAGGTAAAAGTGACTACTTTAGAGGTAGAGACTAATAGAATTATCCTAACTATAACAGATAAAAAGGGAAATTAAGACAGGTAAAAACGAAGTACACAAACTTCGTGACGATATACAACGTATGCACTTTCATAAAACGTATGTATGTTTATGTATCCTCACAAAAGGGAAAGACTACTTAGTTGGGAAGACGGTAATATTTTACAGGGGGAAATAGAGACCATTATGGAAAACAGAACTTCGGATAAAATAGACCACTCTATCAGAGAGGTCGAAAACTTACAAATATTAAAAAGTGGGTAATAAATTTTGAATAGACACTGAAATTTTATGAAGAGAACATGTGACGTTTATCAATCCAGAAATTTTTTTTTTAGATGAGACTGTTAGAGACGGAAAATTAACGTTACAAATCGGGTAATTGTAAATTATATTAATAACTATACCAACTGAAATCAAAGTAAACGGGGGGAGACAAAAGATAAAGAAACAAGGAGGCAGGGACGGAAGAAAACCTAAAAATCTCAAGGTATATTTATATAGATAACCTAAACATCGGTATGAAGAAACGTAATTAAAAAATTACTAACGGGGTCCCTAATGTTGTATGTAGGAATTGAAAAGTGTCAGGTGAATCTCAATGATAAAGTTCATTTTACATCTTTGGAGTGCTGGTGTCTCCAAATAATGGAGGATGGGGGTAAGGAATACGATGTCAATAGTATACATAAAGTAGACGTATATAATATTTTGGGTGTTCTGTTACAATATTAAAACGAAGTTTGTCAGTACACTTAAAATCTCGTTAATTCTCCCGAATAACGGTTTCCCTTGGGGGTTTAATTTCCTTCTGAAAGAATCCTTCGACTAAGTCGAGTGATAATATTTTCCGTTGGACCTAGAAAGTTGGACCTAAGGAAGTGAGAGAAGATCGATTTCCACTTAAGACCCAGGTGTCCCGTCTTGAAAAAAAAAAAAAAAAAATTGAAAAATGAAATATGACCTCACATCTATTAATTGTTACAACACTATCAAAGTCCACCTGTCGTTTTCCTGTTGACTAAGTAAGAAATTCTCGGAAGTGACTCAGAGGACTCTAAGTCAGTAGTCTGGGTTCAGGAAATGTCAAAGGTACCCCAGGAACCGTAAGTCTGTACTTTTCGGTCTTAAGGGTCTCACCTATATCTCTAATTCAGAGTGGTCACAGGACGAAAGGAGAGGGAGAGAGTATTCTCCGTGAAAGAGAGTACAATAATGATCAACATAAAAAAAAAAAGAAGTGGAGAGGAAGATCCAATATTTAGGACTTCCATTTTCTAGACCAGAATACGTATCATCCATGAGTCTGTTGGAACGACTTATTCGTTTATTTTGGGTTTACGTAAAGGACTGTCGAGACCTCTGTCAACCCGTGTCTTCCCTTTCACACGGTCCTTCTTTTCCTCCAGGTGCACACAGACGGGGACCTTGCCACCCTTTAGTAAAGGTCCCCGTCCCCCATATCGGTTTTTGTAGTGACACCTAACTACTCCCCTAGTGTCTCTCGGACTCCAACTGAGACTACTTTACATTTACACCCTCAACTCTTACACTTCCGACGTTTCACCCTGCCCCCTTCGATGGTCTGGTCCTACACACCCACCCTGGTCCCAAAAATCGTGCGAGTGCACATGGACCTCCTTCACACACGACCCGGTGGGTCTCGACGACTGTGACGTCGGACCTCCCAACCTCGAAAAATCTCTTTGGTAATCAGATCACTGTCCCTCTTCTTACTTTTTCGGCGGTCCCGGCTCCATTCGTGTCCCGACCAGGTGTTCCGACGCCCGGTGTGGTAGTCCTTCCGTTTACCTCTAGTAAGTAGACCCGTGAAGGTCCTCTGTGACCACCCAGTCCCAAGTTTTCCCACCTTGACTTCGACTAGCCTTTACGAGACAGGACGATTCCCCGGACTCTCACACCACATTGTCTTCGGAGTCCTACTTCTTCCCACAGGACCGTCCTGTCCCACAGGGTCCCCAGTCCTATTTCCTCCTCGGTACCGACCTTCCTCCACTTTGACCCTCACGGAGACTCAGTACGGGAGTCAGGCGCGGTTCGATTCACTTATTGTACTCTGGACACTATGGATTAAAGCATACTTTACACTATTAGCTCATTACCCCGTCTAAAAACGTACACCGAACATCTTTTCGACTCCTCCTCCTCTCTACCTCGTCCCTGTTCGGCGTCGTGCAAAGTCGGGTATGTATTCTCGGTCAATCGGTCAGACGGTCCGCGACGGTCGACCTCACTTACTTTACGGACAACAAAGTCCCGTCCCCCTTTTACTCACTGGCAATAAATCTAATTCCTTAAATATAGGTTGTACTACACTCCAATTTGTTTAACCACTCACTCTGAACTGGACAATATTATTGGGGTTCACGAACCCCGGATGGGGTTCTCCCTCCTCTCCCGTTCTCACGAGTACTTTTGGATGACACACGTGTCGGGGCACCGTTCGACCGGGGTCCCCTCCCACTGTTATCTTGAGGGACTTTCGGAGTCCCGGAGCTCTAAAAATCCAACGACCTCAAAAGGATAAAGTGTCGTGTCTTACTGACTAAGAAGTTATGTAAGTTGAAGGAAGGTTGTGGTTCACCACTCGTACTAATGTTTTTCTGCCACACTCCGGAAGGTAGTCCAAAGACCCCTAAGTCAGGTTCCTGTCACGCTCGAGGTTGTGGTCTGGGAGGGGAGTCTTCCTTTACAGACTCATAATTTTTACGCCACGATAAAGGTCAGGTCTGATCGACCTCGGAGGGAGCGTACATAGGTTCTACTGCCGGGGAAGATCAACTAATTCCCAGGCCTGTTTGACCTAGGATCTTCTTCAGTTTCTTCTAAGTTATTGAGGGTTTCCGGAAGAGGTCACCCCTTAGCTTCCGGTGACGGGGTGTGAAAGGAGAGGGTACTAATAGAGGGTCGAGTAGTTGTGTTACTTAGACAAGAACTGACCTAGTGATAGGTTAAGACATACCACTGGGACGAAAAGACGGTCAGACTCTCTGTCGTACCGAAGAGGGTGCAGAAATATCTAACCCAACGAGTGGGGTCATCCCCTTTAAGACTCGAATCGTTCCAAGGGCCTCGTCCAAGTTAACCAGTCCTACAGGGAAAGACCCGAGATGTTACACTCACCAAGACGGACCTGTAACCCTCAAATCCGTCCAGGTAGTGACGACTTCAAGAATTCACCCCTGAAATTTTCTTTCTTTAATGACTTAAGGACCATTTATCGGTTTAGTGTCTTTCTCAACTGATGTTGGAATACGAATGTTGATTTCATTCGTAAAACGGATTAATGTCCACATTCCGTACCGACAGAAAGACCAAGATCGCCGGGTAGGGACGAGGAGGTCCGTCTCCATCCACTCGGAATACGACGGGGACCTGAAGTCAGTAGAGAGAAACAACAGTCAAAGACAGAAGAAGTAGACGGACACAACGGTCAACGGACCTCTGGGGTAAAGATAGAAGAAAAAGACCAAAATCAAGGACTAGTCCCTAGCTTGGACCCGGGCGTCGTCACTTTCGCGGCTCAGGACTGGTGACCTGGCGGTCCCTTAAGGGTAGTACAGATAAAAGAATTATGGACCACTAATATAACGTTACGAACCGACGTCCTAACCGTGTCGTAAGTACTCTCGAGAAGACGACGGTTAAGAGTCGCACGAAGAGTGGTGGGAGGGGCGGGAGGGGGGGGGGTAGAGAGTAGTGTAGTGTAGTGGGAAGCGACCGACCATGAAGACGAGAGAAACCAGTGATACGACCGACCGAAATGCGGGGACTCGAGGTCGTCGGTCCCAGAGGGTCCCAGGTGACAGTTCCAAGGTCCGTTTCAGTCGGGAGAAGTCCGGGTCCGACGAAATGACGGGAGTGGACACGGTTGAGACTGTCGGTCCTGTAGTGACGTGTTTTGGAGAAACATTACCTCGGGAAACCGGTTCGAACCATCAGTTCCCACTGGCAACCGTAAAACTGTGGACTTATGAATAAACCTGTGTACGTCTGAATAAAAAACAACAGTAATGTGTGACCAGGACGTTAGTGTCAACATATGGAGTCAACGAAAGACTAAACAGATAACCGTTTTTGTTTTTTAAAGAAGTCGGGTCGTAATAATGTTACTACCAGTATTAGTAAGAACATTCATGGTAGTAATCATGAAATTGTCAATTGGTTTATAATTATATAAAACAAATGATTAATCTTACTAATTATTACTAAGTAATGATTTTATCATAGTAGTCAGACCCGGGAGTCGAGCTGAGGGACTCCCAAAACGGGTCGAGAATGTTCACCATGGACACCGTTGACCAGCGTGTACTTTTAGACTGGGGACTTCACCGATCCCGGAACACAAAGAACAGACCGTTACTTACAAGTGTGACACGGGTCACGGGTGACGAAGGACACAGAGGAGGCAAACCAAGAGGACCACAGTGTACGGGTAGTGTTCGAAGACGTACCCGTACAGTGTGGTCACGTCCAGTCTTTCACTGGGGACTTCTTGTTTACCCCCTCTCACCCGGGAGATCCCCCCGAGGGTGTAGTCGTCTAGATGGCGTGGTACGGACTTATCGTCCCACGACCGAGACTACGAGTGGAGGGAAGACTCTCCATGAGCCCCATCTACGGGATAAAACGTTTGTACCTTTGACTCCGGATGTCTCGGAGGTCGGTGTGTCCAACTATCGTGGTCTCCCTTTGGACCCAGAAGTAAGGGAGGACGGTCCCCAAAAGACACGAAACAAAAGGGTTTATCTTCCCACTTTGTGTGAGAAAGAGACAGAGTGAGAAGAGAGAGAAAGGAAGGAGAAACAGAGACCCTCTACATACCGACCTACGGCTAACGACACTCCTCACCCTCTCCGTCTTGAGCGGGGTCGATTCCCCAAACCCCGTGGCTCTGTCCTTGAGGGAAACGAAAGGTCTCCGACGATTACCCTCACCCCACCTCGAATCGACCTTCTCGCCTACCTTAGTGAACGTTTATTATTTAGACGCCCGGGTCGACAAGGAGTAGACTACTAGGACTTCCCTTTCACACTTTATCATCTCTACGACTACCCGGACCCCCCGGGGAAGTTTCCGTTGGGCCAAAAGGGTTTCTGGGGTCTCGTCCCCACCCTTCATAGGCCTTTGCAGACTTCCCACAAACACTCTCAACCCTCCGGACCCGGGGATCTCCGGTCTACGTGTGTACCTCGCACGGACCCTTACGGGATCAGGACCCCGGAGAGACCTTTCACCCGGTGAGTGGGACAGGGTCTCGCGTGTTCGGAACGACCGTCAATCCGTCGGGACCCAAACTTAGGGTCGAGGTGTAAAACCCCCGACACACCCGGACTCACTCTATAAATTGGAGAGACTTGAAACAAAGACAGTGGACATTTTACTCCTATTATTAGGAGGGAAGTCCGAAACCCCCACTCCCCCCTTATTGACACGATTACATACATTTCGAGGACCGTACACTATCCACGAGGAATAAAAAGGAAGAAAGAGTGAAGGGGACGGGATCCCTCAGTCTTCCCCGGCCCACCACGAGTGGGTCTCTGGTCCGGGTCCCTAGTTCTGGGAGTAGGGGTGGGTCGGGTATGACGCGGGGTGCGGGGGAGGGGGACCGTGAGTGTCGACCATACCTACCCCACCCCGGAACGTCTTGTAACAAGGGGGAAGGGAACAGGGAGGTCGGGGACGTTCTCAGTCCGGGGTCTCCGATCCCACTCCGGCGGCCCGGTGACGGGGAGGACTGGAACTGATAAGAACCGGTAGTCCTCGACCTGGTCTCCAAAGATCTCACACGTGACACCGGGGGTTCCGTTTCCTGTGGGAGAGGCACCGACTCCTGAGACCGGGTTCAACTTTTCGGAAATTAACCCGAGACTGTAGAGGTAAGGGGCTCTCGTCTCAGCAGTTAGGAGAGCCGTCTGTCCGGCCGGTGTTCGGGTCAAAGTCTCTCGTCCGGGCCCGACCGGGCCCGGGTCTCCTGGGTCCCCCTAGACGACGACTGACCGGTTTTCCTGTGGTCGGAGTCTCGTAGGGTCGCTGAACTCGAGTGCCTCCGGTCCGGTCTTGAGACGGGTAGGTCTCCCACCTTCGGGTCGTAAGAGTCCTGGATCTTGGGTAAGCTCGCTAACTCCCGTCCTCTTCTTCCCCCGCTTTCCCCCACTCTACCAACCTACCGTAGTGGTCGAGTCACCTGTACTTTAACTCGTTTGAGGCCCTCTACCACCTCCTGTCCCTTCGGACCGCACTATGTCAGATACCCCAACGTTTCTCGACTTGTATTGACTCGCTGACTTGTTATTCTTGGACGGGACCCGACCTCAGTCTGTCGGGACCCAAGCTCCTGAACCAGTCGACCCCTTGGAGGCTGCTCGGGACCTGGGAAGACGTGTCCCGGAGAACAGACATTCTACGATTGTCGAGGGACGTCCGAACACTTCCGACGATTTTGGTAGTAGGGTTCGGACGTCGTACCCGAGGCCCGTACACTTAGAGGAAGTGTGCAAAGAAAAGACGAAAAAGGAGAATCTAAAAAGAGAAAGGAATAGAGAAACTGGAAAGAAGTGGAGATTTAGAGAGGAGTCGTGAAAAGAGTCAGGGAGTCCGACGAACGAAAAGAGGAAAGGGGTTCAGTCTGGTGTCTCTGTCCCTCCGACCTTCCTTTCGAAGTATGGAGTCTGGCACCTCCGGACAACGAGTGTCCGGACTCCCACGACCGGAAGTGACCCGAGGGCCGAGGTCTCGTCTAGGACCATGAGTGGAGTCGAGGAGAATGAGAAAGGGAGAACCTCCAAAGAAGGACAGGTTCTTGTCCTCTCTGCCTCTTTCGTCCTACTCTGTCCCTTGTCTCCACCACAGGGGGGGTCGGTGGGGAGTCGGACCGTTTGTCTGTCGTCTCCGATCTCCTTTACTTATACGGTGCTCGATCAATTCATCACCTTATTACCCCACGAAACCACGTCGACGAGGAGAGGGACATTGAGTGGCGGTGTGGGGTCACGTCTTTCTTCAGGGAGGAGTCTAGATTGAATATGGGAAGGACGACGTGAAGGACGGATGAAGGAAAACCAGGTACACCTATTACGACACGAGTAGTGGGGAGATTGACCGTGGAGGAGTGATCCGGAAGAGGAGTTAAGGCAAGTCGAGTCCCCGGACTCCCTCGTTTTCGTTTGAAATTCTCCTACAAATTTCAAACCGAAGAGTAGTGGTGTAGAGTCGACTCAGGTATTTTAGCGGGATATTTCGGGTGACCGGTCGGTCGACGGGAGTCGGAGTCCCCGGAGGGACAAAATACTAACCAGGGTTAAGTCTGTGGTCGACCTACATCCTTGAACGACCGAAAACACTTCTCTACAATTGCTCTTCGTAGAGAAGGGAAGACAGAACAAGGGTCTTTGAGGTGAGGAAGGGAGTAAGCGCCACACAACAAAAGTCAGTCAAATGGTTCGCGGAGGACCTCGGTCCAAGACCCAACCCGGGACCCCACCCCCGCCAGTGTCCATTCTCGACCGTATCCCCCACCGGAGCCTTCCCGACCGGGGTGTCATTGATTGTGGACCCGCCGTGGAGTCGTCATCGACGTCATCGACTTAGTGTGACGTGAGAGTCACAAACATTTGACGTGCCATTAACACTTTGTCACAACCTTTTTGTTTGTTAATGTCTCGTCGGACTATTCTCGACGGTCCTCCACGCGAGTCTCTAGGCCCTTCGTCCTGAGGACAAGGCGAGTCGTAGTCCCTTCAGAAGGGTCGTCTCCGCGGGAGACGTAGTAACGGACTTCCTACGAATTTTCAAAAGTTTCGTCTGTTCTTCCCGGTCACCTCCTTCCCCATCGTTTCAAGACCCGAGAGGAAACGATTACCTGGTCCTTGCTCCCCACCCCTGGTCCCCGGCTTCACTTTTGACAATCGACGAATCAGCATAGGCTGAGACTAGGGTCCGAGGAGACAGGTACCTTAAGAGGTCCGTTCTTATGACCTCACCCAACGGTAAGGGAAAAGGTCCCCTAGAAGGGCTGGGTCCCAACTGGGACCCAGAGGACGTAACGTCCGTCCGTCTCAGAAATGGTAGATTCGGTGGTCCCTTCGGACTAGTCCTCACTTCCCATCCCTGGTCCCCGGTCCTAGGACCATTTTTCGGTGTCCTCGTTGTGTCCCATTCAGAGAGGTCCCGAGTCAGAGAGATAGACTCTTTCCCTAAATCACAACCACTCAATTTTCTGTTGGGTCTTCATTATTATCGCCGGTACACATGTCAGAAAGTAGTAGAGATCGATGAAAATATTCGTAATGGAGGGTACTCGAAGTGTTATTGGGAAGATGCGTCCGTCCCGTCCCTTAAATTATAGGTAAGACGTCTACTTCGTTGACTCTGAATCAGGTCACTGACCTCTACGACCTGAGCGTTCACGAGCGTTCACCGTGCACACTTCGAACGTAAATTACGATCCCAAGAACGGGGTCCTGTCGAGTCTCCACGAATGCCTTCACGACTTCCGTTCGTTACCCTCCCTTTCCGTCCCCTTTACTCCCAAAGGAGAGTCGTCGTGGGGTGAGGGGGTCCCACGGGGGACTATGCCCCTACTCCTGGTCTCTGCCCACTCCCTGTATCCAGAGTCCCTCTCGGAGTCTGAAGAGACCCTCGTCCTCTTCTTTTTCCTTCCGGGGGACGTTTCATCTGGACGGACCTCTTCCCAGGGTCCGTCTTCGGGTGAGTGTCCCGAGAGAACTGTCTCTCCCCGTAAACCCCTCCTCCCTCTAACTCCCAGTCGGTACTGGGGAGGTCTCGTCGGTGACAGACATCCACCCCCATAACCCACTGATCCGTGGGGGAGGACCGAACGGGGATCCCCTTCCACGAGAGCAGGGGAGGGTACAGGGGATTGCCACTTGACGCTCCCCGTCTCCCTTGTCCATGTGAGTCCACACATCGTAGCGCACAGGGCTTGTGTCAGTCCGTCAGTGTCTGTTCGTTGTCGGCATTCATTGTGGACGAGTATGGACGAGTGGGTCTGAGGTTGTGGGTTCGGGGGTGAGAATGGGATTCTAGGAGAGTGTATGTGGGTTTCGGTGTCAGTTGAGGGGTGGTGGTGGGTGTTCTCGGGTAACTGTGAGGAAGTGTTCATCCTTGTTCCGACGCTGAAGGGGCCACCAGATCACCGATTCTGAGGTCCCAGCTTTACGTCCCCCGAATCCAACTCTCTTGATCTAGGGACTAATCTCTTGACCTAGGGTGTACGGTGTTGATTTCTAGGGCGTACGACGTTGATTCTGGGCCACGTCAGTTTATTTAATTATTAAAAAAAATTCATACTTCTTACTAAATCTCAAATGTCCGTATTGTGGGGGTCTAGGTGGACTCAGGTTTCAGTAAGTACGTGACCTCATGCGTTTGTACATACCTATGTTTCAACGGTGTGCGTCGGGTCGTCCGGACTCTATTCCCTGGGTCTCCCGAGACCCCAGACTCCGCTCCACGGGTCGTTCCCAGGGGTCGGACTGAAGGGAGTTCGAACAGTAAGAGAAGGGGTGGGGAGGTGAGTGACCTGAGAGTGGAGGACGTCTATTCTCGGTTGGGGTGACCCTCGTCGAGAGGTCGGGATAGAGGTCAGGGGAGGGGAATGTCGACGAGTCCATGAGTAGTCCCAAGGTCCCTGTGTGATCCCCGAGACAATTGTAGAGGGTGGGGTGGGGAGATAGGATATGGTGGTACGTCACTCTGACCTACACCCCAATCCTTACCGATGGACCAGGGTTCCAGAGAAGACCACCCACCCCCACCCCCCATCACGGTACACTTCGTCCTTTGTGAGGGTGTCCCGGAGGGAGGAGTCCGAACCCTGGGGATCTGAAGGGAGACATTTCTTCGCCCGCGACGACTCCCTTCCCCGAGATCGGGGTCACCCGTCTGCTCCCCCAGAGGACCGGTCGCCAGAGACAGAGGAGTGTGTGTGAGTGAGTGTGTGTGGGGACGTGCGTGTGGAGGGGGTGAGATTAATCTTACCAACGAGGTCGTGGTCCCCTTTCCGGCACTAAATACTTACCCTCAACTACATCTCTCTAAGGTCGTGGTAGACGAACCCTCGTTTGTCCTTCTCGAAGTTACACGACGTCTGGACCCCCTCCCTCGGTCAACCACCTTGTCCGAATATTTTCGGTAAGGATTGCCGGTGTCCACGAGAAGGGGTGGGGGTCGGGGGTCCCTCTGGGGGTCGGAGACGGTCCTCGGGGGGATACTGTGTGTGAGGAGAGCGGTCACGGTGGGACGGACCACCACCTCACCACCTCCTTTCTCAGACCTGGTAGGTCGTCTGGACACATGTTTATGGATGTTGACAAATGTTGACCCGAAATCAAACAACCAGATATTTTACTCCGACCACCGTTATTTATAAATGGTGTAAGGACTATTCTGGTTAGTAGAATTGGGGTAAAATGTCTATTCCTGTGACGCCGACACCTCCAATTCTCTGACAGGGTTCAAACAGGACTACTCGATGTCCTGTTGAACTTGGACACAGTCGCTCCAATGACAAGACTTGGTAAAAAGAAATGTGACAAGAGGTTGCATTCTTTCAAATCCCCTAATTCACTCTATTTGTGAAGTTCACGGACCGTATACAACAATAAATGAGTGATTCAGTACAGACTGAGAAACACTGTGGTACCTGACATCGGACGGTCCGAGGAGACAAGTAACCTAACAGGTCCGTTCTTAAGACCTCTCCCATCAGGGTTGGGTTCCTAGCTTGCGTGCAGAGGACGCAACCGCCCGTCTAAGAAATGACGGCTCGGTGGTCCCTTGGGGTGGACCGTATACTACCACGAGTTATACGCTATCAAAAGAAAGACCCTTGGAGCGAAACCTTCAGTTTTCTAGGTTTCTGCCCCGCCCCACTCCCCCGGTCACCACCACTCTCTCTCTGACAATAATCGTGAACCACGGAATTCGTTCTCGTCGGACCGTTCAGGACTCCTCAAATCTCAATATTTGATATTCAGTGGATGACCTTTTTTTTTTCTCTTGAAAAACCACTGTACGGGTGAACTGTACATGGAGTGTGACTACTCAAAACTACTATTCGTCCCGAGTATTTACCGACAGTGAACATACTGGTTCACCGTTCAGACTCAAGTGAACCCGGGAAAATTAAAACAAGTAGAGGCTACACGAGTTGAAATAAAGGGGTTACCACCAAGAGTTGATATTCTTTTGAAGTCTTGATCGACTTTAAAGATTTATAGGTCTTAAGGAGGGTGGGGTGGGGGGTTGTAGACGATGTAGTTCTAGGGACCCGTACCGGAGACAGTTGAACGGTCCAAGAGGTCCAGCAGAGTCCCATTAAGGGTGGGGTAGAGGGACCCCTAGGTGACCGGAAGTAAAACGTTCAGGATCGGGAAGTCTATGTCTTTAGTTAACCTTAAGTACCTGTCATACTGGTCTTACGTTCGTGGAGGAGTGTTGCTGACACAGAATAAACAGGGGTACCAGTGAAGTCTCTGGAATGGATGTGTGGGAACCGTTGGTCGAAATTCTGACCACTTTTGTTTACGATTTACTTTCCTGGTTCTTAGAACGATAGTTTAACGACAACTCTTCCCCTCGAGTCTATCCTCCACTGTGGAGGAACCGATCCGGAACTTCCTAAAACCATCACCCACTCCCCCTACTCCATGGAGCCTGTTCACTCAGTGGTACGATACCCTGTGGTAGTACATATCGGAGAGAAGTATAACCGAGTTACAAGGAACACCCTCAGTTCCCATCTTTTCGAGACACACTGGGTCTCCCTACCCCTCTCTCTTTCTTCCGGTCTCCTAATACACCAAACTGGGTCTTGTCGGGGTGTAAAAGTGATCGGGTTCGACGTCAAGTCCAGAGGTCCTGTCCTATATGTTCCAGGTGCCAGATACTATCCCCGGTGTCTGGTAAGTTCTACATTTCAGGTCTTGAAGGGACCACCACGTCACCAATTCTTAGACGGACGGTGACGTCCCCTGTACCCAAACTAGTTGCCACGTTCTTCTAAGGTGTTCGGAACCCCGTCGATTTGGGTACGTGGTGCTGATGACTCGAGCTCGAGACCTCGGACTCGAGACGTTGTTCTCTTCAGTGACGTTACTCTTCAGGCGTTTGGTGTTGATTTTTCAGGAACGCTTCGGTGTTTCTGGGACGTGTCAGTTTATCTACTTTTTTTAAAAAATTCTCCATTTCAGGATAGGACACTACGAACTCCCTCGTTTCGTTCATGATAGTCCCAACACATATGAGTTCCCAATTCACGTCAGAAAGTCCAAGTTTCCTGTTACTTCCGGGTCTCCTTTCTCTACCCCACTCGGACGTCCTCCACCGAGGACCGGTTCGACCCCTCAGTCGTAAGAGGGTGGAGGGAGACGGTGGAGTCAGGTAGGTAATATAAAAGAGAGGGTGAGCTTTAGTCTGGAGGTCGAAGGGTGTTGGGCCGGTCCTATTGGGACTGGATTGGACTGGTTGTAGTGGATGGGTAGGTCTCCAGGGGCAGTAGAACACGTCTGAACCCGACGACCAAGTGTCAGAAGAAGACGTAGAGTTGTAGGACCCGTTGGATTTACAGGTGTACCTGTAGGAGTGTGGGCGTGGACATCCGAGGACAAAGGAGTGGAGGTAACTGAAAGAGAGGTGAAGTCGGTGGGAGTATGACGGACCATGTCGAGGATATTTTAAATTTTAAGGTCAAAAGGGGAGAGTCCCGTGTTGAAGAAAGGAAAGAGAGATTTTTTGAACCAGAGGAAAGTGTCTCTAAAGAGGTCAAGAGAGTAGGACAGAACGAGTAAGTCGATATCCGACCTCACGGTCGAAGCCGGTTCCGTGGGACGGTCGACAGTCGAGGAAGGACTGAGCTGAAGGAGGGGGTACCTGGACGGGTCCTAACCGGTGTAGTAAGTAAGAGCGACCGTATGACCTAAGGGTGTGGGGGAGCGGAACGGAAAGGGTCGGGACCTCCTAAGGTCAGTAGACGAAAGGGGTAGTCCTAAGGGTCCGATGTTCTTCCGTATCCTTTTAGTGGGTTGGCACGTCGGACCACGGTGAGGTTTAAATACCGGGGACTGCAGTAGGACCGGGAGCCCGGTGGTCCGGGGACCACCAGTCGAGGGCAAGATTTGGAAACGGTGGGAAAGTCGAGGGCCGGACGGGGTCGGGAGTACATATTAACTGTCTCTTTTGTCTAGGAGTCTGCTCTTGCGGGGGTTGAAGGGAGATCAGACGGAGGGACGAATAGTGTCTGGGTTGGGACGGATAAAGGTTACGGGTCAGAAGTAAGGCGTCTGGTGGGTCTGGGACACTCGAACGAGGGTCTGTGTCACCGTGGCTTCGGGAGAGAGTTCAAAGATTGGCCGGGAGGGGAGAGGGAAAGTGCACGGAGAAGAGACGGGTCACACAGGGAAACCAGGCGTCCGAGGTAGCTACTGGGGAAAGTCAGAACGGGACGAAGATGTGGGGTGTGCAAGAGTAGATTGGTTACCGACGAACAAGGTTATTGAGACTATGTACACCGAGAGACAGGGGCGGACAGGACTACAGGACCTACAAACAGACAGACAGGGTATCCGTTGTGGTTTCGTCGTACAGGCGTCGACCCGGAGAATCAAGGAGGGACGTTTGAGAGGGAACCGGAGACCTACAAGTCAATCACAGTGGTAGGTGAATTCGGTCTCTGGACCTTCAGAGGAGTCGAGGGAGGCCGAGGGCAGAGGTGGGGGTGCCGGTCTAGGAGACAAGATAGAGACTCTGCCAAAGGTTCAGATGGGATAGGGAAGGTAGGAAGTCTACGAGAAAATAAAGGTCAGGAGTGACAGAAAACGTTATCGGAGATTGACCAGAGGTAAGGAGAGAGTGACGAGGGTAGAGGACTGAGAGAGGATGAAAACATAAATTCGGTCTGAAGGAAGGTTCCGGAGTCGAGATGTTCAGGCTCGGCGAGAGACGAGAGAGTGAGAGAGGAAAGACGAAAAGAGGGACTGTGGGGGTGGGCGGACCCTCGACGGTCACGTAGACGACTAGAAGTACAGATCTTACGGGAGGGAGGAAAGAGGAACCGACCCTTTGACGTAGGAGGTCTTCGCTTTAGGCTCCAGCGGAAGGTCTATCGGGTCGGGAGACCCTTCTTAGGCGACACGAGAACCGAGAGGAGGGGACGTGAGCCAAAGGGGTCAGATGTGACGGACAACCAAGACCAAACTCCGGAAGTACCGGTCACGGACGGTACTTGTAGGGACAGGTGCTTAGGTGAGAACCCCACACGCATAGAAACTGTACTGATGACTACCCAACGAAGGTTTCTACATAGACTCTTGAGGACAAAGTGTAGAAGTGGTTGTGAAAAAAAAAGTTAAAAAATTAACCTCCTATTAACGATTTGTTATAACACAACCGAAGACGGCATATTGTGGCACTTAGTCAGTATCCACATGTATGCAGTGGAGGGAGAACTAGAAGAGGGAGGTGGGGGATGAGGTAGGGTGGGCAGATACAACAGTCTCTTGTGATCAGACTCGAGGGAAAAGGATATGTCGTCGAAGGGTGACCGAGACAAAATGTGTACCATCACATATATGCAGTTACGGTGAGAGAGTTAAGCAGGGTGGGAGAAGAACGGGGCGACACAGGTCTCAGACAAGAGATACGGACGTAGAGATCAGGACGGAATGTTTATCCAAGTAGTCATGGTAAAAAGATATGAGGTATACACACGTAATTATACACTTTAAGTGAAAAGAGAAAGACTGAATGAAATGAGACATATTGTGGATAAACATAGTCTAAAAATGTAACAACGATTAGAAAAACTCATGACATCACTTCAGAGTACTCCTCAAAGGAACCAATGATTAGTCTAGTACGTGCAACAGTATATAAAACCGGTAAACCTAAAGGTTCACAAGTCGAGAAACCAAGTTAAACAGGCAATCCCACGTGTGAGTAAATATCCTCAAGAAGTGTATCAGTTCTCTACTTCGGGAAGAACCAACATGCCCGACGTTTTAGAAAAAGGGTGAGACTGAAAGGAAAAGAAAAAAAAGTCGTACATCCTAGAATGAACGTACACCCTAGAACCAAGGGGGTGGTCCCGAATTTGGGTACGGTGGACGGTACCTTTACGTCAGAATTGGTGACCTGGTAGTTCCTTCAGGAGGAAAAATGAGAGAGTTACTACAGAAACCTTCCTGTTCAGAAGACCTAAAATTGCATGAGTTTAAATAATTAGAAAAGGAAATACCAACCACAATAAAAAACACATAACAAATTTTTTTGGACGGGATGAGACTCTAGCACCTCCATAAAAAGATGTAATAGAATGTTTTCGAAATAACAAAAAGAAAAGTGTCAATCCAGGTACGAGGTGGACCTTAGGGTGTCGTGAATCCTGGTTAAAGATATCGTGGCGATTGGGGTAGACAAATACACAGACAGAGGTCGATTTGTTTCTGTAAGACATCCCGTTTTATGTTTACATGCAAAATTTAGAAACACGAGTCTTCAAGATCGTGTAACAGACCACGTGCCCTCGGTGAGATATTGACGGGAACTCACACACGTATCGGTTTAGGTCCGTGTCTACGAAAGTCCATCTTGCCACGACAGGAGACCCCGGGGGTGGAAGAGACTGAGGGTCGGAGGGGAGTCATTCGATTACAAGAACGACTACTACCGAGTCACCCAATTCTTGGGTGGACGTCGCGTCCTCTACGTCCAAACTAGGGACCCGGTCCTTCTCAGGAACCTCATCCCGTTCCGTTCGGTGAGGTCATAAGAACGGACCTCTTAGGGTACCTATCTCCTTGGACCGTTCGTTGTCAGGTACCCCACCATTTCTCAACATGTGATGACTCGTACGTATAACCGATAACCGAACGGTGTTCGTCTAGGGTTCGTGGATGACACACGTCCGAAACCTGTGTCACGATCCCTACTTCTCGATTCCTAACACTTCAGAGTCGGAAGTTTCTCGAGTGACTAACCGGGGGTCAAAGAACTGCGACCGGACTCCGGGTGTGCGACTATACCCTTCGGTCTGTCTGAGTCTAAGGTTAGGGTCGAGATGGTAGACGTACTGGAACCCGTTCAGTGAAGGTACATGACCCAAAAGCGAAAGATGAGCCAATTTCCTCTTGTCATCCAATGAATGACTAAATGACACTTCCGACTTACTCTGGCATTTATGTTTTAACGGTTCGTCCCAACCGGTGTGCCACGCACAGGTTTCTGACGACTCATTTCTGTCTTGCTTCCTGGTTCATTCCTCGTGTCCCCGGTCTTCCGCCCCTCGACCCTCCCCGCCCCGTCGGCGTCCGGTCGTCCCGACGGGTACCCAGACACCGGCCGGAAGGAACAACAGTGTCATTGACGACAGTCGTTTACAGAGGGTCTGTCCTTAGGGGAAGTCCCGAGGGAAGGGGTCGGGTGACGTAAACAACTGAGTTTTGGAGAGGTGACGGTTAAATCGGACGTCATTCCTTCCCTCACCCCTCCCCCTCTCCACACCCTCCCCCACCCTGACATGTCTTTCCCCAGAAACAGACTCGTGAGACGCCGTAAAGTCTAAAGCCACCTCCAAAAAAAAATTGGAGGATTCCTCGACTCACCCGACGTCAACGCTATCCTCCATAGACTTAGTCTGTCGTCCTTCCTGAAGGTCGCCCGAGAGAAACAACCCACCACCTTACTACCCTTCCCAACGGTTCCGGGACCCTTTGGGCGGACCCCAAACCCGTGTCTAAGTCCCGTGGCAGGGTCACTCCCCGAGGCTCCCTGAGGAGAGGGACGACTCGACTGTCCGAGCACTACGAAGAGACCTGGGAACATCCGGTAGACAGCAAGAGACCAAACCCCCGGGAGAGGACCCCGAGGACCCCTAGTCGAGACCTAGGACTTCACTGGCTCCGGACTGGGTCCGAGAGGGGACCGAACGTTTCGGGAAGGTGGGTCGGATGAAAGACCGACAGGGAGGTGACGGTCGAGTGTCGGTTCTTCTCCTCGGGTCGTCTGTCCGGGACTTGAGGATGGTGGGCATAGTGTTCGGACGGGACCGGGGAGGGTCTTAGTCCGAACTCAGAACGGACAGAGAAGTCCACCGGAGGACCGAAGGAGGAACGAGGACGCACGTACATAATCACCGGGAAGGGAGTCCGTAGAATCTGAGTTTTTACACAGGAAGAGGACTGTAAACGGGGGTGGGAGAAGGACAGGAGAGACGGAAGAAGGGAAAAACAGAGAGATAAACAGACAGAGACTGAGAGAAAGATACTGGGGTAAAGAGGGAAGCTTAGACGGACGGAGAGAACACCACAGACGGAGAGACAGAGGAGAACGAGAGAGACAGGGAGAAGATAGCGACGCAGAGAGAGCGTGAGGGCCTCCGACGGGTCCGGAGAGTAACAGACAGAGACCAAGAGAGGACACCGAGAGAGTCGGGAAGGACGAGACTTGGAGAGAGAGGACGTACGAGTGTCCGGTCACAGTCTCGGCCTCCGATGGGTCACCGGGGACGGAGGCTGTGGTAACGACCCCTGTCCGAGACGGGTGTCGACGGTCCGCTCGTGTCCGGAACGGAGCGCAGGGGTCGGGACGAGGACTCGATCTCAGGATCCCCCTACGTCGGTCGTGAGTGGGTCGTGGACGACTCTGGGAAAGGGGTAGAGGGGTGGGGGGGTGAAAAGAGGGTCTGAGTTTGAACGGGCGACTTCAGGAACTCACGACTGACACTCGGGTCGTGGTGAGTCTCGAGGGGCCCCGGGGACCGGGGGACCGTTCTTGAGATGGGACGTGGGACGTCCTCGAGTGTCCGGTCGTCCCACTGGGGTGTGGGTGTGCACCTTTCGTCACACCTGTTGTGCCCCGTCTTTTCAGACCCCGGTTGGTATCCGGTGTCCTACCTTTTAGGGTTTCCTTCCCTCTCCACTCCGACGTCTACCTCTCCCGTGCTCTGCTGCGAGTCTACTTTCCTGGACTGGACCGTTTCCGGAGCTCCCTCTTTATTAATTCCCTGGAACTCCCCGTCACCAAATTCCCGATTTTAATTCGGAACACGTTCACGACCTCTCTCTCTCTTCTACTTTCGATCGGTACACTACCATCCACTCCCCTTGGTCTGTAAAAGTTTCGCCTGCTACTGTAGACTCAACCTAAGAGAAAGTGGGTTCCACTGCTCCTCCCTGTTCAGAGGCGCCCGACTCCTTGGTCGTACACGGCTCTGTCTCCGTGCCCGACCGGGTGTATGATCCCCCCTCGACCGAGGTCTGCCACGCTACCCACCACGTTCCCCGGACGACACGGTGGGATCCTGAGAGATGGGTGAGATACCCGATGGTCCCTTCCCGACCCTCGTCCTCTTACTGCAACAGTCTCGAATAACTCAAAATGAAAAATAATTTAGTGGTCGTCGACAAACCTCCTACCTGACCGTCCTCTCCTCTGACTCCCAATCCTCTGGTCGTTTCTGGGCCGTTCTTGTATCTTGCCCGGTCAGTCCCGATGCCACGCTGCCCCCGTGGTCTCCTACGAGCCACCCATGTCCCCCCGTGGAAGACGGGTGGTAGGTCTTTCTCTTCCTCAAAGGAGACTCCAAAGGTCAAATCCTTTGTGTCCCTTCTTCCTCTGTAAATCTCCTATTCTGGTTTGCAACCTCCACACAGACACCCTGGAGGATCCCCTTCCTGCGGGAGGGGGGTCGAGAACCGTCCATACTTCCGGACTCCCGGGCCTCGGCCGTCGGAACCCCAATTCGTCTTCGACTCGACCCAGAGTAGATAAATACCGACCAACGGTGGGGGTTTCGTTCTTTCCCCCTTCTTTACTGAGTCCTGTCTGTGACGGACCACAAGGGAGTACTCAGGAAGAAGGAACCACAGAAGAGTGGGTGTGGAGGATGAGACGGACGTGGGATGCGTGTGTGTCTATGCGTGTGTGGGTCTTGACCTAGTCGTTACCGCGGTTTACAAAGTCCGGTTGGTTGTTCATAAAAGTTTACGTTTAAGGGAGGGAAGGTGGTCCAGGGGGTGTGTTGACGAGAGACTCGTCGACCTCCGTCTCAGCCCACACCCCCCCCCGCCACACGTCGTTTTTATTTAGGGTAAAAGACGAGGAAAAGTCACGACCCGACGTTAGGGGATGGCGGCGGGGAGGGAGAGGTGTCTACCCCCTAATCGACCCGGAGTCCAAGCCGAGACAGAGCTCCCCTCCCACTGCCCGTCCCGTCCCTGACTCAGCCCCCGCCCCCCTCAGCGCCACCTTCAGAAGTCACTGTCCCGATTCTTATTGTCGAAGGTAGTCCGGACTGTGGGAGAGGGTGAACGGTAGCGAGTTCAACAAGGCCCACACGCCCTCTGTCTGTCTGTCTATGTCACACAGACGTACCCCGACACACATAAATACGTACTCTGTTTCTGGTTTCGACCCCACCCCCGGTCCCCCTCGACTGTCCTCTTACCGCACCTACACTACCCCTCTCCGACCTCTGTCTCGTCGAGACACACTGTCACTCCGCCACTCCCTCTCTCCTCTCTGGTCCCCTCTGATGCAAGGTACACGAACTCTCTTTCTCTCGCTCTCTCACACACACACACAATCTCCAACATCGCCCCTGTATGGCACCACTCTCTCCGACGACTACACACCCTCTCTTCGGGTCTGCCCGCCACCCCCACCCCCGCGACCCGGGTTCGCACGCCAGTAGTGGTAGTCCGGCGTGGGACCACCGGACCCACCCCGACGTCTCCCGAACCGTGCTCCGGAGTGAGAGGGACCCCGGTGGTCCGGGAGAGGGAAGCCTCCCTGTTGACGTCTCCCTCGCACACACGCATCTCCCCACACAGACTCCCACACCTCAGACACGTAACGTATATTTCCACACAGCGTGCAATCACAGACACGTCGACATATAGACGTACGCTGTCACACACAATCTTACACACAGAGACCCACATTCACACATACCGGGTGAAAACCGACATACTTACCAGACAAATACTCAGACACTTGTTTATACAGACACTCACTCGTACACATATACACACGGCCTTACGTAGACACACTCACACACACAGACACACACAGATACACTGACATAGATACACAGAGTCATAGACCCACAGACACACTCACACAGACACTCTCACACACTCACACACACAGACACACAAACACAGACACACACACGGATACACTCACAAAGGGACACACACACATGCACTCACACAGACACACAGACTCACACACAGACACACAGACACACAGACTCACACACAGACACACAGACACACAGACTCACACACAGACACACGGACTCACACAGACACACAGACTCACACACAGACTCACACAGACACAAAGACTCACACACAGACACACATACACAGAGACACTTACACAGACACACACAGACGTGTAGACTTACACACACAGACATATACACACGGACACACTCACACACATCTGTCTACTACCCTAGGTATCCGGGAGTCTGACGAAACGATGGGAACAACGGAGGTCGAGGGTCGTCTACAATTCCCTTAGGACGTACAACCAGAATTTTACAGAGGTTCAAAGGCACATCTCACTTGATTTCTAGTCCGACCCAACCCACCCCCCACGTCATTCTCCGACGCCGTGAGGAACGGGACGGGTCCTTCCCCGTCCTTCCTGGTCGTGACCATAAGCGGAATAGGGCTACGAATACGGGTGAGTGGAGGTGGGGTCGACCGTCAACCGTCCCGTGTCTACGGAGTCAAATGGTTTTCATGTACAACCCCCTCCCCTGTAGATTAGACTTAAAGACATATGCTTAGTGTTCACGGTACTCTCCACGAGTCTTATCTAATTGCCACGTAAGGAACACTCCAACCGTGAAGTGCACCGTACACCGTGGGGTCGGGTCAGTGCCGTCGACAGACTCGGGGTCTGGAACTGAAATTGTCGACCCTCCCAGGTACACCGTGTCCATGGGTAGGTAGATCGTGTAGTGGATCTCCCCAAGAAATTGAGTCTCGAAATACTTCGGTTGCTTTACCAAGTAACTTTTACTGATTCGAGTTGGAACCTTTCTTTTAGTATTTGTAAAATGATGGATCGATTCGGTTCGTACTAATGTATACCTTTGATACCTGCGATGAGTCGCCCTAAAACTATAATTAAAGGTTAAAGGAGAAGTGGCTCCTTGGCTACTTTTGGGTCAGAGACGACGAGAGGTCCTATCTTAGTTGTAGAAGCAAGTGACAGGTAGGGTTGAGACGACGAAGAGTGGGGTTGAGAAACAGTGACAGGGGGGCTGGGGTCATGGTGTGACCGATGTGGTCTCAAAACGGAACTGGTAGTCAAAGGTTCTATGTATGCGAGTCTCAAGTAAATTCACGTTGAAGACAGCCAACATATTTCCTCTCGACGGGGAAGAGAGATTTGTCCGTTCCAGACGACAGAGGTCCCTCCCGGAGGGAGGTACCCGTGGTACGACCAGGAGGTGAGACGTAGGACAAGGGTCGCGGTATACAGACGAACAAGACCGGACAGGGAGGACGAGGTGTGACCCCGCAGTGGAAGACGGGGTCACCCTATTTCCCTTGACTCATAATAAGAGACGAAACTCGTCCTTAGGCTCTTGTCGAAGGGAACAGTCCGTCCTTGTTCTGTGTAGTTCCGAAGGACGTAACATGGGAACGACAGGGACGACCGTCTTCCTCGACAGTGAGGTGCACGTTACAGTACCGCTACGGTGAATTGGGGGCGTAACGTACCTTGTTCATCGAAGTTCACCCTTTATTGAGACCCGTCCCCGGGCCTTATCTGGAACCTCTGTCCGTGTTGAGTCAAACTGAGAGTCGGGACCGGGGTACACTGACCCGTTCAGTCAATAAAAGAGACATTTATCCCATGTAAGTGTCCCAAGAGTGTCCATACTCTTACATTTACTTTAGTACATAAGTAAGTCTTTCGTAAGTCATTTACTTTGAATAGTGATAATTCGTGAGGTACCTGGCTCCCCTAGAACTTCTTGTAGGTTTGAAACACGTAGTCAGTAGACCCCTTCGATGTATTTTTACGTCTAGGGACCCGGGTCCCGGAAACGGAGTCACCCGGTCCGGAGTCCCGGAGGTAGACGGGGCCGAAGTCTCACGGTCCGCCAGACACCTTTTCCGACCCGATAAGGTCGGAGGGTGAGATGAACGTAAAGTCTCGAGGGCTCCGGGGTTGCACATAGCCGAGGTCCCCAGTGGAACGGTCCACTCCGGGTTAACTCAGACTGTAACAGAAGTGGACTCTCGTGGGACGCCGGTGAAACCAAAACTAGTGTCCGTCGGGCCGTGCCCCGTCGGCGTCGAATAGGTGGACTTGACGGTCGGACACCGGCTCTACGATTGGTGTGTCCATTCATGAACGTCTAAAGGGTCCTTGTTGTCTCTAGTAAACAGACGACGCACCAAACAATCCTCCCTTCGACCCGAGACCACTGACCCACCGAACATCTGATCCGGGTACCGGAAAGTGGAGTAGGACGACAACGGACGACCAAGAGGGTCGGCACGACTAATCTTCGCCCTCTTTAATTCTAGAAGGGGAACGACGGGTCGGTGGTGTCCGACGTCCTCCACTCCCCTCCCTACCCCCGGGCCGACGTTCCAATCTGGTCCGACTCCTGTAGGTGTCTCACCCCCGTGACCGGTGGATCGGACCGTGTACACCTCTGTCCCGTCTGTCACCCGTCCTTCGTCCCGTAGAGAGACGTAGAGGTAGAGGGGCTCCCAGTACGGCTCGTGACTCCGGTGACACTGTACGTTACAGTTGTTCGGTCGACTGGTTCGTCCCCTCGCTACTCCCCCAAGTGCTCGTTCCCGATACTGTCGACCTCTGCCTCGAAGGACCCCAAGGTGTTCCTCACCGTTCTCCCACTCTGTGGGGACTACAACCAGAACTGACAATGTCTCACACTCTCTCACAGGAGGATAGGTCGATTCTTGTCCCAGAACGGTCCAGGGACCCGGACTTGTCTAAACACATTCTTCTTTCCACTGCATCTAAACCGTCTCGGTCAGAGGGATTGCCGTTACACTCACCAGGGACTCGTTGGTCCGAAACCCCGACTTTCCCGAAGAGAGGAACGAAGGAAGACGGACCCTCCTGTTCTCCTTCCCCTATTGATGAGACTAATAATACTTACAGCCATAAGGAATATGAAAGCACACAACATTACCGTGGTTGTCAATGGTAAATAGTCACCGGATGACACGCGGTCTGTTACTTTATCCACGAGACACATAAACTAGTCAGGATATTCTCTCCGGTACTCCAGGTCTAATGTCTACTCCTTTGACTGTCAGGGAACTGGTTCCGGTGTATCATTCTACGTCTTGTTCCTAAACTCGGGTCCCGGGGCGGAGAACGGGACCCGCGTCCACTGTTCGACTGGGAGTTCCCCGAGGAGGGTACGAACGAGGAAATGGTGTCTTCGTCCTACGTCCGGAACGGGTGGGTTCGTACACTAAAAGAGTCTCTCCGAACACGGACCCCGTCAGACCCCCCTACTCGACACACAGGGGATTCTGTTCACACTCGTCTGGATGTCCCCTAAGGTTGGAATAAGACCTGGTCACCTTTGAGGTAGTCCTATTGGAACGACGTGTGGGTCCCGGTGGGAGGGGAGGGAGGTAAGGGAGGGGGCCGGGAGAGGGAGACAGGTCATCCAACGTCCGTTGAAACTTCCATCTGTCTTTGACAGGTACTCCCCTACCCTTGGATCAGAGGGGGATCACGTCTCCGGTCGGACCGCACCCATTAGTGTGTCCACTCAGACGTCACCCCGACCATGTCCTTGACGAACCGACGGTTCAACACGTACAACCACCCCCCTCCACCCCTTCACCCCTCGACCCATCCCCCACGTCGACTACTCATTTTGCCGTTACGGTGGGGAAACTAGTGGACGAGAGACTAGGAACCTAAACGAGTGTGACGTAGGTAAATGTAGAAAAGTAAGGTCAAAGTGATTAGTAGTAGAGAAAAGTAAGGGACATGTTAAACAACTTTTCGACGATCAAACCTTCTTAAACAAGTTTCGTTCCTTGAAGACGGGTGTCAGTAGGGAAGATAGAGAGGTGAAGATGGGAACCCGGATTCTGAAGTGGCGGAGTCGACAACTCCTCATCTGAAGAGAACTGTAGTAATTACACGGGTTCTGCGGGACAAACGTGTATAAACACACGGAAGGTTAATTTTACTAAGTAATTTGGAGGCCAGCTCAAGTAAAAATAAGGCGTTATTCTTGTGAGTTTATTTATGTAAGTCGGTACCTTTCTTAGGAAACTCGTTCGGGTACAGGACTAAAACCAAACCCCTTAGACCAGGACTTCAACAGTAGACCCTTACCCGTCTTCTCTGACCCCCGGTCAAAACGTTCCCTCGACTCGTTTGGCCGGACTGAGACCGATGAACCTCACCCCGACTCTTCGAACCGAGACAGGCCGGGAGTCGCACCGTCGAGGGCTCCTGAGGCGTCCGGGACGTCGGGACACCGGGTCTTCGTCCCCGAGGGAGAGAGGAAACCTTCCGACAACACCTTACATCATTCGTGGTCTGAGTCGTTTGTGGTGTGAGGCGTGTGGCACTACGACGGACCCCTGTTGGGTGTCGATATCAAAGGTAAGACTCTCTAACCCTTTATCGTACACAGTGAGGGTCGGCACCCAGAGGTGTATCCACCGGTTCACCGATGCCCTACGTGGACCTACTCTGAGTGCGGGTCAGGCAAGGCCCGAGACACTGTACTACTAAAACCCCAGGAACGACGGGGAGACTCAACGTCAACAAAATGTCACCTTCTGTATAGAGTCTTTGGATGGTACGATGGGTTAAACATAAAGATTTAGAACGGTCGTTAGGGTGAGTAAGGACAAAATGTCTGTTCCTCTAACAACGAGTCTCTCTAAGTTAATGAACTGGTTCTCGTGTACTGACCATTCCCTTTCACGGATCTTTGTTTAGATCCTGGGTACTGAACCCTAAGAGGACTCCGGAGTTTCCGTCGGTTACTAGCTGCATGGGACTCGGGTTCCAGGACCGACGAGGACTCTTTTATCTGTCCCAAATCCCTGATATCTTTGACCCGAGTCTGAAACTCCAGTCGATCCTCATGTGTCGGACTTCTTTCTTTACCGTTGGGTGAGGTCATAAGAACGGACCTCTTAGGGTTTCTGTCTCCTCGGACCGCCCGATGTCAGGTACACCAGTGTTCTCTGTCTGGACTGAATCGTTGATTTTGGTAAGAGTTGGGTCCTAATTTGGGTTCAGGGGACGTAAACTTCCATCTAAGCATTGGTGACCTGTTGTCCCTTCAGAAGAGTTAATCAAAATCTACCAATAGAAGATTCGGACAATCCATGTTTCACGTCGGTTTGGTTTCCCTTTTTGGTTTGGTGTGAGATGGAAACCTGTGACTCAAAGATTATGATGTGACATCTGTGTTACGGTCATAAAAAAAAAAGTCAATTAGGACAGGTGTCGGGAAATTCTTTCGAAATAATAGATGTAAAATATAAATCTAATCCTATGGTTCCCTGTTTGTAAAATTTATTGATCAAACTCTAACATTTCGACTGATACATTTAGACGATGCATTTAGACATTGACACATTAGATGGTATCTTAAGATGCAACACCAGTATAACACCGTAAGTTCCCTATTTAGTGTATTCAGACATGACCAGTTACGTGGAAGTGTGTACGACAAAGGACCTTAACCCTGGGGGTAGGGTGAGGATGTGGAGAGTATAAACGGATTGTTTCGGAAGTCACATAAGACCTTGATATGAAAAAATCTTCGTTAAACCGTTGTACAAAGTTCCCGGTATTTTCACAAGTATTTAAAACTGGGTCATAAAGGTGAAGATTCTTACGTAAACAAGGTTCCTTTATTGGGTTTTCCCCCCCTTTTTTGGGATATACGAGTTCCTACAAGTAATGTCGAAATTTTTATTCTTTGTTGGGTTTTTAGGTTGTTATCCCCTTACCCATTAATTTAGCACCAAATGAGTCACTTACCGCATAACGTGTTGGTGATTGTCTCATTACACTTTTTCCCGATACTTTACTATGATATAATTTTGTTGTTTTATATATTAGTTTGTGTAATAATCTGACGTATGAACACAATCTGAAGAGTCAAACAGTATTGTTTTATGATATCTATCCCACCGAAGTTGTTGACTTTAAATAGGGAGTGTCTAGTTCCACGGTCGTCCCAGGTGTACTCCCGAGAGAAACCCAACGTCTATCGACTGGAGAGTAACACAAGAACGTACTAGAATCACGCACGTGTTTCTCTTACATGAGGTCTCCGAGTTAGAAGAGTAATCTCGTGACTAGAATGGTTCTCTTGGAGTGGAAGTGTTGGAGTAGATTTGAACGACGACGACGACGACGATTCAGCGAAATCAACACAGACTAATAGAAGGTTTCCGGAGATAGAGGTCTATGATAATGTAAGTCAATCGTGAAGTTACACTCTTAAAATCATCTTGTGTTAAGTCAAGTATCGTTATGAATTTATATATACACGGAACCCCTTTTCTTCCCTCAAACGTTTTCAATAACCGAATCCCAGTACCTAATACCCCCACTAAACAGGGACAATAGGTTTAAAAGACATCACCACAATACGTTAAAAGTTGTCTTAAACCCCGCTCTAATCTTATTTTTACTAGGTAGAAAGTTCTGAGTTGAGTTTACGGTGGAGGAGATCCTTCGGAAGGAACCAAAAAGGTTGGTGTAGAAAAGACTTCAAGAATAAAATGACCTGGTACACGAGAAGACCTCGATTCCGGTACTCGTTAAGGAGAAACAATGACTTACTATTCGTTCATAGTGTCTTGCTCTTGACTACTCCTCGGGTCACGTCATCTCCACTACTTGTAACCCCCTACACACGTCAGTCCTGAGTCCCCACGCTAGATTCGTTGTCCAGGTCCCGTGGTCATCTACGTCCCGAACCTTTCATCCCCGTATTTGACGACCGGTAACTCATTCTCGATCAGGAAGATCAATAAAAGTTACACACCAACAATAATATATTCATTATGTACGTATGTATGAGAGATATTTTCTTTGAAGTTATCGAGTCAATTTCGGGAAGAACCGAGGATGTGTCAGGGTGAGGGGAGGGGTCCCTAACAGTCAGACTATCCATATGAAAGTCTTATAAGAAGGAGTACGTGTATTAAAACTTCGGACGTAGGGACAAATATTTTTATTTCGGTCTAATAAGACACTGAACGAAGAGAGACCATTACTCTGGAACAGTGAAGTCCTACGTCTCCAGATGGAGTAAACAAACTCGGAGTCTTTTGGAAACCCGAAGGGTCCACCGTGATCACCATTTCTTAGGTGGACAGTTACGTCCTCTGTATACTCTACGTCAAAGCTAGGGACCCAGTACTTCTAGGGGACCTCCTCCGTACCGTTGGACGAGGTCATAAGAACGGACCTCTTAGGGTACCTGTCTTCTCGGACCGCTCGATGTCAGGTATCCCAACGTTTCTCAGTCTTTGCTGACTTCGCTGAATCGTGTGTGTGTGTGTGGGTCTTTTGGTAATGACTACACCTATAAGTTTTTACACAAATCGGGAAACAGATGATTACCGGGGAACCCAACACAGACTAGCAGGGTAAAGACGACGACAGTGGCTGCGAAGGGACACCAGCTCGAGACACGTGAGCCTCGTAAAGAGGTCCCCCTCTACGCCTGAGTGACACCGTCTGTCAGACCCGGGAAGTGAAAGGCGTTCGTGACGGTCTAGTTCAAGGTGTTTGTGGTGTTGTGTGAGGAAAGAACGGTTGTCACCTTTTCCACAAACACGGGAATTTAACGACGGTTTTCATCGAGAGTACTTAGAAAAATTTTAAAATGTTTAGACTACTCATTTTTTACAATCGAACCACAATATACCGAACGTAATAAAACGACTGATCGCTCCGATTCGACAGCAGTAACAATAGTCGGTAGACGTCAAGGCTTGATAATGAGCTAAAAAGAAAACTCACCAAATAGAAAATGAATGATAAACATCCGTAAGCAATATATGGGACTTATGATTAGGAAAGGCAAACGTATACAACGTCTATTGAAGAAGGTCCGACAGTGAACAGAAAATTGTCATAAATACCACAGAAAAAAAAAGAAAGTCTAAACTTGCATTAGTTTAAATCGGTAGAAAAGGAAATACCAAAGACACAAAATACAGAACGATTTCTTTCGGAAAGGAGGGGGTTCCAATATTTGTTTAAGAGGACATAAAAGAAAATTATCAAAGTATCGAAACCCAAAAAAAAAAAAAAAAAAAAAAATGTGAATCGAGAGATTAGGTAGACCTTACATAAAACACTTACCACACTTCGTCCTTAGTTGAAACAAAAAAGTGTTCCTCTCGGTCAACAGAGATGTGATAAAAAACTTCTCAAGTAGGAAAGGCATGACAAAGATGACTTTAGGAGAAAGAAGTTCTTAGGAGAAATTTGAGAGACAAGACACTGGAACTAGGTAAGTAAACAGGACAGGGCACGGTCGTGTGGCGGTAAAATTAATCGTGTCGAACCGCCACAAAACAATAGACTATCCGTTCAGCAGGGAACAGTAAGAAGAAGTTTATAAAGAACCGATAAGACTGTATCAATGAGAAGGTCGAATCGAAATCTTAACCGAACAATTTAAAGTGTGTGTGTGTGTGTGTATGTAGAACAACAGCAAAACTAACTGTAGTACAACTTAAATATCTTAAGAAACCCATTTTGATTGTAGAAGTGACATAGTTCATAAGATTGGGTTCGCCGAGACACATAAATGGATCCCGAAGAGGACACAGAGTCCAGACTGAGACTTCGGTTGAGGTGACGAATGGTCGAGATCCCACTAGATCCCACCCCGAGTCGGAGAGCCTCGGGACCAAGGGGACAGTAAAAACTACATCCTTATCGTACAGGACAGGGTCTCGACTACTTTGTTTACACACCTTCGGGACCTACGACTCGAGGATCTCTCGTCCGGAATCGGAGTAAATTAGACGGCTGGGTCCTGTCAGTCGAAAGACCGCTTTCTCGTCTCACGTCACGGAAGTAAATCCTTCTAAGTCCCCCAGTCGGGTACCGACACAATTCATAAACGTACATAGTAGAGTAAACGGGAGTTTTGTTCGGTCACTCCATGGAAGATAGTAAAGGAAAGATATCGACTCTTTTTCCTCTGAGTCCCTGGACAGACCTGAGCCTACGTCCCGAGATTAATCGGTGTTGAGTGTGGGAGACAGGACGAATCAAACCCTCGGTCACACCCGGAGAGAACGAGTATTTCGATTTCGAAGATCTGCTAGACGACGAGAGGACAGACTCCAGATTACTCGGATCCGTCTGGACCGGGGTTTTATAGGTGAACTCGTAAGTTGTGAGTCGTGGTCCAGATCGTGTATGATCCTCGAACAACTTAGTCTAATCTTGGTTCAGGTTTGTAGTGTGATACTTACGGGGTCTATCATGTCTTTCACAATCTGTTCGAGTCTCCTTCTTTCCCCGAGACACCTGACCCTTTTAGTACCTTCCGAAGGTCCACCACCACTCTGTACCTCTCCTAAATCTGTTTGTATTGTCTCGTAAGGTCTTCGTATCAATTGTCCCGGTTGGTCCACTTGGTTAACCGACCTATACGTCACTCAAACTTGTCTCTTTCCGTAAAGAGGTGCTGGTTCCCGAACCGACCCGACCCGTCGTAGAGGTCCGACCTCGTTCCGACCTTCCAGACCATAGAAGATCTGGGAAGATCGAATCGAGGGGTGTCACAGGATTCCAATTTGAAATGAAAAATGCTCGTCGGACAACGGTACCGTGGTTTTGTGTGTCTGGTCGGGACCCTTCAACCGACCCTCCCCGTCCTTCCCCGACGAAAGGAGTACGGGAGACGGACGGGGCGTGGCGTAGGACTGGGACAGAGAAGTGAGACTGAAACAGAGGGGTGAGGCACGTATCGTACATCTACACACCCGTGAACCCGTACTCGACATACGGGAATCCACTCACGGAGTCGAAGAGACTTGAGTCCTCTATTATTCAAGGTCCATACGTGTATAAGAGGTCCCCTCAGATGGAACGAGGGTAGTCTTATCGCCGTATCGGTGTCAATTCTGGAAGTGTGCGAGACTTTCCTTTTGTCTTCTCTTGTTGTCACGTCCGGTCCACAAGACATATGTCCTTCGGTCTAACTGAAACCCCCAAATTGTTTGGTTTCGTGTAATCAAGTCCAGGAGACTCTTCGGTATTGGGTTTACCCTAATCTAAACGTTCTCTCAATAAACGGCTTCGTAGACACTCTCTTTTTCCTTCACTTGGTCTTGACAGTCTGCCACAACACCCAGACTCGGGACACTCCCTGTCTCCCTTCCTACCTCGACCCTACCCATGTCAGAGTCTGTCTAACCATTGTAATAAATAATTATAAATGAATAAATAAACCGACGTGGTCCAGAATCAAACCTCTTCCTTACCGTTGGGTGAGGTCACAAGAACGGACCTCTGAGGGTCCCTGCCGCCTCGGACCACCCGACGGTAGATACCCCAGCGTGTCTTAGCCTGTACTGATTTCGCTCAATCGTCGCCGTCGTCGTCGTCGTCCAGAATCAATGTCCCTAGAAATCGACACCGTTCACCCTAGATCAAGGGACTAGTCCCTAACTTGGGTCCGGGGGACGTGACCCTCACATCTCGGAATCGGTGATCTGGTAGTCCCTTCAGGGACTTCACATCAAGAATCCTCCCAAGTCGGTTCGGTTATCCTTCAAACACTCGATTTCTCTTGAGAGCCCTTATCCGAACAGAATCCTTGGGACAACACGAGTCACAACCCGTCTCCCTCGTCGGGAGCCCTTCACTCAGGGGTCGTTGTTACGTGTCGTCGACCCCGGGACCCAGTCAGTGTGAGGGGTGTCATCCTCTAGATTAGTCACGTAAAAGTGCCGGTGGTGGGTTTCGTTGTACCTTGATGGTGGATGAAGTATCGGGTTCTTTCAGATCCCAAACTCCATTTCTGTTACTCAAACCCGTCTCAAGTGACACTCCGAGGAAGCGAATGATACACTAAGGTTAATCCAAAGAGTGATCGAAATAAAAGTTGAAAAGGGTTTTTTGTTCCATTGTTGTGAAAAGAACCCAACGATGTTTCTATTAGATCCTGGGGTTTGGGAGGGAGGGATCGAGATCAGACCCCTTTCGATCTACCTTTACTGACCGACTCCCAGAGCCAGTCTTCGGGTCTCCTCCTCTTTGTACCTATCTTTTCTTTCAGTGGGACTCCGGGCGAGTTCCATCTGATCTGCCCCGTGGCAGTGAACTCCCCTTTCATGTCCGACAAGACGTGGCAGATCTGTACCTCACGAAGTGTTAGAGTATTTTTTACATATCCAAGATGTTAATAGAGGTTTTCAAACACCTATTTTTCAAATAAGTGTTTTAAATAGGCAATTCTTACAGAAATCAACGTCTTTTGGGTTGATTAACACAGAATTCCCTTAAGGGACCGTCAGGTCACCAATCCTGAACCACGAAAATGACGATACCGGGTCCAAGTTAGGGACCAGGTCCTTGAGTCTAATGGGGGTCCGGTAATAAATAAATTATTATTTACTAAAACAGAATTCGTCATTTCAGTAAATTAATGGAGTGTATTATTCTTCAGACTTTCATCCCCCTAGACCCCAATCAAATTACGGGCAACGACCTAGGGACAGAGACAACAGAACCGGAAACGGAACACCAGTGCTCCGCCTGCGGGATAGAGGTTTGTAGTGTGGGAGTATGGTTTCACAGGGTTTCTTCTTTCTCCTTATATATTTTCACCCATAAATGGAGAGTGAAAAAAGAAAAGTCCCTCTTTTTGGAAAGGGTCTTCGAGGGACTTGTAATCAGGAAATTCAGAGTAACCGGTCTTGGTCCGGTGAGGAGTTGGTCAGTGACGGTCTTGCTAGAGACCTGTGTATCTATGAACTTTTTCTGGTTCTAGACAATCGTTTTTTCTGACTTCCTTGCAGAGAACTCTTCCATTATTCTCGTAGAAGGTATCCTTCTTAAAGACCCTTCTCTTACTTAGAAAGGTATAAAGACTCGTATCGATTCCTCAATGTGTTCGTGTATTTATGTATGTTACATTACCCTTGTTACTATCCATTACATGTTCTGTGTCCTTAGCCCGATTCTTTCTGTACATAAGTTAGTTACTTCCCACCCCTGAGTCCCCACTGATCTTATCACCTGTATCAGGTAATATCACCTCTACTGTCTGAGAAACAGGACCCCCACCCTTGTCCAGTCTCTTTGGAAGTGTCTTAGATGCAGACTTGTCTCACGACGGTCTACTCATCCTCAAAACCTCTACTCGTCTGAGTGGGTGCTTCTCGATACAAACACGTCCACTTGTTTGCCAAGCCATAAGACTTTCCGATTCCAGTTTCCTACTCGTCATAACCTCTCCTCCAGTCTAGTGTGTCCCCGGTCCTTGACCTATTACTCATCGACAACTTTTCACCATTCGTCCTCTGAACTAATTTATTCATAAGTGAAAATTTACTAATGTTGTACCTTTCTTAGAGTTTTTGTACAACGGTTCGTTTTCTCATGTTTGATATACTAAAGTGACTACACTTCAATATATCTTATCCGTTTTGATTTGGTGCTACTTGTCATAGTCTCGTCATGAAGGGGTCCCCTTGTCCCTAACTGGCTTTACCTAGTGTTCCTTGTAATTCCCTGTTACCTTTCGAAGATAGAGAAGTAACCTCACCACCAATACAAATAATTCACATTATACAAATAATTTTAACATTATAAAATATTTTAAACAGTCTAACGTATGAATTTTATACACGAAAGTGATATGCGGTTGATATAGAGTTTAAAAATGTTTCATAACCATTTTTCGTAGGACTGTCCACCCGACACCCTCTTAGACTTCCACCCCTTGGTCACTCTTGCGACGTCCGTGTCAGATCCTCCTCGTAGGGTGCCGGACTTGACCCCGTCCACACCCTTGTCTCCTCCCTACCCCGACTTCTTCCTTATTCCGACCGAAACCCTTCCTTCCACCTTTCTCTCCTGAGTTCTACTGAAGACCGACCCTACTTACTGTCCCCCGTGACTCTGTCTTTGTGACTCTCCTCCATGCTCAACCCTCCTTCCTCTTTACTCGAGTCCACACGTTTGTGACTCAAACACTACCTCTACAAAAACCCCGATGACTTGTACACCGAGATCTAAAGTCCTCTCCCTTTCTACTCGGCCTCTCTCGAATCAGGAGGTTTATACCTTGATCTACTCGGTAGGTTTTCCTTGTTTGACTCACTCTTCTCCACCCGTCTCCGTCCTCCCCTCTCCCGGGACTCCCCATAGTTCATTCACGACCAGTCTTCTTTTCCGAGGCCGAGTCCTTTGAAGGTTCCTTTCTATTCTACTCTCTTCACGGCCCTGCGTCCCGCAGGAGTGTCCCCTCTCTCCTTCCTCCTCCAGTTCTTCCCCTCACCCCTGAAGCGGTTACCAGGTCACAACGTCTGAGGCACGAAGGCGAAGTCCACCGTACCCAAGGTGGGGACCAGTTCCTTGGCTCTAGGGCGTGCGGTACGTCACACCGGTTTTGATTTTTTTAATTACTTATTTGTGATTGGTTCTTCTTTTTTTACTCTTTTAAGACTTGTCTTTTATAAATTTTCTTCTTCTTTCCTAGTGCCTCGAGGATGACAATCTCTGTGATCCTTTCCCTTCCTCACTCCGGGGTTCGGAGGACGGTCCCCACGTCCCTGTGTCTCTCCGGTCCGACCTGCCTCTTTCAGAAGTGACTCTTCCGTTCACATCTCTACTAGTGTGTACTGACCCTCGCGACCCCGGAGAACCTCTCCAGAACTTTCTCCGGAACCGTCCTGACAGACCTGTACTAAGTTGGTCGGGTCCCCTCCCAACCCCTCTGGTGTCCGGAAGTACCTCAGGCCCCCAAGTCGAACAGGGTGCATCGGGAGAGACGGGTCTTACGGGATGTTGGGAAAAAGACCGTTTATGGATGGATGGAAACTTGTGGGAGTCTATACCGAGAGAACCTCTTCGGAGGGGATCGTGTCTCCGTCTCGTGCAGTGTGTGTGTGATAACAGAAGTAGGGAACGTTGACGGCGGAAGATACAGTAATTGGACTAAAGTCCAGACGCATGGAATGGTTGACCACACAAGGAAGTCCGGCAATAGCTGGACCGACAGTCCTTCTGAGTGGGCGGGACACTCGGGTGTCAACCGTCCCAGGGTTTGTTTTTGTCTCTAAGATCTCCTTTACTTCCGCAGGTTCTTGTTCGTTTACCCAGACACGTACTTCTCTAGGGGTGTGTCATTGGTTTGTGGGGTCACTCATGAGGGGGAGTCAGGTCACACCCGTGGTCACTGGTCTGGGCCCACGATCAACGGAGGGGCCCACCGATGGGGTCATACACAGGACCCCGGGTCCACGGTTGATCCACATTGTCAGTGTGTCGTTTTAGGGACCTCTTCCTTCCCCCAAAACTCTTTCCCCTGGTGGTGGACTCTCTTTCCTTCTTTTCGTCCTTGAATTTGTTCTAAGGCTTTAACCGGAAAAGACTTTCGAAAGACGTGGTGCGGAACTCTTGGTTCTACTTTTCGTGTTTTTGACTTAAATTCTTACTTTTCGTGGGAGATTCCTCTTACTCGGCAAAGGTGTATTCCGTTGTTTTAATCCTCTTCTCTTACCTTGAGAGGACTACGTATTTTGTCGAGTTTCCCTGGGTCTCTAATGAGTAATCAATACGTCTTTCGAAGAGTCTCTTGATTTTACTGATACCGGCACGGTTTCTTTCACCTTTAGTCCGGTCCAATGTTTCCTCCCCATGTATGTTTTTTTATTGTTTTCCGACACCTCTATTTTAGTCTTCTCAGCAAGTCTTTTTCTTTACTCTATATTGAACATGTTCCGTCGTTTTCTTACTCTTTTTGTAAAAGATTGAGATTGTCCGGTTGTTTTCCCCTATTCCCCTAACGACCGAGCAAAACTCAGCCCCTCTTTTTCGGATATTCGTTACTGTGATTTTTGCGTCTCCGAAAATTAAAAAAGAATCGAATTTTTCCAGTCGACACTAGATTTTCGATTTTCTCCGTGGCGTACCCTAGTACTCTTCCGTCTTTCGGTTCCCCCTCACTTTCTTCTTGAACATATAAGTGTAGGTGCCAGGACTACTGAATGTACGAATCCATGAATTTCTTAACCGGGTTCCACCTTAGTCTAGTGATCGAGAGTGAGACTCCCCTAAATACCCCTTGACCACTCCCCGGACCTCTGTTCTCCCTCTGGGTCCGTCGGACAAGGACGGAGAGAAATTTGGACCCCCTTTCGTCTACGGAGACGTTCACGACCCGGGTAGTTGGTTCGACGATATTATCTTTTGATGACCCTGTGCAGCAGTTTTTTAGTTAGACGTTTGTGATCCAGTATTCCTTAATCCATTATTGGTCGTGACGAAAGGTTTCTTGTGTAAAACAGTCTCATTAGGTTAAAGGAAGGTCCTGTCTTACTACCCGGACCATTTAGTCCTTGCCGTTCTCTGTGTCTTAGAAGGAATTGAATTTCTCGTGCCGTAAATTAAAGTGGAAGGTACTCTTCAGAGTTTCCTTTTTGACCCCTCTACCCCAGATACCAACCGGAAAGGTTCCAACCGGTTTACCTTTCTTCAACTTCCCAATTGGGTTTATCGTCAACAAATACCAGATTCATCACACCTACCAACTTTCACCCGTCTCCATCCGTACCCACCCCATTGACCACCATCGTTCATTGTCTTCTCAATCCTCTCTACTCTCTCCACCACCTCTCCGCCTACCTCTACCATGACCACTGTTCGCGTCACTATAATCGTCTCCACTCATGTCGTTGACACCTCTTTGACGGCCACCACTACCATCACCTCGGCCTCCAGGGTCGACTCTACTGCTACTGCAACTATTATCACCACTTCCACCTCGACCACCAATCTCACCTCTACCATGCATCACTACGTCTACAACGACTCCACTTACACTTCCACGAACACCAATACCCCTACTTCTACCCCCACCACCTCTGTCTCCTCTACCACCACCACCTCTACCTCCGCCACCTCCACCAGTACCGCCAGTATCCGATCTAGACCATTTAGACCCAAAGTGTCGACAGGAAACACTACCTGTGGGAGTGATCGTAGAAGAAAGGAGTAGAAAGGACTCTCTTCACTAGTGTCTGAAACCCAATAAACCCCGGGTAGGACTAAGACTGGTGGAGTCGTAACGGGACAATCAGGACCCCGATTGTTTGGTGAAGAGACAGGTCTATCTGACCCACCGTCGTCTGGGGTTCTTCAGACACCCTTCCCTCCTAAAGGAGGTTGGGTTTCCCCATCCGTACCGGACTCTCGGGAGGGACCGGTTCCTCTCCCTTTTCGAGGGTCCTGGTTCACCTCTCTGACCGACAGACACGGGGTCTCGGGGACAACTGACTTCCGATAAGGGTCGAACCCTTCAAAACGTTCGACCCCAGACCCTTCCGGAAAACGCCCAAGACCAAAAATGTGGATATAGGTCGGACTCACTGACGTCGGGTACCTCATCCCAAAGCCTTCCCACTTGATTTCTGAAGGGAGATGGAACCAAAGGTGGTCCTACACCGACAAAACAACTCATCTTTATTTTAATTTTACGGGGGGTCCACACACCTGGTCACACAGAGCCTTCGAGACCCCCACCTTCTCTCCACCCAGCAACCTCGGAGACCGTCCGAAGTACCCCACACATCATCTGTTCCCCAGACGGTCGTACCCGACCTGAAATGAGGGACTTTTGGAAGAACTCTGACCCTTGAGTCGAAGTCTAACTTTTTAAGAACGAGTCGAAGAACGACACACGTGTCAGGTTGACCGACAAACTAATCCCCCTCCAAGAACTTGGTTAAACCCGGAGTACTACAACGGAACACGGGATCTCTCAACCTACTCTACTAGAGACTCTAGAACAGGGGATTTGCACGAAGTGTGGGGTCGTTACAGGTGTTCGGGTAGGTTGGGTCGGGTGAAGTGGGTAGGAGAGACGGGTATTCCGGTCCCGGGAGTGGGCTACACCAGGACTGGTTTCCAGGTCGAGTTTCGGTCAAATGGATGTTTCTGGTGGACTCGACCCGTTCTTCTTCGTTGAAGAAGTAGACGATCTAGGGGTACCGGAAACAGATGGGAAACTTAACTTGAGAGTGTGTCCTCCCCCGGTCTGAGACGGAAGTGGTCAAACGGACCTGGAGTGTTTGTACTTGCAGTAAGTGTAGGATAGGAAGAACCGTTGGTCGTGTACGGACCGTCTCTCTTACGATCCTTTCACCAATTCTCACATACTTAAAATATGGACCTCCTTGGCTCCGGGGTTCATCAATTCATTAGTTCTGATCTTGGGTCTAGAGACCCGAGGGTCACGTAGCCGTCTCTACCAGGTCCCGACCTTCCGGACAGTATTGTCTCGAAGGTGGACAGATTAGGAACGAAAAAGAACAACAAATCAGTGATTCAACACAGACTTAGAGACACTGGGGTACCTGACATCGGACGGTCCGAAGAGACAGGTACCCTAAAAGGTCCGTTCCTATGACCTCACCCGACGGTAAAGGATGAGGTCCCCAAGAAGGACTGGGTCCCTAGTTTGGACACAGAGGACGTAACCGTCCACCTAAGAATCAGAAGGTTGACACATACTTGTATGGAGAGTTTTCCTTAAGAGTATCTAGGGTAGATACTCGAGGGTCGTCAAGTGTCTGGCAAACACGGCAGGGTTGAATTCCTCGTCTTCAGGATCTGTTATTTTTACAAATTGGCGTTTCTCAAGATATTGACGATTTAATAAAAGTATAAAATTGTTTTAAATTTAGGTTTAAATTTTTTGTAAGTCTCTTGAATCCCTAAGACTCTTAGTAAGTGTCCTTCCACACTTACTGACTGTACAGGAAAAATGACATAACGATCCAGGGTCCCATTAGACGTAAAAGTTTACATGGGAACCTTTCCTGTTACACAATAGTCCCTCGGAATATTACACTTTACCGACAGGAACCCAGTTGGTTCTACCACTCTCCGAGATCTGTCGGAAGTTTTCTTCGAGGTAGGTTCCTATGGTCGAGTACGACACGAATTCAACCCCCATCTATACACACGAACACACATGCACGATTCTCCTCTTACATCCCCTCTTCTCCAAGGTCCCTTTCCTACTGAAGGGATCTAAGGAGAAGGTTTGTTGGTGAGACGAAGGGTCAGTCAGGGCGACTGCTCCCTCCCTAACCGTCTGTCGGGGAAACGGGCGGGATGGGTGTATGTGTGTATGTATATCGAAGGAGAGGACCGACGTGAGTGTACATCTCTCCTCCGTTTTTAAAGTCAGGGAGATTTGTCGTCCTCGAGACCTCTTCACGGACCAAGACTCTAAGTGACTCATTGGAACCTGTACATTGTTGAGACATGGAGAGAAAGAGGTAGATTTACTGAACACAAAAAAAACAAACAAACAAACAAACAAAACAAAAACTTGGGTCCGGGGTCGTAAACTTCACGGTTCAGGATTTGTAACCTGGTTGTCCCTTACGGGGGAAAGATGCAGATATTACTTTCTCTTAAACCTCTTAAACCAAAGTCTCCGGGGAAGGTCAGGACTGGTGAGACATAACACCGTAAAGAGGAGAGGAATACAGTACTTCCAGACACCACTGTACCTTCTCCGACCCCGAAGTCTAAGTATGTTTAGACTCACGTTTAAGACTGAGAGCAAGAAAAAATCGACCCACTAGAATCGGTTCCATGAGTCGAATAGACTTGAAGTGAAAAGAGTTGAAATCTAATTCCTATTGTGGAAGAAAATGTACCTGAACAACATTCATAATCTCTGTTTTTATATCACAAGGACCAAACGAGAGTCAATTACCATCAATAATAATAATATGACCGATTCCTTCCGGCACTTTTCGGTACCCATATTACCGACCTTCGAACCGGAGCCTTCGGGGTATTGGATTCAGACTTAATATCGAATCGGTGAAAGTTCGTAGTGTTGGAACCCATTCGTTGAATTGAGATACGGAGGTACAGGAGTAGAGATTTTACCCCTATTATTAATATGGATAGAGTATCTTAATAACGTCCTGTTTCAGTAAGTTGTTTACCTTTGTGTTCAGTTACAGTATATTAATCATGAGTTTTTACAGTTGATACAATACTTATGGGATCCCTATCCATACATGTATCCACATACACAGACCCCACCTCCCCACGAGGGTGGTAAGGGGTGGAGGAGGGAGGGGGTGATTCAGTTCTTAGACTTCAGGATAAGAGAAAGGTAGTAAGTGGAGAAGTCGGATACCTGGAGGGTCAAAGGTAACTCGTGAGTCTTGGACCACTGGGAGTAGAAGGGACCGAGAAAGTCCTTCGACTTGAGTAAGGACCCGGAAGGGACTTTGGACGGAAGGAGACGGGCACGTCGGATAATCGAACAAGGACATCGAACATGGGACCGTCGGTCGGGAGTCCGAAGGATCCACCCAGTCACCATTTCTTAGATGGACGTTACGTCCTCTACGTCCGAACTAGGGATCCACTCCTTCTAAGGGACCTCCTTCCTTTACCGTTGGGTGAGGTCATAAGAACGGACCCTTTAGGGTACCTGTCTCCTCGAATCACCTGATGTCACGCACCCCAGCGTTACTCAGCTGTACTGGTTCGCTGATTTGTTGTGGTTCGGTCGGGAGTGAGTCACGAGTCCTCCGTAGACTGGGTGGTCCTCATGTCCTTGTACGAGTCTCTTTTCTCGACTCGACGGAGGGAATAGATCCAGGACTGTCGTAAGTGACTACAATTCGAGAAGGAGTCGCGACGGGATGTAGAGACGATGAGTAAGAACTCGAACAGAAGTCCAAAAGTGTTTGTTACGGAAGAAGTCGATTCCCGGAGACTAACTCGACGTCTCTCAGTCCCTTTATCTGTACTTTTGTTTTCACTTTCTGAGATAAAACGAGTGATCTAACCGTTTATACATATATATAATATACTATGAGTCACCGTTCGGACACTTTCTTACCCCTGCGAGTATGAAACTACCTCTCTGACATTTAACTATGTCGGAGAAACCTCCCTACAAATCATGATAAGTATTCTTGAATTTTGTTCGTATAGGGACTAGGTAACTACGGTGAAGATCCTTAGGTAGGACACCCTTTTTGAGAAAGACGAGTTTCTATAAGAATGTTTCTACCGACACGTGATTTCGTGAGACTGACGTTGTGACACCTTTATTATATTTGCAGGTCACCATTCTTTTTTCATTTATTATTTGGCTTATTGGTATGTTTCCTCCTCATGTGTTGAAATTTTGTCCACATATATGTCTTTATGATTCTATTTTACCACAAAACGTCTTTTTATATATACCAAGTCAGAGTACATCCCCCCTTTTCCGGGTGAGAAAGACTGGGGACGGGGGTGGTGGTGTGACGAGTAGAGTCGCCCCACCTTCAAAGGACGTTCGAGTCCTGTCTGGCGTGCTCAGTTTTCGGGTCGGGAAGGACGGTCGGTTTACCCAGTCACGGGGTCCTACCGGTGTGGACCCCTTCCTTCCTGGCGACTCCGGAGTCCCAGTCTTGAGGACGGGACACCTCGTTTTACCCTCGTCGGAGGCAAGACTCCGTCTTTCTGGTCCCAAGTTTAGTCCGGAAGTAGAGAATGGTCGATACACTGGGACCCGTTTCTAGTAGTAGTGAGAGTCGGAGGTAAAGGGGTAGATATTTTCCCCTAATTATTGTGGATGACGTGACACACCATCCCTTAATTTACTTTGTTACTTACCTTCCTGTATGCCGCTAGAGTCATTTACGGTCACGAGAGAAGAGAGGAGAGAGGAGTTTCTAAAGAAAATGAAACGAAAGTTTAGGAACATGAGATTGGAGTCGTCGTAGGAACGAGTAGTCGTGAAGGTAGGACGGGTGGGATGAGGGTTAAGGCAGAGGTTCCATTTAAGAAGGGTACAGGTGAGAATGAGGAGTGACGACGACGACGACGACGATTCAGCGAAGTCAGCACAGGTTGAGACACGTTGGGGTCTCTGCCGTCGAGTGGTCCGAGGGGGCAGGGACCCTAAGAGTCCGTTCTTGTGACCTCACCCAATGGTAAAGGAAGAGGTTATGTACTTTCACTTTTCACTTTCACTTCAACGAGTCAGTACAGACTGAGAAGCTCTGGGGTACCTGACGTCAGATGGTACGAGGAGACAGGTAGCCTAAAAGGTCCGTTCCCATGACCTTACCCAACGGTAACGGAAGAGGTGATCTACTGGTGTAACTCCGGAGGAGGTGGTGACTCGAATCATTCCGGTTACTTCACACAAGGGAGGTCCAGTTTGTCGGAGAGGAGGAGGGTGGTGGATGGTGGGGTTTCACAGAGGTTAAGGAAGGGTGAACACCAGATCGAGGATGGGAAGGTGGACGAGGTCCTGTACTGGGGTAGTCAGTTGACGGGAAAGAGAGGAACCGTAGAAGTTGGGTAGAGAGGGGAGGTGGGGTTTGAATATAAATTCGAGTTCGTCCAGGATGGTATTTTGTGGGTGGAGAGGAGGGACGACGGGTCGGGGTAGAGGGTAGAAGAAAATGGTGGCTGGGAGAAGGAAGACTGGACGACGGTAGTTAGGGCCCTGGGAACAAATCAAAGGAAGGGGACCCGGGTAGTGAAACTGAACACCTGATCAAACTGTTCACCGATTGTCGCCCCTGTCAGTCGGTGTCCGGGAACCTTTACACAGAGACCAAAAATACTGAGGCCTACGAGACGTTGCGGGTTCTAAGACGGGAGACGGTATATGGAGTGTGGAGGGCTTTGAGCAGGGGAGAGGTCGGAGGTGTCGTTGGACTCCCGACCTGAAGGTGAAACAACGACTCTTACTGGTCGGACCCTTCTTTGAGCTGGGCACAGGGAAAAAAGTCTTATCTTTTGACTTCGGGTTATCGTAGAAGTTCATTGAAGGGGCTCCGGTGAGTCGGCCCACTCATCTCGGCACCTCGGAAAATAGTACCTTAGTTCACGAAGGCCTTGAAACGAGAGAGGCCTTGACGAAGGGAAGATGTACTGTGTGAAAGAGGCGGGATTTTTTCGGATCGGTCCACGTATAATCGTATTTTTGCAGAGACTAATCTGAGATAAAGGCGGACTCCCCCAGTCTGGGGCGTCGGACCCAGGGTCGGAGACCGGGCGCGTGGTGTTGAGGTAGGAGGGGCCCCGGGCCCTTCGGTCTCATGGACGGGGCTCTGCCCCGCCCTTCGTAGGTAGGCCCGGCCTGAGGACGGAGTGGGACCGGGGGGTGGAGGCCGGGAAGCGGGGAGCGGCGGGCCGCGTAAGTCGCGCGCGGAGGGCTCGGCCCCTGCCGAACTAACTGGAACCGTTCTCCGTCGGTCCGGGAGGTTCCGGGGTTGGGGAGCGCCGGCGGGGCCGCGGCGCCGAGGTCAAAGAAAATGGTGGTCGAGACAAAGAGCGGGTCGGCCCCGGGCCCCCTCCCCACGACTCTCCTCGGGGCAGGCTGGGGTCCGTCGTCGCGAGGCGACGGCCTCGGCTCTAGACTACTCTTACAGAAGGACGTTTAATTCGGAAGAGCCCTGAGAGGTAGGCCACGGCCGTCGCTCGGGCCGCGCGCCCGTCGGTCAGGTCGCAGCCGCCGGCCCCGAGTTGTGAGAAGGGTCTCAGAGGGGGAGGGGGGACGTGGGTCCCGGCCGCCGAGGCCCAGCCTCCCACCTCGGGTGGATGGTCACGAAGGGTCTTTCTCACGGTCGACACGGAGAGACGGGGCGCGCCGGACGGGTTTCACAGGGGCGTGGAAAGGGCGAAGACGGCCACCCCTCTGGAGGAGGACCCGAGATCTCCTATCTGGGGACCCTAGGTCAGATCAAAGATGAGGCTCTATCGTCACCATGAATCTTTTAACGAAAAGGCAGAGGGGCCTATATTTTGTCCGATTATCATGGGAAAAGCCAACCAAGAGCACCTCTAAGTACTAGGACATGCGCTCCGTGGGCCGAGAGGTAGGTCCTAAGACATTCGGCTCCCAGGATGGGTCTCAGTTGGGATCCCGAGTCTTGAGGAGGGTGAGCCCACAAACGTTTCCGATTGGTGGACTCGAGAAGGGACTTCCTAGACTTCGGAAGAGAGAGTATGTCTCCTCAGTCGTTCCCCACGCTCTCAAAGTTCACATAAATATTTTCCTTCATCTTAAGGACCTTTTACAATAAGAGAACCTTTTTGGTATCTGACGTTCTAAAAGAGGTTCTTTTATTTTTCGTTTACAGGATTTCTTTCTTGAAGCGGAACGTGACTGATATCCGTCAAAAGATCCGTTTCTTAAAGTAATAACAAATTATTAATAATAATAGGGGTAAAATGTCCACTCCCTTGACTCCGAGTTCACTAAGCGGGTCCTAATGTCTTAACAAATTTGTTACCTCAAGGCTTAACTTAGATCGGATTAAGGTTTGGAATAAGAGAAGAAACGATGGGATGACGACAGAGACCCGTCCAGAGAAAACACGATAAAAATCAAAGACGTGAATGGTGAAAAAAAGGAATCACAACCACCTAATAAAATTTTCTAAGGACGAACAAAATTGACACGACTTCCTTCTGTTTCTCCTTTCACACACAGACGTGATCTTAGACTTAAGTTTTATGGCTGACACAACCCCCACAACCCCAACCCACCGTCACTCGTTCACCGTCCCTCCCACTCTAAGGTCTTCGACCTCACCGGTCCGTAGAACTCTTCGGAGATCCCTAAGGGAGACCGAGATTGGTTCTTCTCGATCGCGGAATTTTTGCCGGGAGGGTGTGAGGGGTGTGGGCCCTAGGTCCATTCAGTCGTTCTCAGGTCGGGATCCGGACGCGTCGAGACGTCGCCCTTTCTACGAACCGGGTCTCGCCCGGGTCGTCGTCCGGGCGAGGGGAGTCCTCACAGACGGACCGTCGGTCCCGTCCTGCGTGGAGAACCTCCTGTCTCTCCGTAAGTCGCTAACTCTGTCCCTGTCTGTTTCCACCCCTCCTTCGTCCTCTTATTCTCCCTCTGTCCTTGGGTCTCCCCTTGTTCCCTCGATAAGTCTCAATCTTTCTCACCCCTTCGGCGACCCCTCTCTCTCTTTTCTGTCTCTTTCTCCCCGCTTTTCTCTCTGTTGGTCCGTTCCCCCACCGCCTGTGCTTTCCTCTCTCTCTCACCTCCTCACTCCTTTACCCGTCTTCGCCGTTTCGTGTCTCTAAGCTCCTCCGGCCTCTTTCCGCCTCCGTCGCTGGTCTCGACGCTCTCCCTTCCCTTCTCTCGGTCGCCGCTGCTCCTCCCGACGTCCCACCACCCGCCCTGGCACGCGATTCGGAAAAGAAAGAGAAAAAAACCCCACCCGCCGCCTAGAGGCGGCTCTATTGGGTCGGTTCGGGGGACGGGGCGCAGGGTCGCTCCCCGGCGTCGACATATTTATGGTCCCCACCCCCTCGCCCCGACGACGTCTCCCCAGTCGCTGTGGCCTCTTCCGAAACGACAGTAATCGATTAACTCGGGGTCTACAATTCTTTTCCAATGCAGGAGGAGGCCTCTCAAAAAGAAAAATTTGTGAAATGAGGCTAAGGGGCCGGTTTTACCGGCCCTCCGCGGCCCCGGGAATGGGTGGGGCAGGGGTCGGGGGAGGTGAGCAGGGCGGGGGGGGGGTCCCGGGGTCGTGGGGGGATGAGGTCTCGAGGGCCTTCGGCGGGCGGCGCCGGCGACGGGGACATTAGGGTCACCGGACGGGCCTCCGCGCCGACCGTCCTCGCCCCTGGTGGCCGCCGCCTCGGTCGGGGATCGGGCCCGGCGGCTGACCCTCCAGTCGGGCCTCCCTCCCGCCGCCGCCCCTCGCCCCCTGGGGCCCCTCTCCCCGAGAGTCCGAGTATTAGGGGGACTTCCAACGTCTAGTTTCTGTGATCGTGCCTCCGTCTCCGCCACGCCCACCCCCAATCCCCCGACCGAGACCGGCGTCGGATGGGGGGACTCGACGGCCGACCCCGAGGGGCCGGGGCCGGGGGTTCGACGGTCGGGTCCCCCTCCCCGAGTCGGACGCCCCACTCTAGGCGTCCGGGTGACCTTTCAGCGGGGTCGCGGGCGTATACGGAAGTTCTTTGAAGGGGGAGGGGTCCCCGACTCCTTTCCAACACACTCGGAAGGTGTGGGGGTGGGGGTGGGGCCTCTTGTTTTGAGGTCTTATGGTCAGTGAACTATACATAAGAATAAATTAGAGTGTCGTTAGGTTGCCCCAACATCTTTAACAACAATAATAACCAAGGATTTACTCCTTTGTCCGAAGACTCTTCAACATCGGTTAACGGGTTCCTGGGTGTGCTGATCTTTCACTATCGCGACCTTACTTGAGGTGTCCCAAGTTCCGGGACGGGATTGGGAGTGATGTAAGGAGGTCGGTCCAATGAGAAGGGAGAAGAGGGGGTAGGAGAAGGAGACAGGAAGACAGGATGGTGGCCTGTCCTTACCTCGGTGGGTGGACACCGGAACCGTTCCCCCCCGCCCCAGCCCCTTGTCGGACCACGGTTCCCGCGCCGGTTGAACCGTTGTCGAGGTCCGATTTACACGCCCTACCCCGACCCGTCCGTACACGGACCCAACTTAGGCTCGACTTTCTTACAAGGGCAACGGGGACGGGGTCTCCACCCCGAGGGACGAGTCTTATCTTGGTTCGTTCAATCTCGACCTTCCCCGGAAGTTCTACTAGACTAGGTTGGGAGGACAAACTGTCTACGTCGACTCGGGTTCTCCACCACACAGGAGGGGTTCTAGTGTACCGAGCAACCACCGTCTCGTTCTTACTCTCAGGTCCTTAACGGGAAGTGTCTCACGGAGGAACTACAGTGTGTGACCTTATTGACGTGTGTGCTAGAAGTCGTTGTGATTAGCACCTCTAATAGTGGAGGGAAGACCTCTACCCCGTCGATTCCCACGAGTTCCAGAGGGTAGATCTTGAGCGGTCTCGACCAAAACTTGGGTCTAGAAGGATTTTTGAAGGGAAAGGTGTGAGGGTCTTATAACCCCGATTCCTCACCCCTAACTCCCGATCTCGAGTTGTCGAGATCCCTGTGTCCCCTTACCCTGTGTCCGACCCTTTTCAGGGAAGGACACTGAGATCAGAACTAACCGAGAGGTATGGAGGGACTCACCGGGTTTATGACTCCAGGAAGTTCTTAAGGGAAAACTCACGGACACCTTCCGCCCCTTTGAAACCGACCACTAGAAAGACCCAAGACTCCCAGACCTCTACATTCTCTCCGAACGTAGGTGTCTAAGGAGGACTAAAGGACGCGGCCCTCCTCACACCGTCCCCTGTGTGTCAAACTCATGTCCGTCCACTACTACGGGATCTCAAATCGGCGGCTTTGGGTCTCGGTGTGAACCGAAGAGTCCCCGGTGGTTGTTACGGTAGGGTCGGTCGAGGTATCTGTCTGCGGTTTCGACGTAGGAGTATGAAGAGAGGGAAGGATCGGAGGAAGTGGATAAGAATCGAAAGGTGACGGAGGTTAAGTGAGTAAGTAGGTATTTATAGAAGTTGTTTTTAAACAGTTCACACCTGATACACGGTCGTAACACGGCCCGTGACCCCGTTACCGTCTTTCATCTGATAGGAAACCTCGAACGCCAGATCGGTCTTCTGTCTTAATTGGTTTCTCTGTACATTTATTTAAATTTTAATGTTTAACCACAATCCTTCCTTTCATGTTCCACAAAACTCTACAATATTGTTTTTCTCCAGATAAACATACCCTTCTAATAATTCTGTTATCTTTGAGTTTTACTAATAATGATTATTAATGGGTTTGTCCTCCTGACTCTATCAGTACGGGGGTCTCGTGGACGTCAGGATCCCACCCAGAGGTCAGGAAGGGGTCGTCACTGATGCGTCAGACAGGGACTCCCGGGTCGACCACACCGACCCTCACCTTACTAATGTGTCACCGGGGTTATGACTCGTAGAGGAGACGACGGGTCGAGTGTGACTCCCCCACGGACCTCTTAGGGTACCTGCCTCCTCGAACCACCCGATGTCAGGTACCCAGCGTTTCTTAGCCTGTGCTGACTCGCGGAAGTGAAGTGAAGTGAAGGTCAGGTCTCCACTCCCCCACTCCGTCGACCCCCGTCCCCACCCGACCCAGACCTGTTCCCCTGTCACACGGGTCGACTACCCCAACATTTGAAGACCGTAGTGAGATCCCTTTTTAGGGACGTGATGGAAGATTGGACCAAGGTTTATCCTTTTCCTCATGTAGTTCCGACATATAACAGTGGGACGAATAAATCGAAGATACGTCTCATGTAGTACTCTTTACGACCCGACCTACTTCGTGTTCGACCTTAGTTCTAACGACCCTCTTTATAGTTATTGGAGTCTATACGTCTACTATGGTGGAAATACCGTCTTTCGCTTCTTGATTTCTCGGAGAACTACTTTCACTTTCTCCTCTCACTTTTTCAACCGAATTTCGAGTTGTAAGTCTTTTGATTCCAGTACCGTAGACCAGGGTATTGAAGTACCGTTTATCTACCCCTTTGACCTTTGTCACCCTCTGAAATAAAACCCCCAGAGGTTTTAGTGACGTCTACCACTAACGTCGGTACTTTAATTTTCGGCGAATGAGGAACCTTCCTTTCAATACTGGTTGGATCTATCGTATAAGTTTTCGTCTCTGTAATGAAACGGTTGTTTCCATGTAGATCAGTTTCGATACCAAAAAGGTCACCAGTCATACCTACACTCTCAACCTGTTATTACTTTCGACTCACGGTTTCTTAACTACGAAAACTTGACACCACAATCCCTTCTGAGAACTCTCAGGGAACCTGACGTTCCTCTAGGTTGGTCAGGTAGGATTTCCTTTAGTCAGGACCCACAAGTAACCTTCCTGACTACAACTCCGACTTTGAGGTTATGAAACCGGTGGACTACGTTTCTCGACTGAGTAAACTTTTCTGGGACTACGACCCCTTCTAACTCCCGTCCTCCTCTTCCCCTGTTGTCTCCTACTCTATCAACCTACCGTAGTGACCGAGTTACATGTACTCAAACCTACTTGAGACCCTCAACCACTACCTGTCCCTCCGGACCGTTCGACGCCAGGTACCCCAACGTTTCTCAGTCTGTGCTGACTCGTTGACTTGACTTGACTTGACTTGGAAGATTGGCCCAGGCCGGATGTGTTCAGGACGTATGTGTGAATGCGAACACGTGAGAACGTGAGAGGGACTGTGGAATCCCTGTCTGACCTGGTCGGACATCTCACCCTGCCCGGAACGGAAGTCCAGTCTGTCGGAACCCAAGTGTGGGGTGAAGTCGTCCAAGGACTGGTTCACTAGGAGTCCGTTCCGAGAACCCTGGGAACTCGGAGGACAGGGGAAAGACAAGGTCCTCTCTTGTTCTCGGATCTGTACATACCGGCACGAACTCGAGTACGTACCTTTCGCGACTTATATCACGGACCGGGGTACCGAGTGGTAATTATTTATTACTGACAGTGAGACTAATATATTGTACTACTAATTATATATTACCATTATTTTCTTTGGAGTAAGGACAGGGGACCCGAGGGTGGGCCAAGGGACTCGGAGAAACCCTCCAGTGAGGGTACAACTGGAGAACACTCTTCCTCAAAATGTCCAGACACTTTCAGTAGAGCTGTTGGGCTCTTGGAGAACTTCAGTTCCGGTCTGAGTGGACTCCACGAGTCGTAACTGACCCCGTCGTCTCCCCGCCGCGACCCCCCACGACGCCTCTCCACCCCTTCGTCAGACCCTCTGCGGGTACACACGTGGAGGACTGAGACTTGAGATCCGAGGACTCGTGTTCCACTCGACAGGGTGGAATGACCCATCCGGACTGGGGTGAGATGTAAGAAGTGTCCGACCTCCCGGTCCAACCTTTCCAGACGGGGCCAACTTGGGGGTCGGTCGGCCCGTCTCAGTGTCGGCGTCGGGGGCATCGACGAAGTCGGCGACGTCCCGTGTGACGTGTGGACCTTGGGTAATCCGGGCCGGTCCTCGAACAAGGGAAAGACGTATTTAACTCACTTCCCAAACAAAACTGATGAAATTTAACATGTCTAAAATCCCGGACTCTTAACCTTCGGGGGTCACGAGACTACCTGTTTGTCTGGTACTCCGTCTCCCGACTCCGTCACCCTTCGCTCAGGTTAGACCAAGACCAAGGAACAGTGACAGAGGCTAGTCGACCCGAAGGTCATTCCTATGTCGGTGTGAGGTACCTACTCACACTACGAACGAGTCCACAGAAAAGAGGGGTCGTTGGAGGTTTCATCGTATTCGTCGGGACTGAACATCTACTCCTCCCCGTCACTTAACGGGTTCCAGTGACCCGGTCATTCACTGTCCGGACCTAAGGTATGGTTCGAAGAGACTGCGGTTCTGGTCACCTCCAGAAAGGTTCCTGGTGGTTCTAACGTCACCCCCACCCCACCTCGGGACCCATCCACAGTCCTTGAGGTCTGTGTCTTGATGTCAACGAGTCTGAGAGTCGGGTCGGTCTCCTGTCCTCAGACCTGGAGACGTGACCCGAGGAAGAGGGTTCAGTGGTTGAGGACTGGAGTTGACGGGGTCCGTCACCACGGGGGGTCCAGTCCCAGTCCAACTGGAACCGCCCTCTCTCTCAGACACCCGGGACCCGACGACGGTTCCGGAGTGTTTTACTTTCCCTTGGAACAGGTCTGGGTGTGTTCCGGGTAAGAGACTCGTAGAGCGCGGTCGGGTCGGGGGTACCTGGTTCTGGACTAGGAAGAAGCGATTGATAAGTATCTGAACACCTTCTCGTAGGCAACGGTCCCCGTCTCGGGAATCTTCAGGGGTCCGGGTCGGGTATTTCAAACGTCAATCCCTTTGACTCCGGGGTCCTTTTCTTGAGGGAGTAATCAACTCGTTTCTGAGTTTGGGACAGGGGATGAAGGGACGACGACGACGACGATTCAGCGAAGCCAGCACAGGCTGAGACACGTTGGGGTATCTGCCGTCGAGTGGTCCGAGGGGGCAGGGACCCTAAGAGGTCCGTTTTTGAGACCTCACCCGACGGTAAAGGAAGAGGTTACGTACTTTCACTTTTCACTTTCACTTCAGTGACTCAGTACAGGTTGAGAGTCGCTGGGGTACCTGACGTCGGATGGTCCGAGGAGGTAGGCACCCTAAAAGGTCCGTTCTTATGACTTCACCCCACGGTAACGGAAGAGGCGGGAATGAAGGGTCCGGATTTGTAAAAGGGGTCCTAGATCCGGAGTGGGATTTGTTCGTCGGACGGAATAGAGGGAGGGAGTGTCTCTGTAGGGTCGACACGACGGGCTAGGGCGAAGTGAAGGTGTCTCCCTGGTCGGAACTTCCGAACAGTCTGTGAGGTAAAGATTGAAGAGTTAGTAGAGTTGGTGGTTGGACCTTCCCCGATGGAACACTCAACGGGTCAGGAACCCTTACCAGTTCGTGTCGGACCAACGGACGAGCAATGCGTCCAACGTCTCACCCCTGGGACGACAGACTCTTTACCAAAGAGTTCAGTAAGGATCGACTCGACCGATCTGAGGAATCTCGAGTCCCCGCTGAGTACACGTCTACTCCGGAGAGTTCTCGTCGCCCGGGTCGCCCGGTTTCACGAGGGTGTCGTACGGATATGACTGGGGAAGGAGATCACCTCTTCTGTCTAAACAGTTCCAAGAGAGACTCTCGGATATTCGGTCGGGGAGTGGAGGTCCGAAGGAAGTGGTACCTCTCCGGTGTGGAAGTCTGTAACCTCCAGACAAGGGATGTTCTCGGTAAGTCACTTCAGGTCCGGAAGAATCCGGAGACTAAGGTAGTACCAAGAGGATAGAACCCCGCACCTGGGACCCCCGACTTAATCCCTACTGTAGGGTCTCCTTCTGTCCCGGAGGCCTCTTTCCCCTTGGGAGAGGGGAGGGTTAAGAGGGGTTCGACTCGGGAACCGAACCGGGTCAGGTCACACAGACAAGTCTGAGTTCTCATCTTTGGACCTCACCGGACCTGGTAACAGAGGGGTGAGGGATTGGTAGGTTTTTGTGTGAAACACCCAAAGGGGACTACTTTCCCAGGACGGTGGACCTCTTCTTCCACTCGGACCCTCACTCCTCCCCTCGACTCCCATCTTCTACCCAACCGGTTTCACTAAAAGGACCCCTTATTAGTATATTATATCAACGTTTCTTTTATGATGAAAGATTCTATATTTGTATGACGACAGGGAGCCGTAAGAGTGTCTCCGTGTATGACATGCAGTTTTCAACCGGGGAAAACGACCAACGTTACAGAGGTACATGGTATAGTCCCTAGATCAACTTGGCCCATTCCGGGTCCAGATCGACCCTGACCTCCCGTCGGGTTTCTCTAGGGGTCCCCGAGACTGTCACTGGTGTCTCCCCTTAAGGGACCACCAGGTCACCGAGTCTTTGACGTAAGGGTTACGTCCCCCGGGTCCAAGTTAGGGACCAGTCCCTTGATCTAGGGTGTACGACGTTGATTCTCAAGTTTACGACGTTGATTTCTGGGCCACGTCAGTTTATTTATAAAATTTTTTTGTGTCCCTAGACTTACCCCTACCTCATTCCCGGTCTTTGTCCTGTAACTCTCCTCATGGATGCCCCCTTCCTGACTCTTTTACCGTAACAAAGAAACGTCCTTATCCGGTCACTGGTCGTCCTGATTTCACATCCTGTCGTCGACTACGAGTTCCCGTGCACGAACCGATGTAGCACGACCGCCGTAGCAGGACGATCTCGACTCTGAAAACCATTACCGGGTGCTCCGTGTCGGGACTCAGGGACACAGGACTCACGTCGTTCCCCAGTCCTCCCGTGGTCGGTACAGTCCTACCACGTCCCTCTTCGTGTCTTTAGAGTCCTCAGGAACCTTTATGACTCCCCCCGTCTAACGTTCCCAAAGACACAGTGTCCAAACCTCGACCCCGGTGAACTATCAATAGAAACCTTCCGATTTTGAACGTCTGTGAGTTCTCCACCTGAGCTTTATTTGTTGTCGAAAATTCCTTCTTCGACGGTAGGGTTCGTGAATTGTACGCAACAAAGTGAGTGACCACATTGCCGGGGGCGGTCCCTCCGAAATAATCCGGGTAGACTGTCTACATCTTTGACTCCGAGACTCTCCAACACACAGGTCGGGTCCTAGTGTCGATAGTTCGTCGTCGTGGAACTGAGAAATTGATGACAACACGGTCGAGGACTCGTTATAAGAAGCGAGGTGTGTTGCCGTGGCTCTGTTCGACCCCACGTCACAGTCCCGAACCGTCTCACCCCGGTCTGGTGAAGGGTACGGGTAGTGTGTGAGAGAGTGTAGACTCCTCTGACTCCCCGGACCTCTCCAGTTTGCGAACAGACTTTAGTGTGGCAAGGAGCCCTCGACTTGGTCCGGTCTTGAGCCGTTATTTTTACAAGACTTATCGACTGGTCTCCCTTTGGGGGTGTGGGTAGTTAGACAGTGTCGGTGGGACCAAGTCGAGGACATGAACATTGAACAAAAGAGTCTGAGGGAGGAAGTGTGTGTGTGTGTGTGTGTGTGTGTGTGTGGACAACAAAACCCCCCGGACTCCGTCCCGGAGACTCGTCCTACGACAGGGAGTAAAGACGGAAAAGAGGAGGTGTCGGGGAGTCTACCGAACGTGGGGGGAGGGACCGGGGTCGGGGGTTTCCTGGGACCCAGAGACCAAAAACAGTCCGGACTCTCGACCACCCTAACTAAATACTCTCCTCGGGGACGGGGGTGGAGTGGGACTCGGGGAACAGGAGGAGGGGGAAGAGGAGGAGAAGGAGAAGGTCGAGGAGGAGGGGACGGACTGACGGACGAGTCAAAAGGTGTCTCAGTCCTAAAGGGACCCCACCCCCCGAGGTTCGGTTCTTGTTGTGTTCTGGCCAAGGGGGTGGAGGGGACGGGGAGGGTAGGGGGAGGTCGCGTGTGTGGGCGGTGTCGTCGGGGGAGTCAGCTCTCCTCCCCAACTCTCCTCTCCAGGCCCGGGTCGGACTAAGGGGTCTCCTCCTCGGTCTTCGGCTCCGGGGAGGGTAGGACTCGGAACTGAGGGGTCGGGGTGGGGCAGGGGGAGGTTCAAGGGAGTCTTCATGGAAAGAAGGTCCTGAGGGCAACCCCTCAAGTGCCTCCTCCTGAGACCCTCAGGTGTGACCCGACTCCCCCTTTGTCTCTTAAGACTCTCCAGCGACTCCACCCCCCCAATGGGTGTGAGACTCCCCCGTCCAGTCACTTCTGGGGGTCTTAGATGTGACTCCCGTTTTGTCCTTCCGTAGGCCACGGAGAACAACCGAGACCCTCCCCCGCCCGTCGCGTCTCTCCGGAGACTCTGGGGGTGTGACCTCCACCGCCCCTCGTTCCAGAGATCTTCCACTCACCCGAGTCCATCCTTACCCCTGTCCCTAGGGGTAGTCAGAGACCAAGGGAGAGGTGTCGGACCCTGAACTCAGTATCCCTCCCTCCTCTATCCCTGTCTTTCTAGCTGTTTCCGTCTCCGGCCGGACTATCCCCGTCACAGTTTCCTCGTCGGTCGTCCTTCTGGGGTCCCACCCCTAGTCCGATCGCCTCCCAGTCCCGTCTTTCCCCCGACCTAGTCCCCAACTCAGGTTCAGGAGGAAGGTAGGACAAGAGTCTGAACTAAAACCGGGAACTGAGACCTGGTCCTCCATACCCTCAACTCCCAACTCCTTGGAACGAAGGAGGACCTCTTCCTCAGGTCTGTGGGTCAGGTGCTGTCCGGGCTGACGGTCCTGGAGAGGACTCTTCTCACGAGGGACGTCCTGTCCTTCGACCGTGACCTTCTCGTTGGATGACAGGGCGGTCGGCCGGCGAGGGAGGGAGCCGGACAGGGGATCGGCGAGGGGGTGGGGTGGGGGTAGTCTGCTCCGGAAGTACGGAGAGGTCCGCCACACTTGGGCCCACTGGGGAGGTTCCAACGGAGAAAGTGTGTCGTCGAGAAACTACCCAGAGACTTCCGGAACCAAAAAGGAGTGACACACGGGGCGGACCGGGACGTCACTTGGGGGGCAACGGGTGGGGAGGGGAAGAAAAACTGGGTACGGACCAGGACCGAGACTGACCCCTCCTTTCCGGGAAGGGGTCTGGAGGGTCCCGTCGAGACGAGACACTCCCCGTGGGGGTTCTGTGGAGGGGTCAATCCTGTTCCTTACTCTTAGACAAAAAATTCAGTGTGGAGTTTCGGAATTCGTTAGATGAGGAAGCGCGGGCCGACCCCGAGTCGGTTCAAGTAGGCACATGGGAGTCCGAATCGTGTTTCGTCTTCCGAATTTTTCCTTTTGTTTAAAACTTACTTACGAACCATTCTGCCCCTCAGTGTCCCCGAGGAGACGAAGACTTCATCTTGTCCTCGTCCCTGCCCCGTCCCTCCGCCGTCTCAGTGTCGATTCGACACGATCTCTCACCGTTACACCGGATCGGGGCAGGGGAAGTCCTTTCCGCGTCCCCACCGACCCCGTGGACCGAAGAGGGAGGACACAGTGTCGTTCGGCGGGTCCCCTGCCGACGGGGAAGAGGAGTAGTGTCGAGACCGGACCCGAGGAGGACCCTTGTGTGTAGGCTTAGGACAGGTCGGGGAGGGGGGAGTAAGCCCCGGGTTGGAGGAGGGGAGGGGACCATTGGGGGGAAGGGGAGTCCGGTTTAGACCGGTTAAACAAGACTCTGTCCCAAGACCAAAGTATCGGAGTAAACTTACTAAAGGTTGGTCTTAAGGACGGAGGAGGAAACGTTTCGAGATGGGAGGGGGTCAGAGGGAAGACGGACTCACCGACGGAGTCGGCTCCGGACACACCTTCTTCCTTACTTGGGTGTGTGTGTGACTGGGGACCCGGGATTGTGGGGAAGAGACCCGTGAGGGTCGGAGGTGTGTTGAACACCGGGGGTCTCCTTCCGACCAGTGAGTCTGGAGACGGAGTTCGGACTCTTACACCCGCGACCCCGAGATGGTAGACAGGAAGGACCCCGGACCCAGTGGGGTGGACCCGACCCTCGTCTCCTACAAGATCTCGACTCGGGTCTCGGGTCGGGACGGGAGCCATCTTGAATCGACCGTTTGATCTACGTTTAGAGGTGGAATGATCGGTGGGGACGGACGGAGCTTGTGTAAGAGGATCAGGGGGCCTCGTCTTTTCGAGACACAAAGTCCGTCACGTCGTTCCCATAGTTCTCCTTCGACCGGGACATGTGTCGGTCGCAACACTTTTTTTAGAATCCGTCGGGGGGCCCCACGACCAAGTACGAAGGATTGTCAGGAGTGGTCGTCTTTCCAGTTCGCCTCTAGGTCAAGTTGGGAGTGGAAAGGGTTCTGAAACGAGACTGGGTCTCAGTCTGGGGGTGCTGTATCTTCCAGAGAAGGAGGTCCGGGATATGGGTCTTCCATCCGTCTTTTCCAAAAGAAGGAAACAAATAATTTTTTTCCTCAAACTCCGGGTCTCTACAAATCATTACACAGATTCTAGTGTCGTCCTGCACTCGGGACCGGTGGCGGCTCCGACTCAACAGGTGGCGTGGTGTGACGACCCAGACCCAGTCGGACCTCCGGTGAGAAGTCGGGTCCTGTGGACCGGGAGTATCCCCGACGACTAGTCGGTAGACGTTCGGGGATAGGACCCTCTACTAGTACCTCTACCCAGGTTGTTAGACAAGACGTCGAGTCCACACAGTAAAGGACTCGGGAGCCCACCCCCGACCAAACCCATGTCGGGACAACCGCGTCTAAGTCGTAGAAGCAAAACGTATACGTTTTGATCCGAGTGTCGTGTCTCTCCGTACAGTTCGGTGTCGGGACCACGATTCGGTTTGTCCTTTTGTGAGGTCATAAGGGGGACGGCGACCTCACAGGACGGAGGAGAGGGTTGGGGACAGAAGTCCCGGGGAGAGATTCACGGTGGGAACAGTTCACAGTCCGTGGGTCCCAAGTTTATGTCCGAGATTGAAGTCACCCGTACACTGGAACCCACTCAATGAAGGGACTCTGACATTTTACCCCATTATTGCACAAGGAGTATTGGAGTATCTCAACACCACCCACACTTTTATGTAGTTCAGATCGTGTTCTGTATCAGTAAGCGAAGAGGAGGAAAGCATATAAGACGGGGCATGTTCGGATCAAATCCTCGTCTTTCACGAGGGTCGACTCAGTTCAAGTCGATAAGTCATAATCTCGGGAGACATTTTGGGGTCCATTCTACGAGTCGGAGACAAGAAGATGGACTTTTGTACAGTTACACCACCTCTATTCTACTCTGTTCTCTTCCCTTTCCTTCTTGTCACCCTTTCCCTTTTCCATATTTAGAGTCAAAGAGCGAAGGAAACTAGTTGTACGAGAGGTGTGTGAGTGCCCGACACCCTCTTCCGGGTAAGGACCTAGCCTCCCCCTTAGGAGAGGGGAAGAAAGAAGGGGTCCGGTAAGCTCCCGGGGGTACTGAGTAGGAAGTATTGTTCGTCGAGAAAAAACAAGTCGTACCTCGTCCCACGGGACGGACGACCGCGGACTGGGTCTCTCCCTCCGAGCCCCAGACACCCCGACCAGACCGAAGGAGTCTCCAAGGTACCGATCTAGGTGAGGGTGGACATGGGACTACGGTGACGAGTTCTGAACTTCTAAGGGTTCCTGGACTCGATCACCCCCGTCTTCCGTCCTCTTCCGAAGTGGTCCTCCAAGGGTACTACGATACGACCAAGGGACTCCGGTGCCCCTGGAATATGGGTACTGTAGTTAATAGGGGGGTTTTGATATGAAGAATTTGTCTATGTCTCGTCCCTCAGTCGAATAGAAGGGGTCTTTTTGACTTTGGAAGTGTGTAATAATGAGGATCCTTCGTAGACAATGACACACGATGCGTAAAAGAAACGTAGTAGAACAAAGTAAAAGAGTCGTTGGTAGACTTCGCCGACGGTAATTAAGGGGACACCATCTCGATTTCTGAAGATTGACTTACGGAAGTCTCTACCTCGGACGGAGTAAGGAAGATCGGACGGACTGGACTGACGATAAGGCTTTTGTGGAAGAGATGGATTCTTATCTATACCGACAGGACGGTCGGGGCCTCTTGTGCGGAAAGAGGGATTGTGACACGGGGATTGTGGAAGACTCTACGAACAATCAAAGGGTGAAATTAGAGTCGGAAGGTAGGATCGTAGACGAACACAGTACCCCGAGACCCAATCCGGATAATTTCTCTGGTGTGTCCCCTACCTCGCCCCTCGTGCGTAGTGGGGGTAGGAGGAGGAGTTGGTGGTGAGTGGAAGAAAGATCCGACCAATAAACCTTCCACGAAAGGGACCCGTAGTTCCGTCTTCTGGTCCTTTCCTTAGTCCTAACGACCTTAAGTAAGGTTCTACAGAAACATGACCCCCCACACCCCTCCACAAATCCTGGTTTGAAACCCCTGACCGACACCCAAACGTCTCCCACCCATTCCTGTTCTATGTAAGGTGTGCGGTTACACCTTCTTTACCGATTCTCTTCAGTATCGATGTACCTCCCTTTTCCTATTTCCGATATTAAACACCCAAAAGAATAAGAGAAAATATCGGGGTTTATGTTCTTAGGTAAGGAAATAGGTCGGTTGGTAGATTTGTAGGTGAGTAGGTAGGTTGGTAGGTTAGTAGGTCGGTAGATTAGTAGATTAATGGATAGGTAAGTACATAGGAAAGTAGGTATCCGGGTAACAGAATAGGTAAGTACGATGGTAATTAGACAGAAAGGTAAGTAGGTGAGTAAATAGATGAGTAGGTAGGTAAGTGGGTAAGTAGACGGATTGTTAGAAGAGTAGATACGAAAACATAGGTAAGTAGAAAGGTAAAGAGGAAGATAGGAAGATAGGTGAGTGGTTGAGTGGATAAAAAAGTAGAGAAGTGCATAAGTAAGTAGGCGGGTAGGTAGGTACGTAAGAGAGTAGGTATGTGGACGACGGATAGGAAAGTAAGTAGGATGACAATTAAGTAGGTATATAGGTAGATAGGTAAGTGGATGGACAGTAGGTAAATAAGTTGATAAGTAAGTATGTCTGCAAGTGAATAGATAGGTAGATAGGTAGGACGGTGAATAAACGGTGAATAAAAAAGGAAATGAGTAACTAAGTAATTAGGTATTAAGTAGGTGAACAAAGTACATACATATATATATATATGATGTATAAAATGAGGTAGGTAGTTTTGTAAATAGATAGGTAAGTAAATATATCTTTATTTAATTTATTGGATTATGACAAGAATCGTGTCATGGACCGTGTCATATCGTAAGTCATTACTGTTAGTTCTCATCAACTAAAATAATGTTCTAAAATAAACTCTTCGTCTTATCACACCCTCATTTTACGTAGTTGAAACCTGAATCTGATGGACCTAAGTGTAGATTTGAGAATAAAGGTGAACTAGAGTTTGTTCAATAAATTGAAAAGAATCAGTTCAAAAGGGTACACATTATACCTTTACCGTTCTCATGTAAAGGTAACTCTCAACCTTTACAATTCAACAGGACTTCTAATTTACTTAATGATTTACATCTCGTGAATCTTTCCACGGACCGTGTATCATTCGGGAGTTGTATGATGAACCTCTCCCGTGACCACTGGAGGTCATCAGAACGGAACTTTTAGGGTACTTGTCTTCTCGGACCATCCGACGTCAAGTACCCCAGAGATTCTCAGCCTGCGCTGACTCGCTGAAGTGAAAGTGAAAAGTGAAAGTACGTGACCTCTTCCTTTACCGTTGGGTGAAGTCATAAGAACGGACCTCTTAGGGTCCCTACCTCCTCGGACCACCCGACGGCAGAGACCCCAGCGTGTCTCAGCCTGTACTGACTGCGCTGAATCGTCGTCGTCGTTGTATGATGATATTAGTAAGAAGGTAGGAAGTCCGTAATTACTCGAAGATAGAACGCGGTCTGGGTACATATAGAAGGACCCTTTATACTCAGCATTCCTACACAACGGAGGAAGTTCCTCGGGTGCAGGTCCCTCTTTTCTGTTTGTCTGTGAAGTACACTATTCTCGAGAGTCTCTCCGTACTTCCTACGGATCCTCGTCACTCCCCTGTAAGGGGTGTATGGGTGGAGTTGGAGAAAAGAGAAGAGACATGTTGAGAGGACCCGTTAGGACGGGTGCTAGACTTGAAGTAGGGACCTGAGGTGCGACACGGACCATGAGGTTGAGTCTGGAGAGAGGACTCGAGGTCTAGGTATATAAGTTACCGAATGACCCGTGGAGAGAAACTTTCGAAGTCTGACTCGGATAACAAGAGGAAGAGTATAGGACAAGAAGAAGGACATGAGGACTTAGGTATTTACCATGGTTTCCTACGGACTAACGGGTCACGAGTCTTAGGGGGTCCGAGTCTGTAGATCACACAGAGGGGAAGGTATGGGTTAGTCAGTGATTCGCACAACGATGAATGGAAACGTGGATAGGGAGTGCGGATAGAAGAGGAGCAGTAGAGACGTCGTGGAGGAGTGGGGCAGAGGTAGGTCCTGAATGATAGGAGGTGGATCTGACACCGGAGGAGGGGATAGATGGACGGTGGTAGAGGCACAGGAGGTTAGGTAGGGTGTGACCGGAGTGAAGTGAAGGGTCTGTGACACGAGTACTACAGTAAGAGGGGAAATTTTAAGTCGTCACTATGGACCTTATAGGGATATAGTGAGACAGTGAACGGAAATATAAGGGGACGACCTCCGAAGAACTTCCGTCGTGTGAATAGAGGTAACGGACGCTGAGTCACGGACCGTTCTTACGTAATAAAATCAGTTCATCCGCCATTCTGCCTCTTCCGCTACCGTGGGGTGAGGTCATGAGAACGGACCTTTTAGGGTACCTGTCTCCTCGGACCGTCCGACACCAGGTACCCCAGCGCTTCTCAGCCTGTGCTGACTTCACTGAATCGTCATCGTCGTCGTCCTCCATTCTTACCTTCTTCCACGTTCATACCCGAGTTCATCGTATCTTTTCAGATGTGTCGGCGACGTCTCCCTTAAAATAACCTTTACTCGTTTTGTTCTTTTTACAACGAGTCTCTCTAGTACCACCCTAACAAATCCTCACGCTTATCAGGTCCAACCCGACCCTCTCTTCATCTGTGGTCTTCCGGGGGTCCATCCCTCTTCTTCTCAAAACCCCTGGTTTCTAAAACTTTGATCCGTCTTGTCCTCCTTCACCACCCTCGGGCCCCATAGTCTGAACGTCAGACCTCCTCTACCAATTCACTATATTGGTCCTAGTATCGTATCAGGTCACACGACATGATTCACCTCCGGTTAATCCTTCCTCCTCCTCCAGTGACGTCCACTCTCCAGTCGTAGACCCACACTTTCGGTTCTCCGACCTCGGTTCTTCTCACACCAACCGGTCCATGGTTCTGGCTCTTCTTCGGATTGACACTTGGACTCCGAGTCTTTCCGGTTCCCTCCACTCCGACCCTCCTTCCATGCTGTTCCCTTCTCACGTCACCACTGAAGTTTTCGTCCACCTCTCCTACACCCTCCTGGCACGGGCCCTCGCCACGACCCCACCGACTCACCTTCCTCACCATCCGAACACCCTTCGTCCCCGAAGTCCCCTGTCGTCGGAGGACATGGGTGGGTGGTGCCAGGGCGTCTATGTGGGAAGGACCAGGGGAGTCCGTTTACGGTGGAGAAAGTAAGTGTACGGGGTTCAAGTTACGGGTCCTTTCCCTCTCCCCAAGTCCGTCCCAACAGAGGACGGAAAGAGGAAGAGGGGTAGTCCGGTTCTGTTTCACCCCTTCTCCCAGAAGGGGTCGGGGGTTATCAGTCCCAGTCCCGTCGGTGGAACCCCGACTACAGTGTCGTCCGGAGGTCGGTCTAGAGCTCAGACAAAAGTAAGGACGAGGTACTCTGTCCTTATTAATTACTCTTTGTCTCTCCCCGTCCCTCCGTTTCACCTCCCTGTCTCGACGAACGGACAGTATGGGCGGGGGGTTCCACCTTGGGATATGGTGAGAACCTGACACGAGGACTGTTCCCGGAAGTCGTGGACCCCCGGGTCGAGAGGAGGAGAAAGAAAGGGAGGGAAGAAACTTCTTCCTTGTGACTCCGTCGGGAACGGGTGTTCACGTCTGGGGGGAGGTCCCGTCCCAACCCCCCTTCTCACAGTGAGACTTCGCCAGGTTCGCGTGAAGATCCAAGGGAATCCGGGGGACGGTTCCCTAGAACTACATCACCCTTCTTGTGTCTTAGCACCTACCCACTTCAGACTAAGTCTAGGTCCGAAACGGTAACTGACCGAGACGCTGAAGTGGGTTCGGTGTAGTAGAGAGGACATCTTACCCCTATCTTCTGTTGTCCACGAGTCTTTACGACATCTGTCTACACGACACACATCGTCCCTTGTCCGTCTCTTCTCCCGATGTCTTCATCCTCTCCTCTCCCACGGACTCAACATCTGGACGACCCTGGTGTACGGGTTCTGATCGGTCGGGAGACCCGACACTCTTTACCTACTGGACTACCTCCTCCTCAGCACCGTTTCCCCTCCGGAACCAGTCACAGTAGACAGGTACCGGGACAAGGAAGGAGTAGGACTGAACCTTACCGGAGACACGGGAAAGAATGGATCGGGTCCTAGAAACATTTATGACGAGGGACGAGGGGAGAACGATTGACGTTTGTTCACCCAGACCCCCACCCAGACTGTACGTTCGTCGAGACAGGGAGGAGAAACGGAGGGACGGGGAGAAGTTCCGAATTAAGTTCGGACCCAGGGAAGGAGGTCGGGGCTCACGAATGGATCGACATAATGAATACGTGGTGTAACATAATCAACCAAATATATAGTCACAGGGGGACACTCGACACAGGGGGTGTGGAATTCCCTCACCCTCGACATTGGTCAAGTAGGGGTGTGGGAGTCGAGGTATGTGAGTCCGACCGTATACCTTCCCTGGTCACTTCCATACAACTTATTTACTTCACTCCGTCCCTGTCTCACTTACTTCTATATGAGTCTCAGTCTATGGTTTTTCGATTTATTTCCCTGGACCTCTCATTACTCCCGGGGCCTAAGGAGACGCCCCGTAATCTCCTACGAGTCGAAACGTGATCTAATCAAGTCCAGTGATCTCGACCTTAAACTAGGACGTGGTCATTGTAAATGGAACTGAACATTAATGTATGTAAAAAAAACGTAATAATAAACTTCTCGTAGATATGGGGATAATCTGATTCGAGAAACTTCGTCGTAGACAGAAACAAGAACAAGTAGTGTCATAGAACCACGGGTCGTGTCACGGACTGTGTGTTGTTTATAGGTCATTTATAAACTTCTTACTTACTTATAACCTCCCTTTCTTAGGGGAGGGACGGGGTTTGTGTGGGTCCTAGTCACATGATTCCCCAGTGTACGTCTTTGGTGCCAGGGAGTCGGTGAACGACGTAAGAGATGGGGAATCGTTCGAAGTCGTGGGAGTGAGAGTAACGAAAGTTTGGTGAACCCGGGGTCATCTTGATAGGGTCCTTCACCTGGTCGGACCCGATTCGGACGTCGTTTTACGGTTAGTAAGGGCACCATCTTACCCCAACCACCTAAAGGCGTGGGGCACGGAATCAAATAACCTAGGGTCGATACGTGGTTCGTGATGAGTCGTAAAAGGATAGACAAGAATATAAAATAAGTTTGCGGTATGATTATTTTTATCATCGACTGTAAAAACTCATGAATGATACTAGGACCGTGTGTGAAATGTACATAATTGACTAAAGTACAAACGTTGTTAGAGTACTCCATCTTTACTAGTGATGTGGAAAGATATCTACTCCTGTACCTCCGTGTCTCTTCAGTTGGACGGGTTCCAGTTTCTCGTTTTTCGACCCGGGACTGGGGTCCAGACGGACATGAGATTTAGACGTCGACGGGACGGGGTCCGTGGGGTCTAGAAGTCTAAACTTAAGTCCCAGACCGGTGGGTCCGAATCTAGATTATCAAGGAACAGGTCCTGGGAGAGGGACCCCGGTGACACCTCCTCCCCCTATGACACCCCCCGACTCATGTCGGATCTCATCGAATGACAGAAATGGACAGAAATGAGACGTGAGTCCGTGTCTCTCCCCGTACTGTACCCAGTAAACCCCGACGTTGACGGAGAGACCCCGTCTACCCTACTCCCTCCACTCCCCTTCGCCGGGGTCGAGATCCGAGTTGTGAGAGGGGGTGGGAGTCGGGAGACCGAAGGGAAAAGTTCGTGATCGAACCTTCTAGCTTACAAGACGGGGGTCCTCACACATTAATTCCTTCTGAGATTGGTCTAGTTCTGGAGTGATGGAGAGTAAGGAGAGGACGGGGGTCCTTTCGGTCTGAGGAGGACTCATAGGAGTATGAAGGATACGGGATTGGTGCGGGGCAGGGAGATGTAGTGACAAGTTCCTGACTCCTGAGTAGAGTCTGGGGTCGCTCTGTGTCCAACAATCATCCCAATGCGCCGGGTCCATCCTTACGTGTCCCCCCCTCCTCGGAAGTTGCTTCCCCTACCGAAAACGAGAGGGAAGAAACGTAGGGAAGGGGGTGGAGAAGAGATAGAACCCTTCGAGAATCCCACACACCCGACCCTCCACCCCGGTCCGTCTCATAACATTGACCTGCATTCTTGTGCCCATTCCTGCACTGAACCCCTGTACCACACAAACGTCCTCTCATTGTTTAGGCCTGTGTTCACTTCCCTCCATACACAGGACACGACGTGTTCCGTGTAAGTTGTCTCATGAAATACGGGGGAACTTTAGCAGGACCTCGCGTGGGTGGTTCACGGGGGAGTGACACGCCGAGGGTCTGGGGTTGGGGAGGGAGCCGCAAGCTTCGGGTGCCAGGGCGGGAGAGACGGATGGGTGACGCCGCTACGGGATGGAGAAGCCCGGTTCGGGGGTAGGGTCTCAGGGCGATTTTACTAATGTCACTTCCTTATTCACTCCCCCAGTGAGGTCCTCTGCGCCCGGTGCCTGGAAGGGGGTAGGACCCCGGAGCTCTCGTCCTTCCCCTGTGAACTCGTCCTCGAACCTTGTGGGGGAGGGGAAATAGACTCGGGAGTCGGGCCCTTACGCCGCGTCCTGCGGTGAGTTGTGGCGGAGGGGAGGAGACCGGCGAGCGGTGTGGAGCGTGGCTACTGTCGCCGCCGCGGACCCAGGTTCCGCCGGACCCAGGGGGTGGAACAGGAGAGATCGAGGGCGGGAGCCGTCTCAAGGGTCGATCCCTTCTCTCCTCCCGAGGCAGGGTGGCCCAGGGCCTAGGGGCTCCGAAGGGCAGGGTGGAGGGGGCCGGGGTGGCGGGCCCCGGACTCGGAGCGCCCCGCGGGGAGGGGGCCCGTCGGAGACGTCGCGGCGACCCGAGGCACCCCCCTTATGAGTTCTCGGCGCGATTCCCACGTCGGGGTCGCGCACTCGCGCGCCGCTCCCCGCCTCGCCGGGGACGGGGAGACGGACAGTCCGAAACCCGACCGACCAGCTCACGGAGTTGGAGGCGGAACCTGGTTGAGATGAGAGCGGCCGGACCAGACGGAGGGCCCCAGACCGGGGGACGTGGACTTTATCGACGGGCAACGGACGTCGGGAAGTCGTAGCGGTTTGGGATCGATGGCGGGGGTGAATCTTAAGACGATGCTTCGAGACAGGACGGACCTTTCTTCACGAGGCACACTTGGTCCTCTAGGTGTTCCGAAACGGATGTGAGGGATGGCCCAGGTCGGTCTGAGATTAAACCCAAACCGTCCAAGGAACCTTTGGACAAGATACGCGGTGTTTCCAAATGACGGGTTCCAAGGGAGGAAGACTGTGACCCTTTCAGTGACGTAAACGTGGGAGGGGCGGGGGTTGTGTGTGTATGCAAAGACGTAGATTCCCCGGAGACGCAGGGGTAAGGGTGAGGTGGGGGAAAGAGGAGACTGTAAATAAAGGTCTTCGACAAAAGGATTGGGAGAGGGACCAAGACCAATAAATAGGAGACTTGGAAAGTTCACACGTCCGTCAGAGTCCCACCCTTAGGGTCGGAGCCCGGAGTGAATGACCGAGTCTCTGAAACCCGTTCAATGAATTGGAGAGGGGAAGGAGGAGACATTTTTTCTCTATTTTTATGAAGGAAGGGACCGAGTCAACAACACTCTAATTTATTCTAGGTACATATTTACCTCGTAAAATCGGGTCACGGTCCTTATACCCTTAACAAGTCATTTCTCATCGGTATGAAGAGGTGTCTGTGAACGACTTTTCCTGACGGGAGACGTAGACTTGTGGTCCCGCCAGGGTAGGAGAAACAGGACCCGGGACACTGGGACCCACGACTAGTTGAGGGAGATGGGGGTCGAGGAAGATCTGTTGCTCACACTTTCCCGAGTCAGATGTTTTGTGGTAGGTCTTCGTTCACAGACGGGTCTGTCGGGGACCTTGCCCTTACCGACCCGGAATCGTCCTTCCTCGAGACCCCCTCAAACGAGATATGACAATAGTGGGGTGAAGGTTCTTCAATCCACGTTATTCCGACTTTGTGTTTTTCCTTCGACTCGGACCTCTTCGGACGTAAACCGGAGGGTTACTGAGAACCCTTAAGACTTCCCGGTCCCGACTCTCCGGTACTTAAACTCTCCACCTTACTCCGCCCCGTTCTCTTAGTAGAATAACGGAAATAAGGCGACTGCCGGGTTGACCGGGGTGCCGTCCCGTGTCCCGGTTCGGAAATGTGTGAGTGGGTACGAGAGACACGTCCGGTCACGTACGTGTGTATGCGAGTGTGTGTGTGTGAGTCTGTGTGTGTGTGTGTAGGCTGGAGACCGAGACTCTCAGTCAGAGACCCCCCGTTCCCCAACGAGGAGTCGACCGGGGACGAACGGGAAAATACTGTCGTGGTTCCCGCCCCCACCCCGTCCCGGGAGTCGGGGGTCTTGTTCAGGGACACGTTTGACCTCCACGGTCGACCGAAGGCCGTCCCCCGAATGTAAAGGGGTAAGGGTCCCAAGGGAGGAGGTCAAGGACTCCCTCCCCGACGAGAGACGGATGGACCCCCCGGTCTGGGGACGGTCCCGACCCGGGACCTTGGGTCCGAATAAGGGGTTGACTGGTATGGTCCTGGAGGTCGTGACTACTTGTCGGTTCAGACTCCACCACCCCTAGGGGGGTGGTCGCTCCTCCTTCCGGACCCGGGGCTCCCCGACCCCTCCCCAACAGTGGGGGAGAGGATTAGGTAGAAGTTATACTTCTCCAAACCCCGTGTGAAGGACCCCTCCCTCGTGTCCGGACCTCCTCTTCAGGGTCGAACCCGGAAAGGGTCAGAAGGTAGAAGACCCGGTGTCGGATTCCGACCCGTAGGTTTTCAGGTTTTCAGGTCAGCCGACCAGCTTCAAGGACATGCCAGGAACCACCCCGTGCGTGGGTCACCCTCAGCCCACAGTCTGGACGTGTCCGTCGCAGACCAAGTAGACGTCGGCGTACAGGACCTATGACGACTCCTAGAAGAAGACCACCGGGCGGTTCCACTGGGGCTAGGCCTCGTCCAGAGACGTCTCCCCGGTTCCCGTCGCAGTCACGGAGGGGAGGACGGGTGGTGAGTCCGGGTCGAGCCTCAGGGGTCGGGGCCGGGAGGTTTACACTCCGTGTGAGTGAGACGTCAGTAGACCCGGTGGTCCAGTTTCCTACGTTTGGGGCGTGACTGTTTCGAGAGGAACATGGCGGGGTAGAACTACCGCAGATCGGTCAGTGGTTGACAACACTTCCACCACATCAGCCCCTGGCACGCCAGGTCCTCCCCAACACTGTACGACACCCTTCTTCTCCCCTGGACTACTCAGGACTACAACCCCCTTCGTCCAATCCCGACGACCGAACCCTCGTCTCCGACTCCATGACTGGGTCTGACCCGTGACCGCTACTGGAATTCCGACCGCCGTAATGCTTACTCGAACAGGTCCCACAACTGCTAGACCCTCTTAAACCCGGACTCCAAGGCCAGGGCGTGGGTCGTCAGGTCGTACTCGACCACGTCACGACACCCCGTCAGGTACCCACCCCCGTCGGCCATTAGGACGAGGTGCCGTAACTACTGGACTCGGTTCTCGGTCCTTGGGACCTCACTCGGTGGTGAACCGAGGGGTCGTCGAGGGTGGGTGGACTCGCGAGACCGTCCAGGTTGAGTGTAGGACCAACGAGTACAGGGTCATCCCAGCGAGCGGCATCGAGTACTGGAGGGTGTACTGCTACGGTATCGAGGTCTGCAGTGATCGTCTCCACTTGAAGGCTATCCGATACCGGAGACCCCGCCAGGTCGCCTACCCCTAGAAGGGCGGGACCACTCCCCCCGTGTGCGGGAAGTGGGATACAGAGCCCCGACCAGGGGTCGGGTCTCGGGGACGGACCAACCGGGGCGGGGGTCAGAGGGAGGGTCGACGAAGGACATGGTCCCTCGACCACATCCACCCTAGTCTCCCCAGTAGGAGGTTCTTCGCCCTCTCCGGCTTCAGACTCTGAAACGTCTGGTCCAACGACAATTGTTCCTACAACGCCCGTCGGTCCAGTGCCACCTGCATCAAGTAGAGCCTGTCCATGAAGTACGGCCGTCGTTACGGAGCGTTGTACGGGTGGTCGACCTACTGACACTTGACAGGTAGCAACTCGACCTCTGTCAATCCTCCGAGTCCTCCGCCGGGTAGGGGACGACGGACCGGGACCGAGGCAGGTCCTGGACGGACGGACGGGTGGAAGGGTCCAGGAAGTTCTGGTGCGGATTAGATGGGGAGACTGGTGTAGGTGACACGTGACTCTCATTCCTCGACGGGAGGACACACCGGTCGTAGACATATACAGTGGCTAATTGGGGACACTCCTGGGTGAAGATAAAATGTTGGTTCCGTCGACTCTGAGTCTCTCCAATTCATTTCGGACTCCAGTGTGTCCGTCGTCACCCCGTCTCAGTCCTACTCTTGCGACCAGAAGAACCGAGACTTCCAGGTCGAGAGAGGGACGTGACCCGGTGGAGTCGTTTATAAACCCGAACATATCCCAGACAGACTGAACACCCTCGCTCACCGAATGGGTTGGATCGACAGATCCCTCACCTTCCCCCAAGAATGGGCTTCCTTCCTCAGGTCCCGCGTCAAGAGGTACTTGAGTCACTCCTAGTACTGACCGGCTGAAAACCACTGGTGCGGGAGGTCGGCCTAATACAACCCCACCAGTTTGACTGGGTACTACCTCCGGAGCGACTCCTTCAGGGCGGCGACGGAGAGGCACATTGGGTGGAAGTCCCAGAACTATCGGTGTTTGTGGAGGGCCGCCGGCCCGACAAAGTCGGCTGGGGCCGTGTGAAGAGGTTTGAGGGGACGTGTCGTGTCCCGTGTCCATCATTCGATAAACACATGGATTGACCGGAGGTGGGAGGGGGTCCCCATTGGCAGTCGGAGAGGAGGGGTGACACGCGGGGTTGTCTGAGTGGTCGAGGTTAGTGGAGGAGATAGAACTGCGTCCTGTGTAGTTAGAGGAATCGTTTAAGGGCGTGTCGGAGTAATCCCAGAAGTATCCATTTCCCCAGTTATATTTGGAAGTAAGGTCCTCGTTGATGTCCCTCTTTTCCACCCGTACTCTCCCTCGGTCTAGGAACCCGACTCCTGTCACTCCCTTAAGACGGTGGGTCTAGGACGGGGTCAGAAGGAGGGATAGGGGACGGGGGTATCCTCGTGTAAGGGTTGGAGGGACGATTCGGACGAGACATAAGGAGAGACTACTTCGATCTCGAGGGGACAGGGGTGGGAGGTGACAGGGGAACCACTCTTGATCGTTGGTATTTCGGATCTGTGGATCATAAGAGGAAAGAGGGAGTAGAGAGTAGTGCAGTTTCGGACAAAGTCTGGGTAGGGAGGGGAGTAAGGGAGACGGGGACTGGAACGGTCCGGCAGTTGTGGGTCTGATGACGTTATCGGCGGGTCGACCCGAGAGACGGAGACCTGAAAAGAGTGGATAGATCGGGCGTATGGACAGAAAGATGTTGTTACGAAAGTAACATAACGAGGGGTCGAACTCTCGGAAAGTCTAATGGATACCACGTCAGTTCAGGTTTGAGGAGACGGACGGAAAGTGCTGGGAAGTTCCTGACCAGCGTGGATGGGTCGGACCGAAGGGTCGTCGACAGTTTGGTCACAAGAGTGACGGGGGTGTCAACCCGTAAGAGAGGTGGAGTGGGTGATGGAAGGTCTCTGAGGAGATCGGGTCTTACGAGGGGGAAGGTGGAGAGATTTGGGGCGATTTAGAGTGGACAGAGTCGAGTCGGGTTCCGATGGAGGAGGTCTTTCGGAAGGAGAGAAGACTTGAGAGTGACGGGAGACATCGTCCTTGGGGGCTGAATTGTGACTTAACGAGAGAGTAACAAAGGACACACACGCATGCAACAGAAAGAGTGCTCTGATTGATGGGGATCCTGTCCCCAGTGTAGAGTGAGTATAGACCCCGGTCGGGCTCACTCCATCCCCGAGTCCTTTGCCGTGAATTAACCTTCGTCCTGCCCCGTCGGTCCCCTCCTCAATTTCCTTACTTCAGGGTCGGTCCCTTCTCCCATAGGGGTTCGGGACGTCCCGGGTTCCCTCGAAACCCTCCACCCTTACTCCTCTGTCTGAGTGACATAACGACGTCGAAGAGGCATATGAGGCTTAGTCTCGACACGGCGACGAAGGATCCCCCTTCCCCTCTTCCCTCCGGACTCTGTTCAGGTCCGAGGGAGCCAAGTCCCTTGGGAACCCGATTATCCTCCCCGTCTCACGTGTCCCCTACCGGGTCACGGACCAGGGTACCAGTCACCAATGTCGACGGAGACCCAGACACCCGTTCTCCGAGGCACCTGTACTAGGGTCTCCCTTAGACCCCTGTCCCTCCCCTGTCTTACTTCTGTACCCACACCTGACCTTTCCCGGAGAGGTCGTTACTGTGGGACCCGGATCCTTCCGACACCAAGGTCCAGATTACACCCACTACCAGTACGTACACGACTCTCCAAAGTTCCCGTGATTTCCTTACGAGGTCACCTGGGGCTCGGGTAGTCATGGACTCCGTCTGCTGTCGCTACTGGTGGTGTCGGTGATGCTTCTGGTCGGGTCGGCACCGACTCGGGTGCTACTCCCCCTCAACGAGGACCTCGACGACCCGTGGCCTCGGATCTCTGCTCCCCCTCCGTGTCCACTCACCTCCCCACCGTTCGCACCCGCCACGCCCCTGTCCACACCCCCCTGTACATGGAGAGAGCGAACACCAGAGTTTGAGTCGACCCACCGACATAACGGGTATCGGTCGATGACACGCCCGTGCCTGGACCTGGTGCATCGCCCGCAGCCCGGCATCGGGCAGGTCGACGTGCCTCAAGAAGACCGACCAGTGCCACCTCCGCTACGGGAGTGAGACGTTGCGGTCCTCCTGTGACTCAGAGTCACCCAGGACTGCAGGGAACCAGGGACGGGTCGGAGGAGTCACGGGTTTCGAAGGGAGGGTCCCCGGGGGCTGTGATAGACCCCGCCAGAAGAACGGGTCCCGAAGAAGGACGGGGCACCCCGAGACTGGAAGAGTTTCATGAAGTAGAGCATCAGGTCCTACTGAGGCAACCCGGCGAGACCCCCACGGGTCCTGTCCCAGTCCGACGAGGGCCTCGACGACACGTCCGCGTCACAGCCGTGAAGCCTCCCCCGACCCCTTCCCCACCCCGAGTCGTGCCCGAAGATCCCGAGACCGTAGGAGGGGTTCCTGGGTCAAGGGTCCCCGGGGGGCCACCAGGTACCCGTCCGGGGTCTGTTGAGGCGAGACCCACCCCCTTCTACTTGGTCCGGGATGGGAGGGCACACGGGAGGAGTGGTCGGACCAACCACCACTATAAGTGTCGGCGTATCGCTCCCCCGTCTCCCGAGAACGGCCTCTGCGGCAACTGGCGGACGTGGAGCTTCCACATCGCGCACACCCGGTCGTCCACCGACTGCACGTGGGCCGCGAGTCAGTCCGGGTCGACGGCTCCGTGTTTGAGGTGCAACAGTAGTGTCGCACTCGTCCAGTACCAGGGGCCCGGGGGTACCGTGAAGAACGTCTACTGTAACATCTCCTCCAGCAGGGCCGGTGGGTCCAGGGCCCCGAGTGAGGTGAGTTCCTAGTCACTCCAGAGTAAGTGTAATCTCTAGTGTGGGGCCCCGCCTCTACCGTGTCGACACCCCTTCTACTCCCCCTCTCGTCACTCGACCCCAGGGCCCTGGTGGGAGACGGGTCTCACGGACACAAGAGGTTCGACGAAGGACGGAGACGAAAACGGAGACGAAAGTATACGTCTTATGGGAAGGATACGGAGAAGTGTGAGGATAAACCCGTGTGAGGATAAACCGGAAATTCCGAGTTGAACTCTCCAGTGGAGGAGAACCTTTGGAAGGAACTAAGGAGGAGAGGGGTAGGAGACATGAGGACATAGGTAAGGACCCGTAGGGAGGTCGAAACGTAAATCGTGTAATATGCCAACAATAGACAAAGGTGTAGATAAAGAGGGTGGTCCAACGTTCAAGGATCCTGTCAACTGACGTAGTAAGGACCGCGGACCGTTACGGACCGTGGTTTCCGGTCTCATCTCTCTTTCGTCTTATGGTCCGACGGGGTCCCTACACTCCGGGGGAGAGACCGACCTCGACCTGGTTTTCTTATCGTCAGGATCTGTCTTCTTGGTCGTCATTTGACCTCCCAGGATCTGTCAAGGACTATGGACCGATCCTCGATCGTCTACGAATAATTCATAACCACCTCCCGATTCGGAAAGTCAAGTGGACCTAAGGCCGAGTCCCCGACCAGTGCAGGATGGACGCGGTACCAACTCGTGTTGTAGATTGGAGGTGGGACTCGGAGTCACAGGGGTAGACCTTTCACCTCTATAAGTATCTCTGACAAATCCGTAGGGGTCGGACCGGACGTCTCCTCTTGTACTTCTACGCGGTGGTGAGTGACCATGTCCGTGACAGACGCCTCAGCCTCAGACGCGCCATCTTCAACAATACCGTCCACGTCTACGGTCGCCGACCACTTCACCACGCCGATAACCCACCTGTCCCCTCCGTCCCGGGAAGAGGGACGAAACGGAACATCGAGGGCCCCCCTGTCCGACACCCCCTCTTCTCCTACCTTCAGAGTCGAGGGAAAGGACGTCTGTGTTGGGAGGTGTGGAGGTACCCTTAGACCGGGAAGGGGTCGTGTCCAGAACCGGGAGGTGGAGGGTCTGACGCCGGGTACGATCATAACGGATTGAGACTGACGTCGATGTTTTCCGTTTGGGGTTCAGTCGCCTAAGGAGGGGTGGGGAGGGGGTGGGGGTGGGGACCCCGGAGTACCTTCTTCTGCAGTCGAGGTAGTGGACCTGTCGGACCTGAACAGCTCCGTCCCTTCTCTCTCCCTCCTCCTCCTTCACCTCCCCCTACCCTTCTCTGGTGATCGTCCGACCGTCGTAGGAGATGAGACGACCCTACGGGGGTGGGGAGGGACTTTGAGTTCCTGTTAATGAGGATTTCTTGGAGTTCTTGTGAGGTCTTGTTGGTCGCCACCCCTGAGACTCCTGAGACTCAAAGTGCCGGGTGGAGAGAGGGGCGGGTGGTCCTCGTCCCGTCGTCGAGGAAAGACGGGACCCCGTCCCCATCCCCGACTCTTCCCCACTCTTTTCCTCTCTTTCTTTGGTCCGTCCTTCCGACTCCAGTGGACCTCAAGTCTCCGGAGTTTCACAGGTGTTCCCCTTGGGGTTAGCGTTCTCCCTCGGGTCTCGAGCCACGGACTTGTGGACCGTGGAGATAAACCTGAACCTAAAGACCCCTAGGGGATATAGATACTACCGGTATACTAAATAATGAGTTTGACCTGACGAAACTCTCATTTTCCCCAGTGTTATTAGTGTTATCGAACTACCCACATTTGGTCCCGACGGGACCTGTGTGATTGTGTATACCAGTGGGACAGGTATGTGTTGACGAAAGATCTTCCAATAGGACTCACACCCTACGGACCTCAACCCCGATACGGAAGAGACCCCAAATTAGAGGGGACTGATTCCACTATAAGGTAGGTTCGAGAAAACTCGGTCACCCTCTCCCCCGTCCCCGGTCCGGTCGGACCAACGGTACCCTTGGTCGTACGTAAAGGACGGTCCCTGGACGTCTCACAATCGGGGAGAAATCCGACAGTCCGAGTAGTGGGGGTGGGGGAAAGAGGTGAATCCTCCTCCTTCAGACCCCCGTCCAAGGGTATGACTTCACCTCTCCGCGGCCCGTTCCGTGACAAGTGGAAGGGTACTGTCGTGTCTGTACTTCAGAGTGTCGGTCCAACCCGGTGGTCGGGGGGGTGTGGTTCCGGACACGCTTCTCGACCGAGGGTGGGAAACCGCGAAGTCCGACGTTCGTGGTCCTCCCGTCTGTTCCGGGAGTCGTGGAACTGTGCGTACATTGTCGTCGACTTACTCCGACACCAGGGTCACGGGTGTAAGGGGTGGTACTCCGGACCTCTCGTCTTGGAGAGACTCGAAGGAATAACCGATTTGTCTTCTCCATTGACCTTAGAGGGTATGTTCTGACACCACTCCGAGTCCACTCTCTTGGAGAGCACTTGCCCCCAATATCGACCTTTCAGATCATGACACTCCAGAATCCTCAGAACCGCTCGGTGGTCTCCGTCCGGGGGATGGGAGGAACAACGAACGGACGTACACGTGCACGAGTCAGCGAGTCAACACAGACTGAGACGCTAGGGTACCTGACATCGGGTGGTCCGAGGAGACAGGTACCCTAAAGGGGTCGTTCTTATGACCTCACTCGACCGTAAAGGTCCCCTAGAAGGGTTGGGTCGCTAGTTTGGGTGCAGAAGACGTAACCGTCCACCTAAGAAATGATGACACGGTGGACCCTTCGGACGAGAACACATAGTTAGTTCCTGTTTTGTTAGGGACAGGGGAAGTAGGGTCATGAGGACGTTCAGTGTCGTCTATGAATGTACCACGAGACGAAGGGGTACACGGTCCGTGACAAGGTTCCCGTGGGTACGTAACTGAGTCAAGTCGGGGTAATGTCGAGGTACTTCCTTAGTGGTGATTGCGGGGGTAAAACGTGTATTATTCCTTTAGTCCCAGGTTCTCAAGTCACTGAACGGGTTCCAGAGTGTCCACCATTCACCGTCTCAGTCTTGAGTCTTCAAGTCTCTGACCCGGAGACTAGAGACATGATATTTACATCGCAGAATTCTACGTCTGCTCTGGGGGTCCAATTTACCGGTTCGTACTCCACGGACCTCGAGGTTCCGGATGGGTTATAAAGGTCCACTGTGTATGTCAACCCGGACCTGTTCGTCCGTAGAGACGGCCGGAGTGTACCGAGACTCGTGCAAGAGGTCCACGGAGAAACAGTTCCTAAGGGGTACCAAAGGAAGGAGAGAGAAATCAAAGTAATAAAGAGAATGCTAGGACCACAGAGAGGAGTAAAAGAGAGTAGAGGGAAGAACATGTTGTAAAAACCGTGGACTATGGGGAGAAGGGAAAGGAGGGAGACGGGGTCTAGACCGTCCGTCCTTTCACCACCCATCCCCCGTCACCCGTCACCACCGGGTCCGGATAGGAGGTAGGGAAGGGGGTCCGGTCAGGAGTGAGTGCCGCCGTGACCCTGAGGAACCGCCGACCGAGCACCGGCCACCGTGTCCATGTTCGTGGGTGTCCGTGGTAGGTGAGCGGTAGTGGCAACGTCATCTCGAACTCCCCGTGCCTGTGGAGGTGCCGCAACCGCTATGTCCACGGCCCCCGCTACTGGTCACTTCACCCGAGTCGGGGTCACTCCCAGAGTCCCTTCTCACGTTTCGGACGCCACCACCTGCGTGTGAAGAACATCTTACGTGCGTGCCTCTACTCACTGTACGTCCGCGGGACCAGGACCTTCCGGTTCATCTTCGGTCGGAACCTCTCGCCGGGTTTCGACGCGTGGAACCACAACTGTGCCGGTCATAGCTCGGCCCTCTTCGAGAGTAGCCCACGCTACCACAGGTGGAAGTGTATCCCCAAGAGGTAGGTCTTCCCCCTCCTCCGACTCCGGTGCAGTGACAGTCGGAGTATCATCTTCTCCAATTTCCAGAGGAACGTCCTCGGTCCCTACAACCCTTACGATAACGTCAGGGCGTGTCACTTGAACTCGAGGTGCATCTGGGCGACGTGTAGAGCGGCGGTCTACTTGGGACACGCTTCGGTCAACAAGACCGACCTGAGGGCGTGCAATGTGTGGACCATGCATGCCTACCCCAAGTACCGAAGTAGTATCGGCGAGTGGAGAAGGGTGACGTGTTCTCTCTTTCTGCCTGTCACTCTGGTCGTAAACGGCCCACAAATAGTGTTCGGGTCTAGACTGGACAATGTAAATGAAGTGTCTCTACGAAGGCACCACGTCGCCGACTCGTATATCTGATCACCCGAGGTCAGAGTCAAGAGACAAACGACACACTGATGTCCAATTCAGTAGATTGGAGGGACCGGAGGGAAAGGGGTAGACCTTGTACCATTCTTGTTTCTATAAATTCCTTATTTACTGAAATTGACTTATTTCGTGAATCTTACCCCGTGGACTATTCATGAAACATTCATAGTCGATATAATGAATAATAGTAATACGGAGTCAAAGTAACAGATATTTTACCCTGACTAACTTTCATTTACTCCGACACTCCTTAATTTATCCAGGTTATTTGTGACTAATGGTGATAATGGTAGTGTAAATTGGAAGTGTCAAGGAATTCTTCTACGTAGACAACAAGGGTGAGGTCTCTTCTCCTTCGGTTCTGAGTGTTTCCGTCCTTGAACGGGTTCCAGTGTCTTAGTCCAGACTACTGAACTTCCAGACATTACAGTGAGTTTGGGTCACAAGGTCTTGAATCATGTCAACACTTCCGGTAGCTCCCTCCAGCTAATCTTGTGCAGTCTCTACAGTTCCTGATATCCTTACATTGTAAGTTCTTTACCTCCGGGTCTTTCCATTTGACAGAACGAGTTTCAGTGTCGTTCAGTCTCTAGACCTTGGTTTCGAAGGAACAAGGGTTCGGTCACGAGAAGGGTTCCTGGGTCCTTCCTCCCTCTGCTGTCTGTACGTTTCCCGACGGTCCATCTTTCCCTACCCTTACCCGACTTCTGTCCGACTCCCCACCCGTCTCCCTCTTACCCTGTTTCCACCACATATACAGCCTCCTTCCTGTCTCCGTCCGATTTCCCAGTCTCTACTTTTGTGAAAGTCTCTACCTGGTCGTCCGTTTCTCCTTCCACTGTCCATGTCTGCTACTCCTACGGTGTCCACCCCTTTGACTGTTCATCCCCTGTCTCCGTCGGGACGACTCCGTTTCCCCGATTAACCGTTCGTTGTGAGTCCTCTTTACCTCTCCGTCAGAATGGGGTGAAAGACCTACTCTCCAGGTACGGTTGAGTCTACAGTGGGTAAAACATAGGTACTCCCAGAGACACCTTCGTTGTTCTCTTTTTTCCGGTCCCCGGTTCGAATCCTATTCCTCTTTCCTCCAACGGGTCCTTTGAGGTCCTACGGTCTGTAGTCAAGGGTGGTCCATGAGGGTCCAAGGGTTTCGAGAGTCGAGGGGACCGGGTCTCCTCTGGGACGTCGGTGGGGGTCTCTACAGTGTCGGAGTTTCTACAGAACAGCCCGGTCGACCCTCACCCACAATCAACGACTGGGGTCCAGACCCAATTACTCCGTCTTCGGTCCCGGCCAAGTGTGTGGATGTCCGAGACGATTAGAGGTGTGTTTCCCCGACCGTCCCGGAAATAGGACCTTGTTTCCCGGCACACGAAGTCTGGGACAACGGGTCCGGAGGGGACTGAGGTAAGGGGTGTGTTTCCGCGTCGGGGCGTCAGGGTGCGTTCGAGTCCCCTTACCGTCTTGTCAGCGTCCGGTCTCGGGTGTGGGTGGGTCGGAGGATGTGTTGGTGGAGACCGTCTGTCCTGTCCTTACGAGAAACTCTTACCCCACTCCTGGTGGTTCCGGGTCGGTCGAGGAGATCTCGATCAAGTCAACAAGGACGTCAGGAACCTATTTTCATGACAACCACATAGGGAAAATGTCTACTCTTTTGACTACGGACCTATGTCATACACTTTTTTTTACTTCCATAATCAGCGCGTCAACACGGGCTGAGACGGTAGGGTGCCTGACATCGGGTGGGCCGAGGGGACAGGTACCCTAAGAGGTCCGTTCTTATGACCTCACCCGTCGGTAAGGGAAGAGGTCCCCTAGAAGGGTTGGGTCCCTAGCTTGAGCCCAGAGGACGTATCATCCGTCTAAGATATGACAGATTCGGTGGTCCCTTCGGGTTCATGTTATATATATCCTGGATTCCATTGACGATCTAAACTCCATTTTTCAAAACTTTGCACAGAGTTTAAGTTCAGACTGAGATGTTGGTTAGAGAATTGGGCCCATGACACTGACGTTATACGGGAAGACATTTCTCCTTTGTCTTTCGGACCTTTCGAGGACACATATGAAACAGAGTTGGTTCGACAGTGGAGGAGACTCTTCGGATGGGACTTGGGGGTTCAATCACAATCTACGGAAGGAGACACATAGGTCCCAGTCCCCGAAACAACGTCGTGGTTAGGGTAAGATTCGAAGTCCAAAAAACAGACAAAGGAAACCAACCGGTATCCTACCCAGATAATTACGAAGACTGTATTTGAACGAGGGGATCCTTGACCTAGACCCAAAACCGAATTATTGAGAAGAGAGTCGTCACTTTGGGGTTGTAATGTGGATCCTCACCCTTTGTCTAGGACTCAGAAAAGAGTATCGGACCTTCTGTCGGTCACCAAGAGGGAAGTTGAGGTTCGACCTTACCCCGTCCTAACGGGGTCTTGAGGACCCCGGAGATGTAGTTGTCGTCCCCGTCCGACCTCCATGAACCTCTTCCCTTTCTAGGTTTGGGATGTCTGAGGGCCGAATACCAGAAGCGGTCAAAGGACGTCAGACCGAGACTCGACCCCTACCACCTGCCCCGTCGACACCCGGGTCCGGGAGTACACTCCGTTTCCCCCGGGCGGTCGTCGTCGGTAAGTGAGCCCTTCGCGCCGAGGGAGGAGGAAGGACGTCTTCGTCGACCGGGGACCTCCCGGTCCGACTCCCCACTCGGTAGGGTCGAAGCAGCAGCAGCAGCCACCGGACTGTCCGGGGAGACCGTCTGTCTGTCTGTCTGTGGTGCAAGTCGCGGCCCCACCTCCCCAGCCCCTCTCTTCTCCCCCACCCGTCTTCGTTCCCGGGTCTCTGTCCGTCCCTCCCTCTGTCCTTCCCTCCCCGCCTCGCCCGCCTACCACCCGCCGTGGGTTCGAGCTCCCTACACGCCCCGCCGCCTGATCCTGGTCTGTCGGCCCTACCGGCCGCCACCTGATGTTTTCTGTCGCTCTACCTCTCTGTTCCTCCGGATTCCTCTGTCTGTGCCTCTCCCTCAACGGTTCATCGGAGAAGGGGTCGGTCGTCAGGCCTCACGACGCCAGAGACCCTCGGGGACCCTCGGCGCTCGGTTCACGTGGGGGAGGGGGGTCGGTCAGGCGGACGACCAGACGGGCGACGGGCGACGGGCGGCGGGCGGTGGCTCGGCCGGTCCCGAGGGTGGCGAGGGAGCTCGACGGAGGGAGGAGGGAGAGGGAGTGAAGGAAGACGAGTCGGACACGGTTTGGGTAGACCTTGACAAATTTGGGTTTATAAGTCGGGGGAGGGGGGAGGTTCGGTCTAAGGAGGTGTCAAATTTTGTTCGGGACGCGACCGAGACTCTCCGCCCTCCCTCCCCCGCGACCCCTCCCCCCGCCTCCCCCCCTCCAACCACTCCCCTCCGAGAAGTAAAGACAAATTAAAGACCCCTCGCTCTCCCCCTCCCCGCTCCCCTAGCCGGGAACCGGTAGCGAGTCGGAACCGGTAGCGAGTTAGAGCCGTGTAAAAAGGGTAATTACTCCTCTCCTGAATCTAAAGCTCAGTACACACGGACTCCTTCCCGAGCCAGTGGGACGACCCCTCCCCGAACGAGAGACCCTCTCCCCTTCCCGGATGAGGGAAGACGTCCTCCCTCTGGGACTCCACGGACACAGGGTCGGAGTCCTTCTTGCACCCTCCCCCCAACACACACTTAGACAGACACCACAACGCCCCCTCTCCGAGTGGAGAGGTCTCGGGTGGAAAGGATACACATCCTACACACACACACACACATTCATGTGTGAACGACCCCACTTCCTATGTCCATGTCCCCTGTTCCTGTTTTCTCCTTACTTCCCCGTCAGAGGTTTGAGGGGTCGACGGGTGGAGTGTGGGTGGGGGTAGACAGGGCGGTACACCGACGACCTCCCCTTGGTCTCCCGCCACCTGTGAACGTCTATGTCCGAGGTAACCCGTCTGGTGGGGACCGGGGGTGGGGACGTCCTTTCGTCTCCTTCACCGGGGGCCCGGAAAGACCTTGAGAGACCCTGACCCCGAGGTCACGAGTCTTCCTTTCGTCGTGGGGAAAGCCCAAAGTGGCCCGGTTGCACTTACCGGTGCACCGTCGTCGACACACCGAGAGCGAACACGTGTGTCTCCGTGTGTGAAGTGGCTCAAGAGTCTCCGACCCGAGGAAGGGTGGTGACCCCGATTTCTCGCTGGTCAGGGTGTATACCACCTGTTTTTGTGTGTTTCGGTGTCGGTGGGCGTCTGTGTGTGTGCGAAAGTGTGTGTCAGACGGAAAGTGTCTGCGTGGCTGCGTAGACCAGGTTTGTCTAGTCAGAAGGACTCTGTAGGTATATGTTACTTAGAAAGGATGTGTGTCTAAGCCGTACGGAATCCGTTTCTGAGTGAGAGAGTCGGAAGTATACACGCCTAAAGGACTCTGTATACGTAGGCGCTCCCGCACACGTCGGTTGTCACGCAAGAGGGATGTGTGGGTCGGCGTGCGATAACGGTCGGTGTGCAGTGTCAGAATTCACATCAGTTCACGTTTGTGTTTGTGGTCAAACGGACATGTCTGCGACACTGTACGAGAATGTGTCAGTATGTGTTGATCGTAGTCGACGTGTGCGCGTCTACGGGTGAACGTGACTTTGTAAGATGTCCTCGTACGTCTGTGTCTTACGCATAGTTATAGATCTCCACCGCATTTCGGAGCCTCAACGTAAGAGTTACGTGTCCGGTATGTGTGTGTGTAAGACGTTCGGACAAGAAAGACACTCCACTCAAAAGTTCGCTTTACCTCTTCTCAACCCTCTCCCGTGAGAAGACGACTCTTTCGTCTCTCTGACCCCGTCGGAACTGGTCTCCGTGTCCCTTCCTTGTTCGGGGTCTGGCCGAAGGACACCGGGACCGGGTCCGTCCTCGACAGTGTCCAGGGTTCCGACCCCAACCCCGTCCCCGTACTTCTACGAAGACCCACACCGTCCCACGTCGGAGGGGTCCATGTCGGGAACGGGTTCGTCGTCCGGTGAAGGGACGATCGTGGTACCATGGTAGGGGTCGAGGCCCCGGCACCATCCCACCCCCACGATCCTACTTCCGTCCATCGGAGTCCTCGAAGTCCGTTGTGCATGTGCGTATTCAACCCCCGGGTCCTCCTCTTGTAGTACCCGTTGGTCGTACACAGACTCCCGGAGTGACCCGGTATGCCCTCGGACCGTGGACGGGATCACTTCCCGGTCCCCGTGTACTGAAATACCTCAATGATCTAGGGTGTCGTAGGGGTTCGGGGTTCAGTGTGTTTCGTGGGGTGGGACGCTCGTCCACACGGTCACTCTGGGTCTCTTATTTTTTGTTAGATCTCTTGTCCTCGTTCCTGGTTGGTCGGGATTGAGGTCTGGTGCCTGACACTCCACCGTCCTTTCCAGTGTGTGGACCTGACCCCGTTGTCTTACACGTCCCGGTCCTCCTGTCTGTGTGTCCCAGACTCGTTCCTCCGTGCGGGACCCTGCGACGGACGTTTCTCTTTCCCTTCTGAGCCGGTCTCAGCCAGGGGGAGAGGGCGGCCCTAGGGATGGAGTCTGTTGGTTGGACTCCCTAGACAGGGCAGGAGAGGGGAGGGCGGGGAGGGGACGTAGAGTCGCACACGTGTACGCACATGGTTGGACGTGTGGGTTTACCAGTCGGTCCTCCTTCCCTAGATTTTGTCTGTGACGGTGTCCTGGACCTCCTGGAGGAGAGGGAGGGGGACGGTGCCGGGGTTCCGGGAGTCCAGACCCAGTCTCTCCTCCCCGCGTAGAGTCTTGTCCCTTGTGTAAAACAAAAAGTAAGAAGGGGAGTCTAGTGCCCCTAAATATTAATTTATTTGGACTCTCCCTCCTCTTCCCTCCGCCTTCGTTGTCCGTCCTCGGGTTTACGGAGTCACGAGTAGGTGCTAGGGGTGGGACGTTACGTTCTCTGGGCCCAAGCTAGGGACCCAACCCTTCTAGGGGACCCCAGCGTTTCTCAGCCTGTGCTGATTTCGCTGATTGTGATTCTCCTGATTACCGGGGGTGGGGTCAGCGCCGGGACGGTCGGTCGGTCTCCCGCCTACGTGTCGAGCGGAAATTCCCGAAGGGACCCTAGGACCGGCGTCGGCCAGACTGGTCCTCAGATTCCCGTCTCTCCGCTGTCCTCTGGCCCACGGTCCCGGTCGGGAGCCCCGTCCCCGGCGAGGGTGGGGTAGTCCACGGGTCGACATGGGTCAGAGGGAGGGGTGGTGGGGGTCGACGGGTTAGGGCTGTTTGGTCAAACTGAGTCGTGTTGTCCGTCCCGATGTTAAAAGTTTGATACGTCCGGATCACTAAGTCGGAGAAGTACGACAAATTAATCACCTTCCGGCCCACCGTCTCCGGAACGGGTACCGTCGAAACCCGATCGAACGACGGCGACTCCGGTGTCACCGCCGCGCCCCGCCGTCAAGACCAATTTCCCTTCTGCCACTGTCCGTTCGACCAAGGGAGCTCATGGGCGGTGACAGGGAGCAGCGTCGAGACTCCACGGTCGAGTTCTGTCTGCCCACTCCCCGTGGTCTCCGGTGAGTTTGTGTACCCTTTCGGTGTCTTTGGGCTCGGGCGACAGTGAAAAGTCGACGGTGGAGGAGTCACCAGTGACGGCGACTCTTTCTCCACCTGAGTGTGTGCGGAGGGAGGGGTCCCTCTCAGACGGCGACGTCGTTGTCCCGAACGGACCCTCTTCCGGCTGGTCGGGGGTGGAGAATGTAGACCATTGACAAAGAGAAAAGAGGTTTACCAGAGAAGGATTGTCCCTGGAGGGATAGGATGGACTCCATACTCCTGGGACACAAGACCTGTAGGAAGAAGTAGGGTGTGGGGCAAGGATCAGGCGAGTGGATGACCTGAGGTGAGTACTAGGGATTCCCCTCTTACTAGAACCGAACCCCCTGACCCCTTGTACTATGCTTTCTCCTCACTCGTTGGTCCACCGGGACAAAGGGGCACTGACTCCCATTTAAGCTCCCGTTAAACATGCGTACAACCCGCGCCCCTTTAGTTAATCTCCCGTTCCTTTCCATAAATTGGTTCCTCCTGTTCGTTCCTGGGACCGAGATAGGAGTACCTTTTGACTTTATAAACCTCCGTTTTGAAACCACTTGGGGTTCACACATCTACCTTCTGGTTGATCCACGATCAACCGTAGATTGGTTACTCTGGTACTCCCTGTCGTGGGTGTCGAATTCTTGGACCGGATTTATATTACTGGGGTCTCCGGTTCCCGTTTGGTTTATGATCGTTTTGGTTTCCCTTCTGACCTCATTTCCCCACTCTAGGAGGTGGGTATTTCGAACCCCTACGACTTCTCTAAAAGCCACGACCCACAGGGTGGATCGGGACGGGAGACCGGATCGGGTCCTGGGGGTTTAGATGGGTAGGGGGTAAGTTCAAGGACTTATTCCTACCCCATGTCCGTCCTCAGTTCCAGTTCAGAGGAGGATGGGGTAGGAAAGGGAGGGTTTCGACCTCTCTTTACCTCCAACCGTCTCCCCCCTATCGTTGAAGGGGTCTGGTCGAAGAGGAGGGGGGTAGTAACGAAGGAGATTCGAGGGAGGACGTCCCGTTCACATGTGTGGTCAAAGTGAAAGACCACGAGGGGTTCCTCGTCTGGGATCCCATTATTATTATTGTTGTCAATTAGGAACTTATTGTTATCGATACACGATTCGTGAACTGTGTGTAATTCCTAAGTTAGAAGTATTGTGGGGGATCCTCCACCCAAGGTGATGATAGGGTCCAGTGTCACTCCCTCCCGTCCTTCCACCCATCCCCCTGGTGACCCGACCCCAGTCGCGGACTCGGTAGTAGAGAGAAGAAAGAAAGTAAGAGTGTGATTGACTTCTGGGATTTAAGACTATATACCGTTTGTACTTCCTTAATTACTTTCGGTGTGAACCCTCCGTGACGGTGGAAGAATTCTCGCGGGGTGTGACCGGACCGGAGGGTCGATGGTGGGTGCGTCAGTCCCTTCTCGGGGTCTGGGGTGAAGTGTCGACTCCCTCCTTCCCTGTCTCCTCCCCGGTGTCGGGGTGACGGGAGAGAAAGGACCCGACGACGTCGAGTGGTCCGAAGACGGAGGACCAGACGGGGAGTACAGGACCCGGACCTTTCGGTCTACGGTCGAGGGTCGATCCTGGACGGTCGACCCCAGATTTCCCTGGTCGTCTAACACTTCTCACTGTTCCTCTTTATTTCCTTCCCTTTGTCCTTCTTCCCTGTGTCCCTCCCTTCTTCCTTCCTGCCCCCACTCGGAAAAGTCCATCGGGAACGAGTGGACTGGGTTTGGTGGGGGGGAAGCGGGGTGAGAGTCGTAGCCGCAGGTGGCGTGGGGTGTTGTTCCCGAGACCCCGGACCGTGTGTGTCGGGGCATTCGCGCACACGACCACAGCCGAGAGGATTCGATTCTGTGTCTGGACCCTTGAGGTCGTCCGAGTGTGGGAACTCCGCTAGTTGTTGTTTCGAGGTGTGACCAAAGAGTGCGGACACTAGGATAGTGTGTGTACACCCACTCACACGCGGTTCACACCCACGCTGGAGCCACACAGACAGACCTAAACGTAACACAGGTGGGCACACTTAGTCAGACAGTCGTGGTTACCCGAGTCTCTATTTTCTGCTACCCCTAAGTCTTCTTACAAAAAAAGGAGGACTTCTTTTACTTTTTCGTGGTCTTCTACGGAAAGAGAGCGTTGAGACAAGAAAAAAGGAAGGTTGGAAGTTCAAATGGTTGACACTTGTACTCTTGTTTGGTTCAGTGTGTCTTAAGTACAAAACAAGAATTTGATTCTTTCACTGATCTAGCCAATTTCTATGGTTTATCTTCATGACGGACAGTAGAGTCAAAGGGGGTCAGACACCACAGGAAAGGAGGTGTAAGTCCTTCCAAAAATAACGGAGTAAATTACCGAGGTTTTTAAAATCTTTTGGCACACACATACATACACATAGACAGACAGACAGATAACAAACGGGCCACAGTCACGGAGACAGGGGCGTCCGAACACAGTTCACCTAATACACTCGAGAGGGTGCCCCCGGTTTTGGTGAATCCGACAAGTAGGTCCGTGTCAGGACACCTTCAACCTCGTTGGGGGGGGAGGGTCGTCGGGAGAGACGTCCAAAGTGTGTTGGGTGCCTCTTCGGACCGGAAAAGGTGACCTATTACCCATTCCGTAGTCGAGATCGAGATGGACTCTGTTTGGGGTGTTGGAGACCTCAAGCCACCTCTGGGGTCGTGACCCCCACCCCCAGGACGTTCTTCCGTCTCCCCCTCGCGGCCTCGTCATACGTTGCCGCCACGTGTGTCGTGGAACACCCATCAACCGCGAGCCATTCGGCAGTTGTTATTGTCCGAGGGCGGAGTGGTAGGGTCGTCGGTAGGGGACTGTTTCGCCGCACGTGCGTGAGTGAGAGGGCCAATTGAGGTTCTCCAAGGAGCGGCTGCGCCGGGGAGTTGGGCCCCTCGGGTCGTCGTCGGAGTCTCGGGGCCGGAACGGACCACCCCCAGCGCGTGTGAAGGGACGTTGGTCCTCCACGCCTCCTGCGGCGAGGAGATAAGACTCACGGACCGTGAGGATGTCTTCGAGTGGCGGCCCGGTACTGAAAAGTCCCTGCGAGTGGGTCCAGCTCGACGGACGCTAGGGTGTTGACCGTCTGTCGGCCGTCGACCTTGGATGCTCCGCCGCGGGTTCCGCAGGGGCGGTGGGGTCGAGGTCGGAGACCTCTCCCACGCCCACTGGCTCGGAGGAGGCTTCACGCGGACCTGGCATAGCCTGGCTGTGGCGTCTGAGTGGGGGCCGGGGGCGAGCCCGCTGGGCCTGTGGAATTGGGAACCTGCGTGAGGGGGCTGCGGCGAGTGGAAGGTCGCGGGCCGTCGGCCGCCCGTCGTCGTCCCCGTCGTCGTCGTTGCCTCTCTCGTCGCCGTCCTCGGGGCCGCCGTCGCCGCCGCCGCCGCCCGCCCGAGCCCGGTACCGGCCCTGACCGAGGCCCTCGGCTCGGCCCGGCGCGGCCCGGCGCGGCCGCCCCGACGCCCGTGGGCGTCCTCCTAGGCGAGCCGTCCGCGCTCTTCCGAGCGCGTGCCAGGGTCCTCTAGGTCCGTTCCTCTCCCACGTTAGGTCCGTCAGCCGAGGCCCTGGGTCCGCCGCGGGACTCGGCCCGCTAGGACCCCATTCGCCCGTCCAACCAGGACCCCCTTAGACCTGCCTGTCCAGGTCCTCCTAGGCCCCGCGAACCTTTCGAGCCTCGGTCTCTTGAGCCCCTCCGCCCGGCCCCGCCCTCCCTCGCTCACCACCATCAAGCCACACGTGTCATTAGGTCGCCAGAGGACGCCCGGGCTGACCCTAGACTCTGAGGCCCACGCGCGCGGCAGGCCCCAGGCTCGACCCAAGAACGACGCGGCGAGTGCATGAGTGAAGACGACAGGGGTCGCGACCGCGCCGGCGAGACCTACTCCCCCGCCCCGACAGGCGGACGGACAGTAGCGCCTCAGGGGCGGGGATCGGTAGGCGGCGGGTGAGTGTCTGGCGGTCCGCGCGACCAAGCCGGAGTTGTCGTGAGGCGGCCTCAAGTCAACCGTCGCCAAGGCAGTGCGGGTGGGAGTCCAAGAGACTCCGGACCCCACCCGCCCCGGTTTCTTTTCTACTTAATCTAACCCGCCTCGCTATGACAGGTAGTCTTCCTCTTCGGGCGGAGGACGGGGGTCACCACTAATCATTGGCTTGGACTCAGGCTCCACGGTAAGTGCATTTTGCTCGGCCCCCGCGGGGGCACACCAGACACGCACGGACTCCGGCGGGGGTACACCGACAGAAGTGTCCGTGCAGGCCTGGGTTGGATTAGCGCCGAATGCGTGATGGTCCACCCGCAGGAGACGCTGTGTAGGACACTGGTCCTGGAAGAGTGAACAAATAAGTAAGCACATAAAGTAGTGAGAAACTCGGTTTCTGACTGATCTCAAAAGACCGCTATGTCGTTACCTATTCTGTCTCCAAACACAAGAGAACCTCGATTGTGTCGCCACCTCCGTCCGTACTTCAGTAGTGGCGTCTCACATTGTCAATACCTCCTTCCTGTCTCAACGACCTCTGGTACGCTCTCCGTACCGATACAGACCGGGACTCCTTTACTGTAAGTTCAGCTTTATACTTTCTACTTATCATCCGCTTCTTATACACAAACCCCTGGCCCCTCCCGTCAGAGTTCGTTTGGTTTGTGCGAAACACACTTCAGGGTCCCCGTTCTCTTTGACTATAAGTAACCTCCTTTACCTTTCTTCAAGTCTCATAGAATTTATATCTCAACCTCCGACTCCCCTCGGTTTTCCTTCGAACCCTCATCGACACCCCTCGTCTCCCAAAAACACAAAAAACAAAAAAAAAAAAACTGAGTCTTCCGGAAGGATTCTCGATCCCAGACTTCGTCCCCGTAATGAAATAGTCCAATTGTACCGAAGAGACCCTTCCTTCTTACTCTTCTCCGTTCCCACCTTAGTCCCTCCAGTCACTCCTTCGACACGTCACCCGTCCGTCTCCTTCTACCACCGAACCTGGTCTCATCACCGACACCCCTACCTCTCTTCACCCATCCAGATTCTATAAAATCCTGTGTCTCGAGTCCCCTTAACACTAACACACCAACTCTTCGTACCCCATCTATCTCTGTAATTCTTCTTAGGGGTCCAAAGACTTGACCCGTTTATCTGAGGATGGGGTAAACGAGTTGTTTGCAAACGTTTCACGTTTTTGTGAGACTTTTTTTTAGTCAGATCAAATGATTCTACATCTACAATAATATCGGGGTAAAATGTTTGCTTTGACTGTAGATCTTTCCGAATCACTAAACGGGGTTCAGTGCCACGAGTATTCATCGTCCTACCCTAAACTTAGTCTCAGATATCGAGAAAAAAAAAAAAAAAATTTCCTAATATATCGAAAGTCTGAGTGAGTAAGATGAAGTAGTCTGTGGAATCCTAGTGAATCCACGGACGATTTTTGAGTCTTAAGATTCGGTGGGTAGGTGGAACCTACAACCCTGAGTCTTAAAGACCCCTATACCTCGGGTTGTCAGACGTAAAGTTTATTCGTAAGGTCCACTAAGACTACGTGAGATTTCAGGCTCTCAGTGATAGTGGTACGTCGGAGAGTGACAGGATTGACCTCTTTGTGGGTAGGGAGACTTGGAGGAGGTCTATGGTACTCTAAAGAGTCCTGTCTCTCATTCTCTAGTCTAAGACTCGACGGAGTCTTCGTTTTACCAGTGTGAATTAGGAAACTGGTACTTCATAGGATCTAGGTCAGGATTTTCAAGGCAATCACATTTGACTAGGTACCTAGGTCACGAGTCCCTGTAACGAGATCTCTCCAATCAGGATGACCGGTCTCCGTACACTCCCATGTACCCCGACCTCACACCCACTCCCCACCCCCTCCTACGGCACTCTAAGGGTCTAAAGTGGGGAAGTTAGACAAGAGTTCGGGGTCTCTGAGGGTCTTTGTGGCAAGTTCCAAGATCCAGTGTCTTTCCTAGAACCTCTAGTGGAACACGTTGAGAGGGTAACGTCTCGACCTTCGGACTCCGGGTCTCTGTCCGCCCGACCGGGATCTCGGGGGAGACGGGGCCCCACGACCAACGTCATCCTGTCCCATTGTAAAGCCGTCCACCGGACCGTCGTTGTGGAGGGTCGACTTCAGGACGAGCATTCCGCCTAGACACTCCGGCCGTCAGGACAAACGAGTTGTAGACACGGTCCCATTCGGAGCGGGACCTGTTTGTGTCGGATGGATCGCCGTCCGTGGGCCGAGGAAACAAGAGTCCGGGCTATCGTCTCCGACGTCCCGGTCGTCCATTGCCTCCCGGGCAGGAGTGGCCTACAACCGTGATACCAAGGGTGCCCTTACCGAGGACTAGTTCTCCGGCTGTTCGACCTCCCGTGGACTCATGACCGATGTCGTTGGAACCCGTCCTTCACTGGTGGACCGTTGTCTTGTCTGCACTCGTCTCCCGTCCACCTCCCTGTCCTTATCTCTCGGTCCGGTCTATTCCTCCCGAAAGTAGAGACGTCCCGATTCACTCGTCTGTCAGAAGCGGGAGAATAGAAAAGTCCGACTACTTCATGGTTCCTTGGGTCCTCGTCCGAGGAGGTCGAAAACTAAACCTCACTTCCCTCTTGCAGGTCTGACTCCAGTTCCACGGAGAGAGACCCGGGTAGTAAGAAACGGCCAAACTAAGGTCCTCCCTCTAATTACATCTTCGTTTTGGAACCTGAAACCGTAGTCTCCCTCGATTCAGATTTAGGATCGAGTCAGTAAATGGTCGACCCCCTGAATACTATTCTTCGACTTTGAAAGACTCAGGTTCATAGGTACCCTTACTTCCACCCTGTTACTAGTATGACGGGAGCGTCCCGATACTACCACGAGACTGGTGTCCCGGCCCTCGTGACGTTTATAGATTATTGACGTCCACGGTATATTATTAATTGTGAGTACGGGGTCTTGGTTAGACCTGTGTGCCAGTCAAAACCCTATTAATTTTATCTTACATACACTTAACTTAACCCCGACCTTGGTTGAGGTCTAAGAGAAAAATTTTTTACTATTTATACACAAGGACCCAAACACCAAACCCCTACCACCACTCTTTCTGTTTTGATCCTCTTCTCCCGAAACCCCTTTATTCACTACCCCCTACTCACGAAACCCCCAAAGTCAATTCTTGATCGCACCTCCGTCTCTCAGGTCACTCCTCCCGTTCTTCACTACCACTGTCCCGACCGAAACATGTCGTCCCATCAGACTCGTTACCCTACCCACCAGTAAATATCCTTCTCTTCATTTTTGAGCTCCTCCCCGTTACACCAACCCCGTCCTTCCCCCTTATCCCTGACTCCTACAGTAAAACCTGACCGATCCAAACCCTCCGGACAGTCGTAAGTCTACCCGAGTACCTCGACTGTCGACTGTTGTGGTGAGGGTGGAGGAAGCGACTGGAGGTCATGGTGGATCCGTCGGAGTCTAGACTAGAGAGAGACAGTGAACATCCGTGGTGGAGTCCTAGAAACGTGACCGATAAGGGAGACAGACCTAGAGAAGAAGAAGGTCGAGGATATCTCGACGGAGAGTCTTAAATCCAGAGGTGAATTTATAGTGGAAAGACTGGTGAAACTAGAGAAGGGAGGAGGGGGTGTGGTAGTGACAGAGAGGGTAACGTGATATAAAACAAAAGGAATATGAATCGTGATCAACTCTAATATAATGTATCAGTAAACAGATACATACGTAACAGACAGAGGGAAAGATTTTGCAATCGAAGGACTCTCGTTCCCGAACAGAATAAAAGGTGACTTAGACGTCATATTCCTGGTGACTGGACGTACTTCATCGTTAAATGACTTAGTCGGTCATTCTTCCCGTTTATATACCCTAAGGATAACGGCGAAGGAGGAGGGTTCGGATACCGTCTGCAACGAGTAGTTGATACCCGACAAAGGAGTTACGGTACGACGTCTGCCGGGAACGGGAACAGTTAGAGACTCTCAACCGTATCCTTCAAGGTGGTTGGACGGTAGGGACATCATCTGTTTCCAGGAGACGACCGATGGAACACTAGTACACACTCAGAAAATTTTGAAGAACCCCCTGAAGGGACCATCAGGTTACCGATTCTGGGGTTCGGGGGTTACGTCCCCGGTCCCAAGTTAGGGACTAGTCCCTTAATCCAGGGTGTATGACGTTGTTCGCAAGTGTACGTCTAGGGCTCACGACGTTGATTCTGGGACACGTCTATTTGTAAAATTTTTGCATTTATTTCGAGGTGCCCGAAGTCAAAGGAGTAGACTACAGAGTAGGCTCTCCATCCCCTCTGAGAGGTGAGAAGGAAATACTCGTCCCGAAGGACAGTTCTTGACACCAGTAGACTTCTGTACGTAACTCGGTGTTAGTGAGGGCGTGAAAAGAGAAAGAGACGAAAGAGGCAAAAGAGTGGTCGGGGTCTTCCGTTCAGATCTTTATGGGAAACTGAGGACCGGGTTGTTGTGGGAGTACAAGCCTACTCCTTTGACTAGAGTCTCTTCTTTTCAGTTACCTCGGTCTTTAGATTGTTTCGGATCAACAGGTGTGCGTTACGAGACCGTTGTCGGTAAGGAAAGGAGACTAAGGGCGTCCCGGCCCGTGACCGACGGCAGTCGTGGAGGGGAGGCCCTACCCTCGGCCCGGGCGTCGAAGGAAATAAGAGCCCGAGTAAGGGTTCGGGGTCCTCCGCCCGTCGGACCGAAGGCAGGTCCGGGACCCGTCAACCACCTCCTTTTCCTACGGGGCACCTAAGGACCGAGGAAGGGGGTGAAGGCTCGACGGGTAAGTTCCTCCACTCTTTCCATATCCGGAGAAGGAGGTGTCAACGAAAGCCTTTAACCTTTAACGGAGCCCCACAAACCTGGTCCCACTTCAAGAGTCGACAAGGTTTCGGTTAATTGCGGGACAACCGTCGAAGACCGGAAGTAGAAGAAGGCTAGGTTGGACCTAGTAGGGGAGGCGAAAGAACTTCGACAAGATGTCGGACATAGAAGAGACTGTCCTCGAGTCAAGACCGAAGGGAACTCCTTCCCACCTCCTCCTTTATCTCCTCATAACTGATTTAGAGAGACACTAGAATTCACCTCCACGAAATTTGTAGAGGGTCTCTCTCTCTACGGAGTCAACGGCGACTCGGACGGACGCGTCTCGAGGACAAACGTTTGACAGAAAAGAACACCTCTGTGACGTGAAGGAAAAAGATCCTCGATAAACCCCTTTGTGATTACAAACGTCCTTGTCTCTCGGTCGAGGGGCGAGTCCTCCTGTCGCTCCTGGGTCTCCCTAGGTTTTCACGATTAATTTCTGGTTATGGGCATCGGCAAACCCCTTTCAATTTTTTACCTTTTCTGACCCCGAAAGTACAAATTAATCTTCCTTCTTTATAGTCCCTGATTCCTACTGAAAAAAAAAAACCGACGTGGAATACCGAACGTCCTAGAATCAAGAGTCTGGTCTCTACCTTTGGGTGTGGGGGACGTCACCTTCACGTCTCAGGATTGGTGACCTGACGGTCCCTTAAGGGGTTCCCACTGAAAATCCCTCCGTCTAAAACTGAACTATAAATAGTAAAGTCGGTAAATAACTTATCGATGACGTACGGTTCACACTCCCTTGTTGACACTAGTCCAGGGGACTGGCGTCCCTCCAGTGCCAGTCTCCCCCTTCCGTCCACAGGTCCTTTGTGTCCTGTTCGGGTCCTGTCATCCCCCGGATCCGTGTCTGTACGTGGGTCGGGTGGAACAGTTCTTGTGGTACTACCCTCACTCCCTTCAAAAGGATTCCTCCGTCCGTACCTCGACTCTGTCCCGATTCCGGACCGCTTATTCTCTTCGACCGGTCATCTCCCACTGTCTGTTCTTACGACTCGTCGTCCGCAAGAGTCGAAGGTGTGTAGTCTTAGTGGACCCGTCAAAAATTTTTACTTCCGACGGGTACAGATCCCTAGAGTCGTCCCCCGTCCCGAACCGTGACTACACAGAATCTTCGAGGGTCTTCCCCCTAAATCCCCTCTTACCTAGGTACATACATGTACCGACTCTGGGAAACGACAAATGGGCTTTAATAGTGTTGTAACAATTACCCGACATGGGGTTGTGTTTTATTTTCAAGTTATTTATTTATTTTTCAACTCGGATTACAGCCTCCCTCCAGTCCTCTTTGTGGTCTAGTATTTCATCCACAACCCCCACCACTGTCGGGTCCTCAGTGACCACCCAGTCGTCACGGTGTAACGTCTCCTGAAGTCGTCGGTACACTTCCTCCAACCTCAAGAGGGGTTCCTTCTATCCTTCAGGGGTGTCCAAAATTCCAAAGTCCCTCTCTTCAGCTAGTCAATGTAAACGGAATGTTCCATTACGGAAACGCAGAACGTAAAGGGGAGGAGAAGGGAAGTGGAGGTGGACTACACTTTCCTGGGGATCTCTTCGGGTGAGTCCTGGTGGTCCCAGTCACCGAGAGGTGGGGGACCGGGGGCGGTCCCCGAGAGGAAAGGAGACGTCTCGAGTTCGGGAGCGGTCTAGGACGGAACTCAGAGACCCATCACGTTCAGAAGACATGGACGGGGTCCACCCCTCCCCAGTGACCTTAGGGGTCGGGGAAGAGGGGCGAACAGGGACGAGGGGTCATAGACGGGACTATGACCGAGACCGGTCAAAGTAGGTCAAGGTCGGGTCGACTTTTACCGGGGACTGGACGGGCTCAAGACGTCAGTGACCTGTCCACTCCGTAAACGAAGAGGGACAAACGGTTTCGATGGCGAGACGCCAGTCTGGGTGATCGAAGGAGGAAGACCCTTACACACAGCAGTCCGGACAGACCCAGGGACGACGATGAGAGCCTCAGGGGTGCCGTGGGTAACGAGGGTCGGCCTCCCTCTCGTCATGTCGCCGCTTTCTTGCCCCGAAGTCTCAGGTAGTCTGAACCGAATGCTTGGCCTGAGGTGGAGAGGAGTCGTGACACTGGACTCGTTCAGCGAAGGAGAGAGACTTAGAGGTGAAGGTATAAGGATTTTATTGTTGTGGCTGGAGGATCCTCTTTGTACATTTTCGGACTTACCTTATGGATCGGGTGTGATTCAGTAGTTATTTACCATCCCAGTAAATGATGATAATCAGTTACGATTAATAATAACGATCACGACCTGTGAGACGATTTACTTGTTTTCAACATCTTGTTCCTCTTTTGTCCTACGAGTCGAACATCGCAATGAAACTTGCGTCTTGTGTCCGTCAAACTCTCTGAAAATAGTCTCGACCTCCGATGAGTACCCGGTTCCTTTACGATGGATGGATTAGCCGGGAAGCCTGGAAACCTGAGGACGAGGTAAGAACTATAAATGTGGGGCAAGAACTATAAATGTGGTGATGAACGACCGTCTGGCTGTCCCCGGAAAGTTTTTACGCAGTCCTACTTCGGACCCTGACAACATTGCAGTGGCAGCAGACCGTGCCACACACCTGACGCGTGTTCTTGTGACGGGTCCTAAACGTAACGTAAGTCTCGAGGCTCTGACTACGAGAGTGAGTCGACTATAATTACTATTTCTCCGTACAACCAAAGAGTGAATAAAAATAGGAGGGGTGGAACCCTTGAGATATCCTTCCCCTCACTGTCATCCTGTTCTGAACCGGTAGAGACAGAGGACAGAAGGGTCCCTGTCTCGTAGTATTTGCCGACACTAACCTCCGGTCTTCGGACGAGACCAGAAAGGTCTAGACGGAAGGAAGAAAGGGACTAATTTACTCCACTCCCCAGGTCATCCACTGATTCAGAACGGGAGGGTAGTCGGAGGGAAAGGTATTTCAAGGGTTCCGTGACTCCTATGTTTATTCACTCTTTGGTTCCAAGGAGAAATAATAATTATAATCGACTCACTCGTAGGGTTTCAGTCACAGAGAGACTCGGTTGCCTCGTGGAGGAGTCGGAGTGTCAGGTCTGGTCCCGGAATAGTCCCGTGACCGGGTTTACGTCTCGGGAGGGTCCCCGGGACATGAACACGTCTTTTTGTCCTCTCCTCTTCTGTGGTCGAGGGTCCTATCGGACCGACAGGTACCTAAGTCCTCGTATCCACTTCCTTCCCTCTCTTCCCGGTGTCCTTACACTCACTCAAAATTATGTACTTTGGGTCAGGGGTGGACTCGCAGTCTTTGATTGGTGCATTTATCTGTAGGGACCTTTTCCCGCCCCTCACAGAGGTGGAGGATGTTTCTATGGGGTCTCTCTGTCCGTGCTGAGGACGGACGTACCTTCGAGTCCAGATCGTCCCGTTCATAAATGACTGGACTAATTCAACGACATTATATCATTGAGACGTCGCGGTGTTTCGCGTGAGCCGTCCGGTCTGGTCCGAGACGAGTCCTTTACGAGACCTGTGACCTTGCATTCCTGACTGAATGTCTGACCCACTCCGTGTCACCCCTCTCCCCCACCCCGTCTTTCTTGGCGTGACTACCCGTCATTGTTTACTCTCGGGAAGGGACTACAAAAGAGTACTTTAGGTTAGGGACCCTTCATAAGACTTACCGGGGATTTACGACGTTGGGGGTCCGAACGGAAACCCTCAGAATACGATGGACCGTGGCAGCCCCCTGTGGTCGATACGGTCGCCGAGAAAGGGTGTGAGTCTGGGGTAGAGGTGCCCGAGGACCTGTACAGGTAACCCCACAAGAAGTCCGTAAAGTTGAGGTTGTACAGGTTTTAATCTGAGGAGAGGGAAGGTGGGAGTTGGGGGATGGAGGAGGAGACGCAAGACGAGGTCCTTCCTGTCACGGCAGGTGGTCCACGGGTGTGTCCTGTGGACACGCCGACGTGTCTGAAGAGAAGAAGGAAAAGAGGAAGTAGGGTAAGCAATAGTTGACACTGTCCAGAATCGAGGAATTGTAAGGAGAAGGACGAGAGGTCAGTAAGTACAGGAGGGTAGGTAGAATTGAGGACGGAACTACATTCAATCAGGAAGGAGAGACAGGACAAACTAACACTAAGGGAAGATTGACCAGGTGTTTGAGAAGTGGTGATACAATAGGACAATTTAATGACAAAGACTAGTTCACTCCATGGGGGTGATAGGGGGTGGGTACCATATCTCTAATTCTCACACCCGAGACGTCGGTTCTTCAAACCCAAATCCAGGACGGTGAGTGGTGGTGACACTGGAACTCGTTCGGAAAATTGGAGAGATTCGGATCTTCCGCCTCTATTATTGTCGTAGATCTGTCATGTACCGACGACAAAAACAGGTGGGGGTTATGTGGTGGACCCGAAGGATCCACCGAGTCACCATTTCTTGAATGGACGGTTACGTCCTCTGTATTCTCTGTGCCTAAGCTAGGGACCCAGTCCTTCTAGGGGACCTCCTCCCACATCGTTAGGTGAGGTCAAAAGAACGGACATTTTAAGGTATCTGTCTCCTCGGACCGTCCGATGTATGTCAGGTACCCCAACGTTTCTCATCGTATACTGACTTGTGTGTGAGCGCGTTATGTAAAGGGAGGAAGAGTGGGAAGGAAACCCACTGGACGGGAAGGAGTTGAGGTGTCCCGTTCCAACGGTTAGTGTCTTGGACTGGGGGTAGGGTCTCTACCCGTAGCCGGGTCCAGTCCAGTCAGTCTCGGAACAAGACCCGTAACCTCCGGACTCTCTTCAGCGCCCCTGTCTTCCATCGACTACGACTCGGGCACCTCGTCGTGGGAGATCTCAGGTGTATGTCGGTGAACGTCCGGGACCAAGGTGGGGTCGGGTGGGATTTCGCCCGGACAGGTACCAAAGGAAGTCGAGCCACTTGACTGAGAGGCCAAGAGAGAGAAAGGTGGGAGCGTAAAGGAGAGAGGACAACACACACACACACACACACACACACACACAAAAGAAAGAACTCAATCCTGGACAAAGACTGAGATTCCGGATTTTAGATGTCTATCGTGACAACGGTCTTGCTTTACCCCGACACGACAGTTCGGGTCAAGACTCTTTCAATCGACAACCCTTCAACCGGGGTGGGGTCAGTAGGACCTTAGTTTCGGACGATCCTCCACTCTGAGTCACCTCTGGCGAGTCACCTGTATCGGTAGTTTATCTACCGGTCGGTACCCTTCCGTCCCCTGTACAGTCCAAACGACTGGTGGGTCGGGGTGGGGGGTGGTCCGGACATGCCACAGACCATAACTCGTCCGGGAGTCAATTGTAGGTGAGTGACAACTGACTACAGGTCTTGGACGTCCATATTGTTGAAGAACACGAACGTCTCCCCTACAGGAACATTTTGAACCGGTCCGGATTCGAGGAACCGACAACAATAATCTCCGAGGGTCTCAGGAGATCGAGACTTAGAGAGAAGGATCCTTAAGGAGTTCGAAGTCACGACACGAGACCTACAGGTAATTGAGACAGAAAAGTCCTGGTGGAGGTAGGGGAGTGAAACCCCTCGACAGAGAGGGGTCACGTTGGTATCCTAAGATCACCCGAAAGGTCAGTCTCCTGGCGGGGGACGGGTAGTACCCGGGTCTCCATCAACTCCCTGATACCCTTCCGGTACCTCGACGGAAGAAAAGGGTCTCGTCTTCACGATTCTTAATCCCGAACGACCACTGGTAGGAGGGACTTGTACCTTTGTCAGACAGGTGTGTCGTCTTTGACTCTGTCTGTTTTTACTCCTTCCGCTTTTTCTCTGAACTGGATAGTAGACTCAAGGAGATAAGTCAGTCGAAGGCTCTAGTTCGGGAGATCCACGTCCTAACTGAGTAAAGAAGTAAGTCCTTTGAACATGATTCGCGGATCACGTATTTCTCCTTACGTCTTGATTTACTCTAGGACAGTGACAGGAACCCCCTTATTAAGACGACACTATCCGTACACACGCACACACACACACATACACACACACACACAGATGTCAGTAGTACCTAGTACCCCCTCCGTGTTAACGTTCTCCCGTGTGATAATAGACCCGGATCCACCCCCACCCCGTCGAGTTGTTTCTGAAGTACCTCCACCATTGGGGTCTCCGCAGACCTTTGCGAAGACCATCCTCAATAGGAGTCACCCAGATAAGAAATTTCATTCTCTGAGTCGACGACTCCGCCGAGCCAACCTTTAGGGTACACCTGAATAAAGATTCCTATTCGGAAACAGAGTACTCGTACGACGATTCGACCACCGGACACGGACCCTCCACCGGGTCCCGACCTTCTCTTGGGGACTTACGGCCACGGGACTCGACAGAAGGTGGTGTCCAGAGGGTAACACGGGACAGTAAAGGAGGCCTTCGAAATTGTGACCTTCCGGCGGGACTGGATGGAGAAGTCCAACTAGTCTACCGGGTTAATAGGTAGATCCTAGGGTCTAACAGACCTTCACTTACCTGTCCTCACTCCCCCGACAGATCATTTCTTTCACGGTCCCCCTCAGGTCGGTAGGTGTTCGACAATCGACCTCGGCCGACGGGTGTTTCCTAGAGAAACATTAAGGTCCTCCACCACAGTGTTCTCGAACCGGTGTTGAGTGCCTCGTGCAGGTCCTTGGCAAAAACACTTGCCCGACCGTCCCTCGCGACAGACCACCGGACCTTGTCAAAGACTAGAACTCCTCGGACCCACCCCCTCCCGGAAGGTCCGACGGGTCGTGGTGGACGGGGACTCGACCGGCAGGGTACCCGTCACGGACTCTTCGTTCGGGTCCGGAGGAGTCACTCGTGTGGTCTGGAAGAGTCCCCTTCCCCGACACCAGTCGAGAGACTTTCAAAGACTCCCGAACATGGAGGTAGAAGTTAGAACAAAAACGTCGTTGTCACCGCCGAGACTGGGGTCCTAAGTGTCGGGGGTCCGAGAGTTTCAGGAGGTAGTAGACGTAGTTAGGGTCGTCTCATAGTTTTTAGTCTTGTGAAACCTATCCTTTAACTAGACTTAACAGCGAGAATATCGATCCCACTGGCACATTAAATAGAAAGGTTCGATTCGTGAAACTTCTCAGTTTCTTCTACGAATAATTATGAAAACGACCCTGTTGACCGTACTTGATCCTAGTACGGTCCGTTTGGGTCTTCTAACTCGAGGGACAAATAAGGAAGTTTGTGTTCCAGCTCTGTTTTTCTACCACGGAACTTCGTCTAACGATCACCTCTACCGGTTGTCCGTGCAGGTTCAAGGGTCGTGTGAGGTGCAGAGAGTGAGGTACAAAGGATTGTCCTACAAGAAGGACTTAATTATTACCGTGTCGAACGGAATCGCTGGAGGTAGGCCCGAAACGACTCCTGAATTGTCGGTTCTTGCACCAGATCTACGTAAGGGACACACTGACAAGACAACAAAAATAGTGTTTTCCGATAAGTCGGGTCTTATCCTTCCATCCGAACATGTGCACTTTAGACCGAGGTGGTTTACACCCCCTCCCGTATCCCGTGTATCGACCGTGTATCTGATGTCCTTGACTTCTCGTGTTGCGGGACTCGGGTCCTCGAGGTGAGGACGCACACGTGGGTGGGAACACTTTGAGAGGGTACGGCCGTGTTCCAGTGGGTGTGTCTTTACAGACACCATCGTGGCAGATATTATCGCCTTTTAACTCTCGTTGGATTCCCCGGTAGTTGTCTTAGCACTGAAAATTTTTCACTGACATTTTTGTTATCTTTTTTGCCCGTCTCCTAGACTCATCTGTAAAAAGGTTTCTTCTACGTGTCTACCGGTATCCGTGTGCTTTTCCGAGTGTCGGTAAACGTTGTTGCACCTGCCTGAACCTCCCATTATACGATTGATTTTATTCTGTCTCTTTCTGTTTATGACACACTAGAACGGTTGTACACCTTAGATTTTTTATTTTGTTTCATTACTTACATTGTTTTTTCTTTGTCTTTCCATGTAATCCTCATTCCCTAATTCTTCTATTTGATACTACATATTTTCTTCGATGGTTCTATATAACATGTCGTGTCTCCTATATCGGTCATAAAACATTATTACTATTTACTACATATTGGAAATTTTTAACACTTAGTGACACAACATGTGGACTTTGTATATATTATAACGTGTAGTTTATATGGGGTTATTTTTTTATAAATTACGAGATAGGTGTCCCACGTGATTTCACTTCGAGTTATTTTACTTCATACGGACATGAAAATTTTCTTTCTTTTCCAAGTTGTAGTGATTAGTGACCCGTTTACGTTTAGTTGTAGTATCACTATTTGGTGAAGTGTGGACAATCTTACCGTTAATGCTTTTTTTTTTGTTCTCTATTTTTACGACCACATCTCTTTTTACATTTACTCACGTCGGTGACACCTTTTGTCATACCACTATGGAGTTTTTTGATTCTTATCTTGATATGTCTCTTGATGGTACGACGACGACGACGACGACGATTCAGCGAAGTCAGCACAGGCTGAGACACGCTGGGGTATCTACCGTCGGGTGGTCCGAGGGGGCAGGGACCCTAAGAGGTCCGTTCTCATGACCTCACTCAACGGTAAAGGAAGAGGTTACGTACTTTCACTTTTCATTTTCCCTTCTGCGAGTCAGATAGACTGAGAATCGCTGGGGTACCTGACGTCGGATGGTCCGAGGAGGTAGGTACCCTAAAAGGTCCGTTCTCATGACCTCACCCCACGGTAACGGAAGAGGTTCTTGATGGTATGCTGGGTCGTTTAGTACAGTAAGACCCATAAATAGGTTTTCTTTACTTTAAATTTTTGCGTTTTTGTATAGACATAGGGGTACAAGCGTCGTAATAAAAGTTATGGGTTCTGTGTTTTTGTTCGGTTCTCAGGTGACTGTCTGTCTACCTATTTCTGTTACACCGTTCATACGTGTTACCCCACCACAAGTCGGGGTCCTTCTTCCTCTAAGAGGGCAAACACTGTTGTACCTGTCTGGAATTCCTGGAATGTGATTCACTTGACAGTCTGTCTTTCTCTGTTTATGACACACTGGAGCGAGTATACCTCTTAGAATATTTTTTTTTTTTTTCGTCTTAAGTATCTATGTCTTTTGTCTGACACCAACGGTCTCCTTCCTCCACTCCGCACCCGTTTCACCCACTTCCACCAGCTTTCTCTGTCAGAGGCTCAATATTCCGTCCAGGACCTCTACCTCGTATGTCGTACTGCTGTCGATTAGTCTGACCTAATGTGTAAGCTTTCGACGGCATTCTCATCCACAATTTCCAAAAGTAGTCCTCAAGGGCCGACCAGGGTACCACTTCTTAGACGGACGGTTACGTCCCCCATACCCAAGTTAGAGACTAGGCCCTTCTAGAGTGTACGGAGACTCGTTGATTCGGGTTCGTGGCATCGATGACCCGGGTGCACGGGAGTTCGAACGCGAGGTGTTGTTCTCTCTAGTGACGTTACTCTGCGGGCGCACGACGTTGATGTCTCGTCGGGGACGAGCGACGCTGATCTCTTTTGGGTTCACGACGGTGTTTCTGGGTCGTGTCGGTTTTTTAATTAAAAAATTTTAAAAGTATTCTTCTTGTAGGTATTGAGACGCACCACTACCTACAATGAACCTGAATAACACCACTGGTAAAGTGTTATGTCTGTTTGTAGTTTAGTAACAGTATGTGGACGTTGATTATGTTACACTATACAGTTAATATAGAGTTTAAAGTTTTATGTATTCATTTTTAAAACCCCTGAAGAGACCACTATGTCACCTATCCTCAGGCGAACAGTCACTTCCCCTGTCCCGAAACTAGGGGTCAGACCCTTCTAAGGTGTACACCGTTTCGCTGTTTCGGGCACGTGGTCTTGAGGACTCGGACACGGGACGTTGTCCTCTTTGGTGGCGTTGTTCTTCGGGTCGGGACGTTACTTCTGTTCGTGAACGAGGGGTGTTGATCTCTTTCAGGTCCGTGTCGTTGCCTCTGGGTCGCGTTGAATTTTTTTTTTTAAATTCACTACTATTTTGTATTAAATCTCTATGTACATTAGTTGTACCTATTTACAGTTCTTGATAAAACTCTTCTTTTGTGGTTATTGTTCTCCAAAAGTAACGATACTGTGATTTACCAAGTTTTGTACGTCATCTTATGGTACATTACAAATACTTAAAAACGTACATACCATTTCAATATGTTTCTACGTACTTTTACTATTTGTGGTTTAAGTCCTCTTACCAACATCTCCTCTCCCAATTCCTCAAGTCAACCCCTGATGTCTCCGAAGTTAACACAGATACTATAAAATAAAGAATTCGACCTATCACTCATTCCGTCTGAGTAAGATGCGAAAACGGACTCTGTCCAGACGTAAGATTAAGTCAGGTTCTGAACTGAAGCCCATAGAATCTGTTTGGTGAATTGGGCACGTGGGTAAGGAAAGAGACATTACCTATGAGTACCATGGGTACAGTGTCTCACCACCACTTTTAGGAAGGTATTACAAAAACCCAAAAAATTTCTAAAAAAACTGTACCTGGTAAAAATTTCAGAAATAACTTAAACAATATTATAACAAAGACAAAATACGAAACCACAAAACCGGCGTTCCGAACATCCTAGAATCGAAGGGTTGGTCCCTAACTTGGGTGTGGGACACGTAACTTTCCGTTTCAGAATTGGTGACCTGGTGGTCCCTTCCAGGGAAGGGATTACAAAACGTTCCTAAATGACACAACGGACCCGAAGGGTCCATTACGATCACCATTTCTTGGACAGACGGTCACGTCCTCTGTATTCTCTGAGTCCAACTAGGGACCCAGCCCTTCTAGGGGACTTCCTCCCGTACGGTTAGGTGAGGTCATAAGAACGGACCTCTTAGTGTACCTGTCTCCTCGGACCGTCCTCAGGTATCGTAGTGTTTCACAGTCTGTGTTGACTTCGTTGAATCGGACGTGTGTACTTACAAACGTGCGTGACACAAGGGATACACTTCCACGGTAGAACCAAGGAAGATATTGTTCAGACCACCGTCTACGAGGTCTTTACCGTTGACGTTACACACCCACGGGTGCTGACACGGGCCCGGACCTCACGTCGTCACAGACACACTACACCGGTAAACGTTTCTGTGGACGGACGTCGGACCACTAGAGACCGGTCCGTGTGTCGGGTTCTTTAGAGACGAGCAGAGGAGATAGGGAGGGAGGAAGGACAAGGAGGAGGACTAGTAAAGGTCGTGATGTCTCCATCTACGGTGTCCGTGTCGACAGTTCTCCGTTGTGACCCTAAGATTAGGTCCATAGAACTTCTACTTTGAGAAGGGTCACTTTAGTCCCTAGGCGTGGGAATGAGTAACATCTTTGTGGACTCCTAGAAATTTTTGGTGGGTTCGGACCTGTGGTGGGAACCTGAGAGGTCTATGGTGCTCGTACGCCGAGGGACCCACTCACTACGGCCGGTCGTAACTAAACTGTGAGAGGTCAAGTACACACGAGACGGGAAGGGAGTGGGAGGTGGGATCAGGTCGTAGTAGGAGTTCCTCGATATTGAGGAACGGTCGGGTCTAGGGGATCAGACACTTGAAAGAACTGTGTCTCAAATGTGGAACGTAGAGATAAGAGGGTTGTACGTCGTAGTAGAGGTCGTCCCAAAACCTCCTCACTAGTCTTGAGACATTTCCCCTTCTTCTCCCTGGCTCTGTTCCTTCAACGGTTCTCCGTCTGTCTGAACCGGACGGGTCGTAGACTTCTCCTTCTTCCCCTACGGGTAGTTCAAGACACGAGGAAAGCCCTCCTTCACAAGGTCTTCTTCGTCTCCGACTGGGAAGGATTTGCCCATGACGGACACAAGTCTAAGATAAATAGAACGGTGGTGGCTGTTTCGCCCCTAAAGGAAGAGTGTAAAGAACAAAGGTCTCTATCTTTTAAGACCCTGTCCTTCCGTCGTCCTCTACTGGGTGACGTCGGGGGTCAGTCGGAGCATGTCTTTAGAAGAGTCTTGGTCGAGACGTGCCGGGGTCGTCCTGGAATGGGGAACACCTCGTCCGTTGGGCTTGCCGAAACTAATAATCTTTTACGGAGGGAAGGACACAGTCTCAAGTTCGAGACGGTGAGGATGGCAAACCAGGACCCGGGTGGGAGACACTACTGTAGAAAGATGTGTATCCGGTGTCCCTCCGCAAACCCAAAATAAAGTTCACTTTACTCCTTGTTCACTTCGGAAGAATTTCCGGACCGTTACACTAGACCAAATACTAAAATCTTCTTGAAGGACCGTGATATACCTCAGATCTAACATCCCCTCCTTCTCGTCTTGGGTCCGTTACACGGTCCTCCGACACCCCTATTCAGTTCAACCTCCACTACCACCGAGCCCGTTACCAGACCGACACCCCTACCCAAACCCTACACAAAACCCAAGTCTTGGTTGTTCTAAACGACTACCTAATCTACACCCACAGTTCATAATCCGACTATCCTCTCTTAAAAATAGAAACACACGGTAGAACGGAATCTATGGAAAAAAAAAAAAATCGATTGTCTTAGTTCCGTAGACAACTCAGTAAAAACGGACTCTTCTCTTTCTCTTCTCTCCCAACCCTTCTTTCGACACCAGACTGAAAGGAGACGGGGACGGGATCCTCCCGAGTCTAGACCAACCGACTGAAGTTGGGGGAGGGGTCACACTGGGGTCGGAGTTGGGTGTGTCAGAGTCGAGGACGACTCGGAGCGAGAGACGTACTGTCTTCTTACTGGTCGCCATTACCTCCGGTTCGGACTGACCGAAGACTTCTGTTTGAAGATACGAAAGGTCGAGTTCCTAATCACAACGGTGTTCAGTCTCAAGTACTTCAAGTCTCTCTTAGGTGATCTCCCGTGACGTCGTGACGGGTCTTATCTGGTAAGGTCCTGCCGAAAAAGTGGATAACTTAATGTCTTCGTGGATGTCTTAACTCGTTGGAAAATCGGTCTCGGGATCCAATCTACGACTCTATGTTTATAATGTTATAATATAAACATATATTTTTATACGTATCTACGACAGAGGTCAGTTCAACCCTCTCGTCCCACCCCGAGCCACAGGAGTCTCCACCTATTCCGTGGTCCTAACAAGGGTCCTTCCCAGTCAGACACTGAAAAAGGACGAAGACCCCTGAATTGATATCCTGTGTACGTATGTATGGTGTGTATTTCTCGTGTGTGTGTATGTATGTTTGTTATGTGCGTACGTGTTTGGTGTGTTTGGTGTATGTGTATGTGGGACGTCAGGACCCGAGTCCCACAGGCACTCTGGCGTCCGATACCTCGTCCACCCGACCTTTGTGACTCTTCTCACACCTCGTCTCGTCACGGCCCAAATGTCGAACTCTCTTGTTGGGGGATCGGGGATTTCTTAGGTGTGTAGTAATCTTCGGGACATTTGTTCGGATAATTTTGTGTGTGTATAACTGGTGTATACTAGGTTCCCAATGTACTTGAGTAGCTGTGGGTGATTGTGTAATCGTATCTAAATGACTCGTGATCCCATCCCCACCCGAAAAACAGTCTCCCAGTGTCCCCTCTTACGATCGGTCGGGAATTTCCCCGAAAGACACATGTCTGTGGTAAACCCCCGGACACACAAAAGAAAGAGAATTACGAGTGTCGTGATGCCACCCGAGACTGCAATAGGGGTCAAATATCTCCCCCCTGTAATTCCGGGTCTCTTCACTACACCAAACGGGTCCTAGGGTCTCGATCCACCCGTCTCCCTGACACTAGGATTCAGACGGGATTTCGTTCGGTCTTGATCAACCCTCTGTGCACGTATGTTACTAGGTTTGGTTGTGTGTTACCCGGTTTTTTCTCGTTGAAGTAAAAGAAAGACCAAGACAGAAAGATTCTTGAATTGTACAAATCGAACGTCTAGGAGTGGACTCTTCCTTCCCCTTCGGGGAAAATCCACGGGTGGGGGGTGTGATCATAGACGTTCACCGGGACACAATGGGTTGTTGTGTTCGTCGAGACTCGGTATACTGGGTCGACTGTGACGCCACGACTTCAGGAGCCACCACCCTTTTCCCCGGAACACCCCAACCCCTGTTCGAGATCTCTCTGAGTGTTACTCTGGGGACCCAAGTGATCGTTCCGATACAAGAGACGTCGTCTCTTGATACGTAGGTGGTTATTTTGTTTTGTTTGTACGTACCCCGGCTCGTCGGTCTTGACGGGTGACACTCCACCCAGAACAGTCCGGGAGGCTCGACATTCTAGACCATCCGGGTCGTAGCCAGGTGACATTCCACTTCTACCGAGTCGGTCCCGACTCGTCCCCGTCCTGGTCTTCGGTGTCCGGACGACGTGTCGGGGGTGGTGACACCGGGGTCACGTGACGGGAGTCGAGAGAGGGCCCACCCTGAGGACCGGTCAGTCGGTCCCCTCCTTCTTTTTCGGACTCGAACCCAATGTCTACCCGGTCGAAGGATATGTGCACATTTGACTTACACTACAATCGGTGTGATGTCGGAGGAGATCCCACCGGAACTTTTTGTCCCTACGTCGGGAGGTTATTTGTCCATTACAAAGTCCACCATGTAGAGTAGTAGGGAAAACACACCTTTCTCTTCACAGGAGTTCAATCTTATACATGTTATGTATCCGTCACTAACTAACGAACCGACTGACCAGTCCCCGGACCTTCCTTCTTCTAACCTTCTATTCACGACCCGTCTCCTACACTCGTCTATGTACTTTTACCCGGGTTCACACTTCTAGAACCATAATGTACCATTGTGGGTGGTCTCTCGTAGATCACTTCTCCGAGTCTTATTGGTTCATCCACTTTACTGGGTCAGTCGTCTACAGTCGGTCGGAGGAAGCCGATCGAAGACGGTCACCACGGGACCCTGGTCTCACGTAGTGTCGGGGAACAACAAGTGTCGTTTCGTGTGACGTACGTCCGTTTCCACGTCGAGAGCTGGAAGTGGAGTCCACCCGGAGTCGTGACGGGTCGTCCATCTGATGTTAGGAGGTTAGGTCACCGGAAGTTGGACCGACGTGTTGTCGTACAGGACCCGTCGAAGAGTTTCTGCGGGCCGGGACGAATGGGGTCTGATTTACACCCCGGGAACCCTCGCGTCTCCGAGGGTCCACTATGACTACGTCCACCGTCTTTTCCTGAGGAGGAGCGTAGTGACTCCCCTTCTCGGCTACTACGGCAGATCAGACCTATGGGGAAACGACGTGTCTCCTCCCCGGATGTACTGACTTCACACCTCCTTCGTTCGACCACACTTTAAGCAGAAAGCGTAGGGAACAGAAATAGGTACTTCGAAGTCTCGTCACTATGGTCGCCCTTGACTCCGTGACTCCCGGGGACGAAGGGGGTGGGTCCTGTGTGTCTCCAAGTGTCTAGTTCGGTATCATCAGGGCCCGACACCGGAGTCCGAGAATTGACGGTATTCTCTTCGGTGAACAAAATTTTCCTGGTCCGGTAGGACATGTGGAAATTGAATGTGTCATTACATACAGTAAATGAAGAATAATTTTGACCTTTTTTTTTTGTGTCATTTCCCGGGATCCTATCTCCGATGTAAGACGGAGAGATTGGTACTTGGTACCCTGGAATGGAATTCAGACTAGGAGATAAAGAAGTAGATATTTTACTTCTATTTATAGATAAAGAGTTCTAACAAAACTTCAAACCTATTTTTGGTATATATAACTATAAAACTGTTGTAATTTTGTGATTATGTTATGTCACACAAGAAAAATTTTTGAATTTAAAATGAATAAATTTTTTGTTTGTTTGTTCTTTACCTGTATATGCCCGTTTTAAGTTTTTTATTTACTGGGAGGGAGGGTACGGGGACCATTGGTAAAGATGAAGACCCTCCGTTGACGACAAACGTCAAGGAGTCCACCATTGGTTACATAAGGATTGTCCTCAAGACGGTGTGGTCTGTTAAAGGACATGTCTGGTGCTCCGGATGACTAAAACGGTCTAAGTCCGAAGAGATTACAATACCTCGTGACTGATGTACGGTCCGAGAAAGTGTGGGTGAGAGAACATTAATAGTTTTGGTTTTGTTGTTCTTTTGGACATTCCATCGTAATTCTGAGGATGAAAAGTCGAGGTATTTGACACCAATTCGTCAAACCGATTCTAGTCGAGTCCTTTCAGTATTATGGTCCCGGGGTCAGGTCCTGCACATTGAGCGTGCGGGATTGGTGACGAGGTGCCGGTGAGGTCTTTAGGTGGGTACACGGACGGTAGGCGGTAGGTGTTCGTGGTAGTGTCAGGTGAATCGGGGACACCGAGGAATCAGTCGATCCAGAAGTGACGTGTACCCCCAAAAGTGCAGAGAATAAGAAAAGACATTTATGTCACGTACCACGGGCATTCGTTCGGGTGTACGTAAGGATTTCAGAAAGGAAAGATTCCTCTGACGCAAGGGACTCCTTCCGTCGACCACTCCATGGAGGGCACCCGGAAACGTGGGTTCGGTCACGGCGGTGTTCTGGTTTACGGGGTCGCCATCACCGACCCGTCGCCCCCAAGGACGAGTCCCCCGACCCTGGTCCGGAGGAAGACGTATGTGTGTGGGTGACGTGTTAGTAAGAGTAGAACAGAAAGGACCTTAGGAGGCGACGGGACCTCCTCCAACCGTGTAGGTCCACCCCTGTGGTCTTCGGCACCCAGGACGTACGTCCTGCACTAGGTTCGAGTAGGTCACAGACCGATAGGAGTCGAGGCACGACACGGGCGTCCTCACGGTCTCTCTTTAGGACCCTGGACAGACGGGTCGTCGGGGAACCCTCGTTCGCGACCCGAAGGACGCCATAGACTCTGACTTTCTGCCAGGAGTCCCTAGGTTGTCGAGGACACTGTGTAGGGACTAGGTGTGCTCCTTTTCGTCCGAACCTTATGCCTATCCCCAGACCCTGCCTTAAATTTGTTTAAAGAGTAATTTACCCAAAGAGTAAATGTCTATCCCGGATAACTTTCAGTCGTGGAGGGAAGACTCTTCAAATTCTTCTAAGGGTTCCCACACCGAACTTACTATTTCTCCCTTCTCTATCCTTCCTTTCCGACCCGGACCATCCCCGACCCTCTCCGGTACCTTCTCCCACTTTCTTCTCTTCCTTCTTCCCCCACCCTCATCAGGGGTCTGTGGACCACCCTCTCGGAACCTTGTCTCTTTCTTGTTCACTCTCGGACCTCTGATGTCGGCTGAAGGGTCACCCAGTGGAGAAGAACCGCCCAGTAGTCAGTTAGGCAGTCAGTCGTAGGGCATCGGGTAGGGAGGGTAAGCGAAAGTTCCTTCCAATCTAAAAGTGGTCTGATCAGCGTTCTCAGTCTGTGCTGACTCGCTGACTTGACTTGACTGACTCAGTTGAAAGGTGGGATAAGGTGTAAGAATTGACTGTTCGTTTCTCATAAAATCCTAAAACCTTAATAGATGGACTCACCTTAAGAGTTGGATGGGGGTGGGGACAGTACACTTTTTAGATTTTTTTCTATTTGACGTAAAATACTCAAAAGGATTTGATAAAACAACCCCCACCAAAAGACGAAAATTTTAATCACGTAGGTGTAACCTAAAGAGGTTCAGGGTCAAGGGAGCGACCGTGTTGTCCCAATAATTGCCATATCTGAGGTTTCCAAACGGAGTTCTCAATTTCCTCTGCTTCAGACATTTCACGACTCGTGGCACAAACTCCCACAAACCACGTGTCATTTGTAACCATTTACAATCGATAATGAGACATTGTCGACTCAGTGAAGGTTTTGACTCTGGGTTAAACGGTCGAAGGTCAGACCAGGAAAAGAGATAGAACTGAAATTGCCGACAATTAACAAAGTGTTCGATTTAAAGTGAATAACTCCGTAAAGAGGATCCGACAGAACCTCTCGTTCGAGGGAATCATTCATTTTTTACACTGAGTTAAATATTTTGAAGATAAAAACAGGGGGGTAAAAATCTAGATAGAAGAAGAAGGTAGTCGACTCAACCTAGTCTATTTTGGCACTTTAGAGAGGGGTACGTTGTAACTATTGACAACATGTTTCACTCCTTGACAGACAGATGAGTTCATAGAATCCCGGTTGATAGTTGTTTTTGTCTAATTATAAAACATCTCTCGTTAAACGTTTGAATCTCTCGACTTGGTTTTGTAAATTGTAGGTCACTACTTGTCGAACAGTTATTACTCCAGGAAACATACGTTACGTATTAAGTCTTTCCTTCACCTCTGAGTAGACGGATTAAATCGTTTGAAATTTTCTATTTTTTCTTACTTAGGATTCCTTAATTAGACACTACCTCCCCTTTTCTGGACAATTCTACAAGTCGTTACGTAATAAATATCTCCGGGGTTACTATGTATTAGATTTAGAGAGTGTTATACTTTTACCGATTCATTTTGAACAGAGTAGGTTTGTAAGTCGTATAGTACGTCAGAAATTTCTCCACGTCGCAATTTTACCACCAATACCGGTATACGAGACCAGAATCCAACGGACTCAAGTTTAGGTCTGAGGTGGAGAATCTGTTGGTTAAAGAGATGTAGAGACAAAGGAGCGAACATCTTACCTCCAATTTGATCATACATGGAGTCTCACAACAACTAATTTGTATTTCGGGAATCTTGTCAACGACCACTTGTCATTTATGAATTGTGTCCGATCGATTATTGTGCGACGCCGTCCCTGACGATTGTAGTTTAGGAAAAGTAGTGGAAGATCCGACAACCGATCTGACGTTTTACTGGACGAAAGTAGTCAATCCCAATCGATACACCGCTTTAAGTCCGGTTGTCTTCCTCTCTTTTTACTACACACAGAGACGATCCGTACCAGGTATGTCTTGAGCGTACGTGAGAGAGTCGAGATTGGGATGACGACCGAACTACGTTTGTTTACAATACTAGTCCTCCTGGGTAAACCGAAGGACACTTAATCTTTGTAAAATAACAATTCACATTAAATCCCTAAGTAGTTAATGTCCTCGTTTGTAATTGATGACATGTTTGCCTAAAAATGTAATGTACTTTTTTTATATATCCTATATATTTACTGTATAGTCTCAGACCCTCTACAGGGGGTTATAAACAAAAAGGAAAAGATTTTTTAGAAAACCGACGTGGTGTACTGTACACGCCTAGAATCAAGGGACTGGTCCCCAGATTAGGGTCGGGATGTCACCGTCACACCTCAGAATTGGTGACCTGGTGGTCCCTTCCGGAAGGTGGAAGAAGAAGAAAAAAAAAAAAAAAAACTACTCCTTTTGAATTCGTGTCATTTCACGTTTCTAGAGTTCACATATTCTGTTTTCCAAAGTTATTCCAAATTAAGGATACGTTGGTTGTGTAATTAGTTTTGTGTCCGATACAGGTAGTGGGGTCTTTTGAGGGAACACGAGTTTGGGGTGTCTGTTGGTAGTAAGGTTACAGATGGTAGTATTTAGTCAAAACGGGGAAGAACTTGTGGTACACTTACTTTAGTACGTCATATATGGGTAAACACAGACCAAAGAAAGTGAGTTGTTTGTACAAAAACTCGAAGTAGGCGTGACGACGTATATTGTTATGAAGTAAGAAAAACTTGACAACTTGTTATAGGGTAACAGACTAATACCGTGTTAAACAAATAATCAAGAGGACAACTACCTGTAAACCTAATAAAGATCCAAAAGTGATAACACTTATTTCGATGGTCCTTATAAGTACATGTTCATAAGAATATCACAAAAAACAAAAGTAAAGAGAACCCATTTACAGATCTTCTCTTTAACGACTCACATAAGTACAAAAATAACGAGGACATTGTTTAATGGTGTTTGTCACCGAATTTTGTTGTATCTAAGTAATAAAATATCAAGACACCAGTCTTCAGTCTGTGTCCAGAGCGACCCGATTTTGACACCAGTAGTCCCGATGTAAAGAAGGACCTCCGAGATCCCCATTGAATCAGTCGAGTCGACGGTATTCTTTCATGGTATCCGACCCACCGAATTAGCTGTCCTTAAATTAAAAGAGTCCAAACCGGGGTCTTCCGACTCTAGTCTCACGGTCGTGTCAGTCCAACACCACTTCCAAAAGAAGGACCGAATATGTACCGGGGGAAGAATGCCACACGAGTGTCACCATCCCCCGACCTCTACCTCCCCAGGAGAGACGACAGAGAAAAAAACTTCCCGTGATTAGGGTAGTACTCCCGGAGTAAGAATACTGGAGTAGTACGACCTCTTCTGAGAACTCTCAGGGACCTGATTCTCCTCTAGTTTGGTCAGTCGGGATTTCTTTTAGTTGGGACTTATAAGCACCCTTCCTGACTCCTACTTCGACTTCGAGGTTATGAAATCTGTGGACTACGCTTGTCGGTCGAGTGACCTTTTCTGGGACTACGACCCTTTCTAACTCCCGTCCTCCTCTTCCCCTGCTGTCTCCTACTCTACCAACCTACCGTAGTGTCTGAGTTACCTACACTCGAACTTGTTTGAAACCCTCTATTATTTCCTGTCCCTTCGGACCACACGACATCGAGTACCTCAGTGTTTCTTAGTCTACGCTGAATCGATGTCTTTTCCACTTGTACTTGTACTTCAGCGAGTCAGCACAGGCTGAGAAACGCTGGGGTACCTGACATCGGATGGTCCGAGGAGACAGGTACCATAAAAGGTCCGTTCTCATGACCTCACCTAACAGGAAAGGAAGAGGTTCCTTGTTGTTGTTTGTACTTTCTGAAGGTTTTCCGGAGTAAAGATTCATGGTAATGTGACCCAAATCCCGAAAATTGTATATCCCTGGGTAGTTAACGCCTCCCACTATCAAGTCAGGTATCGTTCCCACTTAGTCAAAGACCTGAAAAAAATCGAAGATCTTCGACGGACTTAAGAGACCGAATACCGAGGGACTGGAGCACTAATGTGACTCGGGTGGAACTATTAGACTCTGTTTAAGAATTAGTGTTTTAGGAATTAAATTAGTGTAGGAGTCCCAGGGAAAACGGTGTATAACATTATATCAATGTTCAAGACCCCTAACCCTACACCTGTAGAAACATACCCCGGTCCCCCATAACAAGACGGTGGTGTGGCCCAATATTCTACCATATACCGTGGGGTGAGGTCATGAGAACGGACCTTTTAGGATACTTGCTTCCTCGGAGCATCCGACGTCAGGTACCCCAGCGACTCAGCCTATGCTGACTCGCTGAAGGGAAAGTGAAAAGTGAAAGTACGTGACCTCTCCCTTTACCGTTGGGTGAGGTCACAAGAACGGACCTCTCAGGGTCTCTACCCCCTCGGACCACCCGACGGCAGATACCCCAGCGTGTCTCAGCCTGTGCTGACTTCACTGAATCGTCGTCGTACAAATGGAAATGTATTTTTCGACGTTATGTCAAAACGATTTACCAACAGGGTAAGGTAACTATGTATCTGTGGTCGTTATATACCTTCAGGTTGACGAGATGTAAGGACGATTGGGAACCTTAAAGTCAGAAAAATTAAAATAAGTAGGATTTCCCACATTTCGTTACAGAATGACACCGAAATTATACATAAAGGGACTACTGATTTTTCAGTTCGTAGAGAACACGAATAACTAGTCTCTTAAAACAAAATACTTCAAAAAGAAAAGTTCGGAAAATAGATAGAAATTATTCCAACAAACAGAAAACTAATGACTACATATTCTCAAACAAAACCCCCGATACGGTACACGGTACTTTAGAATTAAGGGACTGGTCCCTGACTTGGGTACGGGGGACGTCCCCTTCGTGCCTCAAGTGATCTGGAGATCTATTAAGGGATGTTCTCAAGAAAAACATAAGACCTATTTTCAAGAAACGGTATATATACATGACACACCTCCTCCCCATTTGAGGAGAGATGGGAAGAACTGGTCAAGAAAACCGACCAGATTATTAATTTAACTGTGCTCTGTCTAATCGTCCTCTTTTTTTTTAACATGTATGTATTCAAAACGTCTTGTCCTTGGGGGTTTCACTGGTTTCTTCCGATAAGTATATAGTAAAAATCTGTTTGTTAATAAACACTTCTAAATTGTTTCCCCGAACCCGAACCTACCATCTACTTACTTCTCCATTGTTTCAAACAAATAGGTCGAAAGAATCGGAACTTAAGGGATTGAAACCCACTATTCTTACTAAAGATAGGACCATCTCCCTCCTATTGAAGTGTGCCTTCTAAATCAAGGACGAAGTCCCCCTTTCGCCACCCCCACTACCACCAATCTCACAAAAAATTATAAAAAGGGGTCTATAAAGAGTTGTTGGAGGGTAGAGACCCACGTACTTACACTGGGTTAGGACCTGTCGTCGTGCGCTCAATTACACGACACGTCCTGAGGGTCGAGTCCGGGGTTGCCCCTGACCTCCCATCACGCTGAACTCACTTAACAGCAGGGAGTGGGGTGATCGACCTTTCGTCGGTCCTACGGTCCGCGATCTTGTCTGCAGGGTCTGTTACTCTCTCTTCAGTACACAACTCTTGTCTTCCCGTTGTTCTTTCCTCGAATCCAGGTCTGGGGGAGTTCGACGGTATGGTCTAGACGTGACAGGTGATCTGAAAGTAGGTTGTCTCTTTGGTCGAAGATAAAAAACATTCCGTGGATAAAATTCTAGAAAAATAACGTCAGTGGGATAAGTAATGAAATTGAGATTATGAGGAGAAGGACCATTAAGAGACTCTACCGTAAACCCATATATCCCCTATCTCAAACATACTAGAGCACCACTTCCCCTCCTGCCCAGGGATTCAAGGACTCGTATCCATGACCATGACGGAGAATAAAAACATCGGTACAAAGAAGAGCCAGTGACTCGTCTGTAGAACGGCTGTAAACAACGATCGTAGAGATCGACTATTTGAGCTTCAGAAAGAATCGAACAAGTCTTAGGTCACCAGGAAAGTTACTTGAGAAGTGAGGTCAGAATGACCACGGGGTACTTCGGACCGACCTTTAGGGTAAATCCAGGGTCGGACCTTCTGGCGAGTCAGGAGTGAACATCCCAGTCAGGGAATAAGGGTTCCTATACGTCCTTTAAAACCTGTGGAAAGTACGGTTGTTTGTGTCCTTTTCTGAGAACCATCGATTGACGACCTGAAGACAGATGGATTTGTTCGTCTTCCCAACGCGGTCCACCCATGGACCACTCCGAAGAGAAGGGTCTTGGGGGTTTCTTTTGTCTCAATCTCCGGAGAAAAAATTATTAAAATAAATTAATTAATGAATGGAAAACCGAGACAACCCAGGAGCAACGACGTACCCAAAAGAGGTCAACGTCGTTCGTCTGAGTATAAGTCACGTGGTCGAAGAGTGACTCACCGAAGAGAACAATGTCTCGGACCCGAGATCCTGAGTGCCCGAAGTCATCAACGTCAAGGGTCCGAGATCTCATGTCCGAGTCATCAACACCGTGTCCCGAATCAACGAGGTCTCGTACACTCTAGAAGAACCACCAAATCAATGATTCAGCACAGGTTGAGAACGCTGGCGCACCCGACATGGGGCGGTCCGAGGAGACAGGTACCCTAAAACGAAGGGAACATCGAGTCAACCATTTCTTAGGTGGACGTTACGTCCTCAGACAGACGTTACGTCCTCTGGACCCCAGTTAAGGACCCAGGCCTTCTAGGGGACCTCCTCCTTTACCGTTGGGTGAGGTCATAAGAACGGACCTTTTAGAGTACCCGGCTCCTCTAGAAGGACCTAGTCCTTAGTTTGGACACAGAGGACATAACCGTCCACCTAAGAAATGGTGATCCGATGGTCCCTTCGGGTCCCCAGAGAGAAGACAAAACTGTAAGGGAAGGTAGATAGATAGATATTGAGACCCTGTGAGTCCTACGTGTCGAGAGTGGTTGACGAGGAGGACTGGAGGAGAAGACGGGTGTCAGGAGGGACTTCTTCCCGACCGATACAAAGGGTGAAGGAGAACCATCATCAAGAGCGACACATCTGTAAATACGAGTTCAGGTAGGTTTAACCAGGAACTAAATAATTTCCGATTCGAAGTCCTATTTTAGTAAGAAGAAGAAAAGAGGTGTTTCCGACCGTAGACTCTGGGGACAGAACGATTGTCCCACTTCCTTCAGTCGTAACTCTGAGTCAGAGAGTTCCCGGAGGGTCGGGGTCCGTCAGGGGAGGGGAGAAAAAGACCCTGCACGCGAAGTACCGAGTCGGAACCTTTTCTCTTCGACTTTCTTTATTACTAAATACCTCTTTTAATTTTATGTGCTTAAATTACAACAAGGACCACGTATAAAATAGAGTCAAACAGCAAGTATAAAAGTGAGACAAATACCACAGAAAGTTCCTGTTCGGAAAAATTATAAATACCACAGTTTAGACAATCGAAAGGAAATTACCGAAGACCCAAACCACGGGACGTATCCTTTAGAAAGAAGTGAGATTCTGGTTTATCTTGAAAATTACCGACGTTTTATACGGTACACTTTTGTACGTTTATACGAGATTAAATAAATGTCTACTTATAAATCACACGAAGACTAAAATTCTATAGTATTTATTACATTACTTGTAAAAACATTTATGTGAAAAAAGAAGACGTTAAATTTAGTGAAGAAATCCTATCTAAGAATTCTCCAAGTACCCAGAAAAAGTGATAAAATTTTCGGAGTTGTTGTCAATTTATAAATGGAAAATATTTCGACGTGTTCGGTTGTTTTACGGTTTAAGGGAAGAAAACGTATCTTGACGTCGACGAGTCACACCACTGTAAATATAAAGTACAACTAATCTTCGACTCCATCAATGGTCACTGAAACTAATTATTTTCTTGTGTTTTCGTTAATAATCAGTTTTTTACGTCAACCAAAACAGTCCGCTCACATACGAGGAGCCGAGACAGAGTAGTGTTGTTTCTAAACCTCATTACCTGTAATTTCGAGAACCACGCAGTGTCGAGAACCGAGAACCTGTTTGACACAATATCGAGAATCTGTTTAGTCACAATGTCGAGATAAAATAAATCTATTATCGTCCTCTTAGGTAGGAGCTTCACACTCCCGTACGGTTGGGTTTCTACGATTCTCTTCTCTCACCTCCTCGTGCGGTCGCACACCCTCTCTGTCTCTCGTGCGAAACCGAGGAGAAAAATATACAAAAAGGGAGGGGGACCCGGACGGGCGACGTTTAACCCGATCGGTCCTCACGACAACCAAGATGGACTCCAGGAGTGAGTCCAGGAGCCTGGAAGGAAACAAGATAAAAGTGCCCGAAAAGCAAAGGAAAAGAAAATAGGTGGCGGTAAAACCTGAGGACAAAGGATAAGATTGATGGATTTAAGGGGTAGTTCTCTACCCTCCGGGTTAAGAAACCCTTATCCCCGTAGCTCCAGAAAGACCGATGAAGGACGACTTAACCCTGCCGCTCCCCATCACCCGGAGGGGGAGAACGATCAGAGTCCGGAGTCTCAGGAGTATCGCCACAGGTAGATTCCCACTCACTACAAAAGGTACCAGCCGATATCAAAACACAGAAACAACTTGACCGTGGCGTACAACATCGAACAACTGGACTCGTCTCTGTTTTGTCCAAGTCAAGTCAAGTCAAGTCGAGTCAGCACAGGCTGAGACGCTAGGGTACTTAGCGTCGTGCGGTCCGGAGGGACAGGTAGTGGTAGAGGACCTCAAGTGAGTCTGAGTGCAGGTAACTCAGACACTACGGTAGGTCGGTAGAGTAGGAGACAGCAGGGGAAGAGGAGGACGGGGGTTAGGGAGGGTCGTAGTCTCAGAAAAGGTTACTCAGTTGAGAAGCGTAGTCCACCGGTTTAATGACCTCGAAGTCGAAGTTGTAGTAAGGGAGGTTTCTTTAGGGTCCCAACTAGAGGAAGTCTTACCTGACCAACCTGGAGGGACGTCAGGTTCCCTGAGAGTTCTCAGAAGAGGTTGTGGTGTCAAGTTTTCGTAGTTAAGAAACCGCGAGTCGGAAGAAGTGTCAGGTTGAGAGTGTAGGTATGTACTGGTGTCCTTTTTGGTATCGGAACTGATCTGCCTGGAATCAGCCGTTTCATTATAGAGACGAAAACTTATATGATAGATCCAACCAGTATTGAAAAGAAGGTTCCTCATTCGCAGAAAATTAAAGTACCGACGTCAGTGGTAGACGTCACTCCAATCTGTTAACTATTATGTACTTTGTTAGTATTCGCCGTAGTTATACCGTATTGTTCCTGATCATGCCCGTAATCAGTTAAGATGTAAGTGTAGCGGTCCTACCGAGTCCAGGGAGGAAACAGTCCCTAGTCTTATAGATAGAGGACAGACAAAACCTTATGTCAGGGACGGTTCGACACGACCGAGAAATCTCGTTAGGACTCTTTAGAATAGGGGTCTTTGAATTAAAACCCCCACAAGTAATCTTACCGTGAGTAAACGTCAGGACTTATCCACAGACGCTAGAGGGTCCCCGAGTGTCCACATAACTCACAGGAGAAGACAGAAGAAGGTACCGAACTGAGTACTCATCACTTAGGTCCTCAGTACAGGACCATGGCACTGACGACACCCCCATCTTTCATAATGTCCCATCCCAGGATAGGTACCCCCGACATCAACTCTTAAACCCTTGGGTAGAAAGGTCTGAAATTAATCCTGAACGTAGGGACCTCGTGTATCACCACAGAGGAATCTTAGAAAACCCAGGACCAAGTGTGGGGCGTTCGCATATAGGACAACCTTAACGGGTCACCGGTACCATATTCTGGCCTCCCAGACTTGGAGACCTAGATCCTTCTCCAGTAACTGTATTTGTTTTCCAGAGGGTACATCGTAGAGTATTCCTGACTCTGGTTCGACAAGGAATCCCCGTTACGTCCACGCCTCCTCTCGATAACCATTTCGGAGGAAGGTAGGGTCCCTCCAGAGGACCCAATAGAAAAAATAGCGACTAAAATTCTTACCCAACCGAGAAAGATGAAAGGACTTCTGACTCCGGAGGTCCGTGTTTCCTCTATTATTCACTACCGGTTACGAAATCTCTGGGGAACCCACTGGAATCTTCATTTACTACAGGGTAACAGTGAAACATTACTACACCCGTCTGGTTTAGAACCTTACTCAAGTACCTCGTCAAAACAAAACAAAAAAATGATGGAGGAGTCAGAAGAGTCAGACCCATCCTTTAGGAAGTTAGGTAGGACACATACATAGATAGTACTGATTATCCATAAATGTGGGAACTCTTTGACCGTAGACCCACTTCAGGTAGACGGTCAGGAGAGACCCCATTCAGGGTGCAGCAACTTGCCCGACCCGGTCGACCCCAGAAGCTCGAGGAACCCCCAATTAACCGTTCACCTTGTTCTCCTCTGGTGAACGGAATATCAACAAACCTTCGGACAAGGAGACTTCCTGGAAAGATCATTAGAAACCTCCCGGAAAAGAGGATTTACTCACCACCGTACATTCCTCAATTGGTTGAAGGTAACTTCCAAAGGTCCGTCTTTTTCCTCAGAGAGGAAAACCTTAGTGGGGTATACTAGAAGAACTTTCGGGAGTGAGAACCGAAATTCTCAGAGTGGAAGTCATATACTTTCGCAAAGACCGTTTAATCAGACACCTTGATTCCACCGTTGGGGATAATCCAGTACCAAGACACTACGACGAGAGAATCGACGGACTAGTCGACAAACCAAGGGAGCACGGTGAAGGCACGAGGGAAAAACCACAGGAAATGTCACCCTCTGTCTTTGGAGTCACCCGTCTACCTGACGGAGGTTCTCAGTGTCTTAAACTGGTGGTATAAACTAACCCCTGGGAGCCCACCAGTTCGCCGGGGAAAGAAAGGTTTGTCGTCGTACACGTCCATCGTGGTCTTTCCGTATGTACCTCAGTCATATTTACCGATGAGAAAAAGGAAAGGGGTCGAGATTTCGAGCTCAGTCCCGATACTCGAGTCGATTAACCCGACTTCATGGACCACCGTCTCCGAATCGGAGATACTAGCGTTTTAACCTCTGATGACGTATGGGTCGAGAGGAAATAGGTAGATTCTGTTTCGACGAAGGTAGTCACATGGTCTAAAGGAGTCCTAACCAATCTCCTAGAAGACTGTCAGGGAGAGTCCCAAAACAGGTCACCAGGTTCCAAAGATCTGTTCTCACTTTCCCCTCTCTCGGGAGCCGCCATCCGTCCTCCCACCGACCCAATTCTTGGAGTGTTCCCCTATATCACTCCGGACCTAAAAGGTAGTCGTAATGAACTATAGACTCCTAAGAAACTAGTCTGTAGGTATTTAACGGAGAGGGTAAATCCTCAACAAAATGAACCACCGACCATTTTTATCAATCAAACGGGGGTTTCCTCTCAAAATTTCGTAGAAGATAGTACTAACGTTATCGACGTTCTAAAGTTTTCGTCTCCCCGGTCGGAGCCCGCCAACCTAGCTCGGAGAACCTATTCATTCGATGTCCGATCCCGAGTCTAGGGTTGGAAACTCAATTGTGAGGGTTCCGATAAGGGAGAGAAAGAGCCTGTATTTCCACCTTACGAAAAAGACCCAGACCGTTCGAGTTCCGTCCACGGACTCAATTCCGGACAAAATTACATCGGAGACGGAAGAGTCTCCTCAAAGGGTGTAGTCATCCTAACTTAGTAGGGCAGGGAAATTTGAAAGTATATTCCCGACTCGTTAATCTGGTATCAACCCATAGGTCTAAGATGTTATAGGTCAATCGGGGTCCTTTCGAGCGTTAACAAAAGCTCAGCACCCCCTCTCGTTGACCTCCTAAGGAACATGGGCTGGTCTCCTGCCGGAGGACCTGGGCACACATTAGACTTGAGGGTCCATTCACTGGAAACGGAACTGGTAGACACGGAATCGTATCCTCTGAAATATAGGGGAGAGACGGTTTTTCAAATCTTGGACTTAACGTACAACAACCCTTAAAAAAAGTGGACCTCTCGTCTAATCATCCAGTAGATGTATAACATTATAAAAGGGTAATTCAAGGTCCGGGTCTAGATCCTCTAGGACCGATTCCCGGACAGGTTTGTCCACCCCCGATAGAGACTTGGGGACTCCATTATGACAGGTTCAGTAGACAACCACAAAAAGAGGACCCCGGAGGGTGAGTTTCCGTTTTTCTAACCCTAAGAAATCGGTCACCATACGTTTTTTTACGTAGAAACTCTAGGTTCTGATTTGGTGAACCGTGACCCACCCTAAAGAGGGTTCTAATGTATCCCTAACCCATGATACCCTACCTCCCCCTGATGTCGAAGTAAATACTAGGCCTCTAGAACTTGGTAAGCGGTCCAAGACAGGAAAGAGAAATGACTCTCCTAACCCCACAAAGTACCACTTAAACACCCCTGGTTATCGGGTGTTCGTTCCTTAAATAAATAATTTCCGACATCAGGGAGGGTTCAGAGAGAAAACTCCCCTATAACAAAGGCCAATCCTTTGGCTCACCCTAGAGACTCCTGTTACTACTGGCCAAGTCTAACCACCCGAGCAGGTCCCTAGGGGACCAGGGTGTGGACCACCAATTAAAATAGAAGGGTATCAAAAACCAGGGAGAGATAACCTCTTCCACATTACCCAAGAAGTCATCATTGGTCCTCGACATCCCAAGATCCCCGACATTTCGAAGGGTAGTTTTCCCACCATGGGTCAAATCACTCATATATAGAAGGGTTATTCCCTCATCCTATGAGTCCCTGGTGGTCTTTGACCACCTTTTTATAAACGGGTAGGGTCGTTGTTTCTTCACGAACCCACTTAGAAAATCTTCAACGAAGTTTTACCATGTCCAAACCCTCTTCCAAGACCTCATCCTCTAGTTCTGTCTCATCCATCGGGGACACAGTTGGTTCTTTAAGAGTCTGGATGGACGGTGTAGGTCAACGTGGGAACCGACGTCGGGGCACTACCAATAGACACTGTCCGTCCGACCGACCTCCCCCGGCGAAGTCAGGACAACTTGGTAGTACTCCCTTACGAACCACGAACTGGAACTCCAAGAACCCAGGGCTCCCGTCTCACGACGGGTTACAGGGTCAACTACCGTAAACATCGTTCGGCAAGCTCCTCTGAACAGTGCCAAACCTGTGAGACCGGGTTACGGGACGGACAGATGTATAATCCGTGAACGGAGCACGGAACAGGAAGTTCCTGAGCCCCAAACGGTATCCCGAAGGGACCTCCCACCGGTCGTAGACCCGTTCGGAACGGAGAAAGGAAGAGAGGGAGAGGACCCGGAACCGGAGGAAGAGGACAAGAGACAATATTTTCCATAGCCACCGACAGACCTGGTAGAGTAGATTTCTCCGTCGTCCCAGGACAACGACATCGACAACATTGAATTAAGACTATAGACTACGTGTAACCCTGTCCTTAAACAGGAAATTTTAGTGGACAAGGAACATTCTCAGATTCAGGTCTAACCATTTGAAAACCTCCCGGAGTAAATCGGAAAGGTTTTTCCGTTACCCCAAGAGTGACCCGAGGACTCAATAACGACTCTGACCCGTGTCAGGGTGTCATTATCCGAGGGAAGACAAAGGTACCAACCTGAAGGAATCCCCACTCAGAAAGACTTCGAATAGGATGGGTCATGACAACGTTGGACTCTCGGTCCGTAGGGGTGGGCCCAGTCCCACGTCTAGGGGTCCGTCCCACCCCGTACTTTCGGAGGACCTCTAACTTAGGGACCTGTCCAACTTCGCACTGTCGGAGGGTTCTTAACCCAGGGACCCGTCCAGCTCGGCACTACTGGAGGACCCTGGGGACCCTGACCACCTAGGGGCTCGTCGAACTCCACACTGTCGAAAAACTCCTGGTCTAGGGATCCGTCTAGTTCCGTCCAACTGGAAGACCCTAGGGGCATGACCTCAACCCGCAGGGGTTCTAGAGGTCGTACTGGTCACGAACCGTCCTAATTTCCCAACCTATAATATGTCATAAAGGGAGGGTTCCGGTCGATAAAAGACCAACAGGGAGGTCTTCTGACATCTCCGTTGTAACATCCGGGCCTACCCCGACTCCTTTCCTCGCACTTTGTCCTCCCTTCCTCCGTCTCGTGTTGGAAACTTTCTTACTGTATCGTGTTCCCGTATTACGTTTGGCTAATTTTAGTTAACCCAGGTTGTACTGTTTAGTTTAAGTTCATTTGGAATTAGGGGTTAGACATTCGGTTGTCTGTGTGGGTCTCCACGGTCCTGTCAAGATTCCGTGACAGTTTTCTCCCTCCTCACCCACCAAGGGGTTACCAACCCCACTAGGAGGGTGAGTGATCGTATACTTAAGTGGGGCGAACGTTTTGGATCGGTCCGGTGTAAGGTACCGGGGTCGGGAACGGGAGTTGTTACCGGGTGTGAGACTTCTCACCGAAGAGGGACTTTGGATTGTTTAGGTGGAGAATGAATAACGAAACAGAGAGTGACTTAAAAACGTTACTCTGTAGTCTCGGACTCGAAGTAATCCAGGACTTCGGTCCGTAGGACCGAAAACCGACCCGAGCTCAGGACCCTCTCTCGACTCCCTGTCCTCCTTTTTTCGTCACTCCTTTTGCACGGTTCCCTAGGAGAAGTATCGGACGGTCTTTTAGACGATTTATGGACTGGACACGAGTGTCTAAAGTAACCGGACTAGGAACCGTGTCTCTTCTAATTCCTGTCTTCTTGGGGGTGACCGAACCCATTGTCGATGACCCCGAGTCGTCCATCACGGAAACCCTGTATGGTTTCTCATCGGAGAGGTCTCAGGGAGTCAAGTGGGTGACGGTGAGCCGACAAGCTCCACCCAACTCCTCTGTTCTTTGTTCTCTAACATTTCCTTAATTCTAAAACAATCCGTATACAGGGAGGTCGGTATCCTCGCTCCTGGAAGAAAGATGGAATTGGTCTCCAGAAGACCTTAGACTCTGACTCGGCACAATCGAAATACGACTCAAACAAAAAACCAAAGGACCAAAGGTCGAGCTACCCGGAAAACAGTGAAGGGAACGCTCTACAGTCCGCTCACATACGAGGAGCCAAGACAGAGCAGTGTTGTTTCTAAACCTCGTTACCTATAATTTCGGGAGCCACACGTAGTGTCGAGAGCCCAGAACCTGTTTGGCACAATATATCGAGAATCTGTTTAGTCACAATGTCGAGATAAAATAAATCTATTATCGTCCTCTTAGGTAGGAGCTTCGTACTCCCGTACGGTTGGGTTTCTACACTTCTCTTCCCTCACCTCCTCGTGCGGTCGCGTACCCTCTCTCTCGCGTGCACGAAACTGAGGAGAAAAATATACAAAAAAGGAGGGGGACCCGGACGGGATACATTCATCCCGATCGGTCCTCACGACAAACAAGATGGACTCCAGGAGTGAGTCCAGGAGCCTGGAAGGAAACTGGAAGGAAACAAGATAAAAGCACCCGAAAAGGGAAGGAACAGAAAATAGGTGGCGGTAAAACCTGAGGACAAAGGATAAGATTGATGGATTGTCAAACTATATGATTTAGGAAAACTTCTGTCCCCCTTTGTATTATCTTCACAAGGAATAAAAACGTCTCTTCAGATCTCTTCTTCTTTTCTAATAGAATTTCTGTAAGTCAATTAAGTTTCATTAGTCGAAGACCCGAAGGGTCCACTGTACTCGCCATTTCTTAGGCGGACGGCCACGTCCTCTGTATTCTCAGCGTCCAAGTCAGAGACCCAGTCCTTCTAGGGGACCTCTTCCTGTACCGTCGGGTGAGGTCATAAAAACGGACCTTTTAGGATGCCTGTCTCCTCGGACCGTCCGATGTCAGGCACCCCGGGGTTTCTCAACCTGTACTGACTTCACTGAATCGTACGTGCGTGTTTGTCGAAAATCTAAAGTATCGGTGTACTTATTTGACTAGTAGGGGTGGGACGGTAGTAGTGTAGTAAGGAAGGTGTACGGGCCAAAACGAAATTCCCTTGGGTGAGTCGAGGGGGTGTGGTTTTGACTCGGTACGACATGTCCGAAACAGTGGGGACTGGGGACGTGTGTGGGTGTGTGCGGGGGGGGGTTGTGTGTGTGTGTTCTTTTGTCTCGAGGTCTCTACACCAATGTGTACTTAACCTTCCTATCAAAAGACTTGGACTCAGGTCACAGAACACTCTACGTCATGTCGTGTCTTTAGTTCTTTAATCTAAGAGTTCACTCTGTAAGACCCAATTCTCTGAGTTCTGAGCCGTAGAATGGTCAACAACCGGAACCCTTTCAAATAAATTGAGGGACTTCGAATCAACGAAAAAGGTATCTTCCCTCTGTTATGTTCGTGACTGGAGGTTCTTATTTTACTAGTTATGGTTTCATATTTAGTGTCCTACTGTATCTTTACCTTCTCCAATAGGTAAGTATTATGATTCCAGAGGTCCGAGTCCCTCATGTATATTATGTTCGTTGTTATATTCACTATCGGTGATTCTCGTAAAGTGCAATTACGAAGATAAGTTTACATGAGTATCTCAAACGGTATTGGTTTAAATGGAGTCACCCTGAAACAGGGGACACAAGTGAGTCCGTTAGTATGTAAATATCCCTCAAATACGTTTTGAGATCGTCCTGCTTCCATTCGGGTTTCCGGTTCAAAGTCCCTGACCCTAAGGGTAGGGGTATGTCACACATTTGTCTACGGGGTCCTCCAATCTACTTGTCGATCAGGTCAACTCCCTTTAGACACTTGAAGACGGACTCAAAAGAAGAATTTTATCCATTGAAGACACCAAAACTCTCTTGGAAAAAAGAACTTTAGCCTTAAATACAAATAACTTCTTTTAAGTCTTTTATCACTATTCGTTTTCCATCTTTTATATTAAACATTAGGGTAGAGGATCCCTTTTTATCTCAACCATATAAAAAAACGTAGAAAAAACACATACATACGTAAATACACAAACACATTCTGTATGAAAAATTTTTCGGGTTTACCGTGGGTAGGGTATATCTGATAAAATAAAAGTGAAATGGTATTAGGATTTATAAAGGGGTACAGTTGTGTGTTCCGGAATGTAAGGACGACGAGTGATGACACGACTCTGTCGTCGTGTCCAGGGTGGCACCTCGATCACTCTTTACCTCGTAGGGCCCCGGGTGAAGTCTAGACGACTTAGTCTTAGACGTAGAATTGTTCGAGAAGGTTTCCTACACGGGGTGTCCCAGACTCCTCGTAGTCGACTGTCGACTGTCACAAATTTCCGGTGTGTCAGAGGGTATCGTACCGACTTGGTATTATCTAAAGTGGAGAGTGTCCACCCCTAAAAGAACGAACTGTCTTCGACTAGGGACCTCCTAGAACCTGAAGGGTTCCGACAGGAACTGGAAGAAGGGTAAGAGGGAGATCGTCTCTTGAGAAGGGACCGACACCCAGGGGAGAGACAAGGGGCAAAGGGTCTACTGGAGAAACCGGGGAAGTCTCAGGTGGGAGTCCTCTGAAGACTGTCGACCCCTCTATGTAGGAACGTACAAGAGGTACCCGACTTACGTGGACGAGTGGAGACAGTAGTGGAAGGAGGTAGACCTGGGGGCCATACCTCGGTGTCTGAAAGGAGTCCGGAGCACCTCCGAACCTCGTCTCGGGAACCGGTTTCGTTACGGGCCCGGGGAGGTCCCCCGTTGGGTCCGAGTCGTTACGGAGTCGGGAAGGACTTTAAGGAAAGTTGGACGATGAGAGTATTAGGGAAGAGTGAGACCATTTGAAGTCGGGTTAGACTTGACGGGGGAATTTACAACGGACCCGGAGGTGAAGGCGGGGGGGGGGTGTAGAGGGACAGGGTGGGAGTCGGGGAGGGAAGGTGTCCAGGGGAGAGCGTAGTCCTTTGGGCAGAGTCGGGGAGGAGAAGTGGGGGTTGAAAGGAGGGTAGGGAGGGGATCTTTGTCGGAGGGTGAAGAGTGGGTGCGGGAGTGCGGAGGGAAAGGTCGAAGGAGTTAAAAGTGGAGAGGGGGTTTAAGGTTAGGCCAGGGACCCTTTCCTTTTCGCGGAGACCAGCGTGGGACGGACACACACCAGGCTCCACCCCACCCCCAGCGACCCCCGCCCCCTCCTCCTACGGGACGGCTAGGCGGGTGGGCCCGACCTCTCCCGATTACCTCGGGACACACGGGGACGAACACCCGCCTACAGTTGCCGGCCCCACAGTGACCCACTTTTCCCCGGTCACTGCCGACACTCCGTCGGGACTTTTAAGAGGGGCCAGGCGGTCGGGTCCCCTCTCGGTCTACGCACGCCGCTCAACCCGTTCTTTCTTGCTGTCACTTGTCATTTGATACTGGGGCTGGCGTTGGTGGAGCGACCCGAAGGCACCCCCGACCCACAGGGTCTAGTCTCGGTGGCAGGGGCCCCGCGACTCTTGATTTCAGGGCTTCTTGGTTTCCTCTTGGCTTCGGCCTACGAGCGCGACGTGGACGGCGCCACGGCGTCCCTCTCTGCTGCCCAGGGTGCCGCGGGAGGTGTCGGCTTGAAGGAGGGAAATACGTGAAAACTATTCGTTAACCCTTTCTATAAGAGTTTTATTATGTCTATTCGAAGATAAAAGTGGCTAGTCTTATCATTCGAAGAAATTTTTTTTTTTTCTCTCTTCCAAAAAAACACGAATCAGGACTGTTTCTACGTCTCCGTCCATCAGTTGGTACGAGACGGGCCGCCTCTCACTTGTCCAGGTAAAGACCCGTTTTACATTATTACGATTCTTGACTCCGAAGTCACGAGTGTGTCAAACTATGACATTAAGATGTACACTTTTACAAAGTCTTCCTTATTAGGGGTTATGAGGGGTTTCGTGTCTGTAGGAAACACGACTTTTTACTGCTTCTCGAATAATTGTGACCTTAGTTGTATAACCCTTAACTATTCATATAATGTTATTCAACCCTATAGTAAGACAGTAATTGTTGTGACTACTCAAAAACTATTGTACTCCTTTAGAATTCTCTTTCTTTGTCTTAAAGTATATATACCCTATTAGTGTTCATATGTTTTTATTTGCATTTTCTGACCTCTTTTACCCTCACCCACTAAAAGGGAAAATGGCAAAATACTTGATAAAGTCTCGATGTACATCTATATCTCTGATTAAATCGGTAGTGATTCGTGATCTTTACGTTGTAAGACGGACTATACCGGGGACTCCCTGGGGACTCCCTTTTGATATGTACGAAAATAATTTACACTTACTAAGGACTTGTAATATATTGTAACGAAATTGATAAAGTTCGAAAGAATAAGTCTATGAAGACACTGAACGAAAAAGGTCAGTTATAGTACGAAACCCTTAAATGGGTAGGACTGAGTGACAACTATTTAAGTTTAGACCAAGTGAATCATTTACTCAATTATAAGTATTCGTTGAATCTCGTCCCACGATGTACTCAAAACCCCAAAAACTATTTATGTTTAGGTAAAAGGGACTCCATGTCATATGATGACACAATTGTAATCCAACGTAAATAAATAGGTAAGAGGATGACTACTTTTTTAGTCTGACAAACAGAAAACAAGACTGATGTTTGTTACGACGATACCTGTAAGATCAGGTATAGACGAACACGTGCAAACACTCACACTCTCAAAGACATCCACGTGTGGATCTTAGTCCCGACGTGACAACGTTACCTACGAGTCGTCGTCACACCGTTCAATGACGGTTGTTTACTCAGTAGTACAAGGGTCAGGAGTGAGGGTGCGAACGATACCAGTCTAAACAAGTAAAAGGGGGGTCAAATTACCGGGACATCTCTTCCGTTACCGTGGGGTGAAGTCATGAGAACGGACCTTTTAGGGTACCTACCTCCTCGGACCATCCGACCCGCTGAAGTGAAAGTGAAAGTGAAAGTAACCTCCTCCTGTACCGTTGGGTGAAGTCACAAGGACGGACCTCTTAAGGTCCCTGCCCCCTCGGACCACCCGACGGCAGATACCCCAGCGTGTCTCAGCCTGTACTGACTTCGCTGAATCGTCTTCGTCGTCATATAAAGACCTACGAAAATTAAACGTAAAGGGACTATTGGTACTCAAATCTCCACTTCATAGATAAGTGTACAAATGACCAATAAACATAAAAAAAGTAAGACATTTGAGGAAAAGGAGTGGAAAAGGAAAGAAACATGACGACAACAGTAAAAGAACAACTGAATGTTCTTAAGAATATATAAAACCTATGATACTGTTATTTACACTTACTCGACTGAAAGGTGTATTTTATATCGTTAATAATTTAGTTTGTTGTTTTAGGTTTATATATTACAAATAACCTTCGTGTGAATTTTACTTCATTATGTCTTTCCAACTACTAATTTCTTTACCGTCTATTTACGTTTCTTTTCCTTTCTTCTTTATTGTTGTATCTAGTACACTTTGAATTCTATTTTTCATGATTTATTCTGTTTCTATTACACATTAGTGTTTTCCGTGTAAAATTCCTCTTCCGTAATCAGTATTTGGAGATTTTGATTTGTAGAACCGTCGGTTTATATATTACGTTTTTGAAAATCTTTATATTCTTCTTGGAGTAAAATTTTGTACGTACGTATTAATTTCCTTAGATTATATTAAGAAAGTTTAAGACTGTCTAGATCTACTATTTTTAAATCGGTCTTGTATCTTCTAAACTCATAATTTTAGTTGGTCGACTTAAATTATTTACGTATATCTTGAAACTTTGGATTTTTATGTCTTGTACGAAAAAAAGAATATAGTTATTTTATAAATTGATAAATATATCGTATAAAGTTATAATATATATAAAGATACAAGTACATAGTGTATATAATATATAGGTGGTACATGAACCGGTGTTTATTTTGAATTGTTTAAGTTTTTGCACTTCTAAAACATTCTACACAAGAAGACTAGTGACAAAATCTTAAGTTTACTTATTATTTGTCTCCTGGGGGTTTGATAATCGTTGAATCTTATTTTTATTGGAGATTTAGTTATGTATTTAGTTTTATCTTTGGTTCTTGATAGATCTTTCGTTACTTCGTATACAAAATCACAATTTGGGTATAAGGCCCCTTTTAATATCAGAAGTTACGGAAGTGACAATTTCTTCCGACTTTAATTTCCTTAGTTCTTGAGAAGAATCCTTTAATTTTTGTTTGTTTGTTAGATCGGTTTGTCTAATCATTTTCATCTTCGGTTTTAGTGACTTTATCTGTTTTTTCTTTCTTCTTTAGTGTTTAGATTAAAAACATAGCACCATTTTATATGTACTATAAATAGTAAAATTGGAAAGTATTCACACGTTAAGGTACTGTAATTTATGTAAGTATTACAACAGATTGATAGTGGTGATAAATATAAGTTTTGAAATAGTAGTAGGAGTTGTTTTTGAGACATGGGTAATTTTCGTTGGGGAGGAAAGAGGGAGGGGGGGTTGGGGACCATTGGATAAAAGACAGAGATACTTAGCAAATGAGATCTATGGAGTATTCACCTTAGTAATGTTATAACCAGGAAAACACAGAACACATAATGTCATTCATACAAAAGTTCTATGTATGTAAAACATCGTACATATTTTAAATTAAAGAAAAATACCAACTTATTATAAGATGACATTCATATAAGATGTAAAACAAATAGGTATAAAACCAATAGACAACTATCTGTGAATCTGACAACGGTGGAAAATGGATAACACTTATTAAGATGATACTAGTAACCACATGTTCATAAACAAACTCAAAGACATAAGTTAATAACCTTACATATGTATCCACACATTAAGGACTCAGTATACCGTCAAGATACGGTTTAGATTCACAAAACATTCTAGTTGACTAGTTGACTAGAATGTTTGTTCTCTCTGTTACGGGTGGTAGTCCCCGTTTGTTCTCTCTAGTTTATATTCGTCATCATCTTTAATCTTTTCGGTATGTCTATGTTTTCTCTCTTTTCATTAATATTCTGTTATAATAATTGTTGAGATATTGTCGGTTGACCTTTTAGATCTCTTTTGACAACTTGAGGACCTTTTTATGTTTAACTGTGGTTTTCTTTGTCTTTTAAGTTTATCTAACCAATGATGTTCTCTGGTTTTTTCATTTTTGTCATGTCACATTCTTGTCTTCCTGTGAAGAATTGACACTATTTCTTATAAGTGGTTTTTAGTCATCGTTTATAGAATGATTTTGTCACTTTGGAAGTTTGGTAAAGGTAATTATAATACGTCCTTCTTCCCTATGGGTGACACTGACAATAATCGATTGAATGAAATTTCCCAGATATTTTACTTTCACTTCAGCAAGTCAGTGTAGGTTGAGAAACTGTGAGATACCTGACATCGGATGGTGCGAGGAGGTAGGTACCTTAAAAGGTCCGTTCTCATGGCGTCACCCAACGGTAAAGGAAGAGGTCCCCTAGAAGGACTGGGTCGCGAGTTTGAGACCAGAAGACGTAACGTCCGTCTCCGAAATGGTAGACTCGGTAGTCCCTTCGGGAATTTCCGAGATATCGTAATAATTTTGTTTTATTTTAACATTCTTATTTAAGACTGTCGTCTTTTTTTCAAGACATGAACGTCTACCACACTAACATATAACTCTTCTTGGGTTCTCTGGCATCATTTTTTTTTTTGATAGTTTCTTCTTTATTTATTTGTTCTATAAATGTCTGACGTTATTGATGAGACGTCCTTTCCTTGTCTCATTACTATCTTTCATCGATCCGCTTCCTGGGACGAAATCTGTCCGACACGCTTCTGAGAAATCCCCCACCTATGACTTTGACCTGGACCCGTTACTCCTCTTTCTCGAGTCCCACCGTAAGGTCGGTCCCTTTTGTGACACACGTGTCCCTCGAACTCCTTGACGTCCTTCCGGTAGTACCTACCGTGGCGACCCTCCCCCACCACGTCCGACCACCACCCGTATTGGGACCCAGACCGTGACCCCAACCATGAGCCGCGCGTCTCGGGGCCCTGGAGTCCTTCAAGTCTCGAACGGGTGACCTCCCGTCACCGCGCGAAGAGTCTTCTCTGGCGGGTCCTCGCAAGCCAAGAGCTAGGGCCGAGGTCATAGGGTGACCTCCAATCCTTTTGTGCGGCGGTTGTATGTGTGTCCGGCATCTCCTTTGCCCCCGTCTGGCCACCTTCTTCGGTCCAATCCCTAGTTCAATTCAACCAGGAATTGCATCTCCCGTCGTCCCCATGAATCAGGACAAACTCTGACTTTGAGGAGAGTGTGGTCGAGGCTTCGTTAAAAGGGTCACAGCGGTGGTGCGGACTTAGGGGCGCAATCTTAGTGACGTGAATAATGCCTTCTGGGGTCAGTTTACGCGTACACAATTGGTGACGACGGGTCCCTGTAGAGCAATCAGGGTACCCTGTGTCACTGTGCAATCGTGTCTAATTTAAACGGGACTTCACCCTAACCCCTCTAGAAACCCGACATCCAACAGTCCCTACAACAATGACGGCGTTCCTGACGTTACTACTGGTGACAAATAGGTGAACAAAGAACGGTCCATAGTTTCTCGAAACAACCTAATAGGGGGGATTATTTTGTCGTAGAACTCTAGAGAAAAAGACGACCTAAAAGGGTGACGTTTCAATGACAAAAAGGGAAGAATTAATTACTTATGACCCCCTCCTCCCTCAATGTCTCTGAGACGTTATAAGACGAAAAGGAGTTTGAAGGGGAGTGAAGAGGTATAGGAACCTGACGGAGACGTTGTGGGGAGGTCCGACCGTAACCACCGAAAACGAGAACCAAGTCGAAAGGAAAGGGAGGTTGGGGTGTGCTCATTGAGTGACGCAAACGTAGAGGGCGGGGGAGTCGAGGGCAGGAGACGAGTACGGGAAGGGGGACGTGGACCGTAGCCGCGAGGACACCCAAAGCTGCAGGTCCGAGACCTGGGGAGACGCCTGGAGAAGGAGGAAGTAGACTGAGGTGAGAACAGGAGAGAAGAGGGGAGGAGGGGCCACCTAAGGAGGGACCACCGAGGAAGAAACAACTTAAGGGTGTAGGAAGTTTGAGGTGTTTAGTATAGGAAATGGTAAAAGAACCCTTCTCGGTTCGGACCTAGGACTTGGTGTGGCAACCCGACGTAGGAGGTCCGGGTGTTCAAGACACGAACGGGTCGAAGTTCTGGTTTCTCGCTCGGACCTCAGTCTTTGTAGTCACCGGATTACGTACACCGCGAATGGACAGACTTCGCTCCAAGACCTCGCTGTGGGGTGGCGTGAACCGTCCGTCCTGTGTCGGCCGAAGTGAGCGGCCCTCGTCCCCTCCAATAGTCTATACCCCGTGAACAGTCTAACCGAGTACTCAATGGTCCCTTTGGTCGTCTCCTCGTGCAGGGACGATAGTCCACCTCTACAGGACGAGAGTTTAATCTTGCGAGTAATCGACCCCACCCCAGTTCATACATCCTTCCAGTCAGTCCACTCGTCCCATCCACGTCGTCCGTCACCGACTCGTCCACATGTCCGTCGCTCTCTCGGTGGTGAAACCCACCGGACTACTATCCATAACAACAACCACAGATCAGTGATTCAGCACAAATTGAGAAAACGCTGGGGTACCTGACATCGGGTGGTCCAAGTAGTCAGTCACCCTAAAGGGTCTATTCTTAGGACCTCACTCAACGGTAAAGGAAGAGGTCCAATATACATACAATTGAAGGATTAGGAAAGAGATATAAGAGGTTTGCAGAGGTGGAGGTGTTCGTAGGAAAGGAAGAAGGTAGGTTAGAGTCTGTTGGTCGTTTCCGGAGACCCCGGTCGACCTCGAGACTGTGGTGGACCATCTCATCTTGCTTGTGACCGAAACCCCCTTCAGTCTAGACTACACCGAGGATCACGGTGGTAAATGATTGATACACTGGTGACAGGAAAGGAAACTTGAAAGACTCGTAGTCACCTGGACAGCCACTGCAGACCTATTTTTGTGACTAATAATTTATAAAATTCTTAATTATAACTACACACTGTTCAAGGACTTTGTCTGAGACTGTACATTACGAGTTATTTACCACGTACACACGAGTCAGGACAGGCTGAGAAACGTTGGGGTACCAGACACCGGGCGGTCCGAGGAGACAGGTACCCCTAAGAGGTCCGTTCTTATATCCTCACCCAAAAATAAAGGAGGAGGTCCCCTAGAAGGGTTGGGTCCCCAGCTTGGGTGTAGAGGATGTAGAGGGCGTAACCGTCCACCCAAGAAATGAGACACGGCGAACCCTTCGGGAGTTATTTACTACTGATAATATTAATAAGTACCATACCCAGGCTGAGAGAGATTTTTGAAATACGTAATGGAGAGGAGAGAGGACACAAAAGTTGGAGAGTGAGGGTTGACCAAAGAAGGGAGTCGAATACTTGTTCCAGTTTGGAGAGGGTAGAAATTTTTGTTTGATTTATTTATTTATCTTTTTGTTTTTCAGGAGACTTTTTTTTATGGGGTGGTCGAGGGTGTTCATAAAAGTGTGGACCAGTCCTTTCCTCTTGAAGGTGTCCTCCCTTAGGAACCGAATTGATTACGGACCAAGAGGTAGTGGACACCCTCAAAGAACAGACCGGAAAGACTTAGTCTCTTAACTGAATACAGTAGTTAAGACCTTTTAAGAGTTGGTAATAGAAAAGTTTATAACAGAGACGAGGTAAAAGAGAGAGGGAAGGAAGGTTTTGAGGTCAATTTGTATATAACCTGAAAGAGTAACATAACAGAGTAAATAGAAGAGTAGACATAAAAGGTGGAACCTCGGGAGACCCGAAGCAAGACTTAGCGAAGACTGAATAGAAGGAAAGGTGAAAGAACAATTGGAATAACGTATTAGGATGAAAAGTCAAGATATTTTAGATCAACTAAGAAAAATTTCGGTCGTTAGACGAAAGTCTCAAAGGTATAGGAATGTATTTTGAGATTTAGGACGAAAATAGAGGTACCTGTGTCATTCGTAACGAAATAATGTTCAACTTAGATCACTGAGATCACAGACCCTAGGGTCACCCAGACAAAGATACCGAAGACGACTAAGATGGTGAATAAAACAACAAACAAAGTGTACGGTACATACGACCACATGAAAGACGTGTGAAATAGACTTTACTGATAAAACTCTTAATTAAACTCTGGATCCGAGAAGAAGGTCTCTCCCAAAAGAAAGGAAGACGGTCTTGGACTCCAGTGAGTCAGGTCCTTGTTCTGGACTCCTATAAGATCTACTGGTGTCTCAGTCAGGGACGGGGTATAGGTTAACGTCGGGAAATTCCAGAGACGAGTTACGTCTTCCACCCGTATTACCTTTCTTCTCGTCTTCCCTCCCCTTTTCTTCCTTCCTTTTCTCTGTTCTCTTATACCGAAATATATGTCCCACTTCTACCCGAACCTATCTCTACTTTGGGAAATGGAATCCGTCTCAAGAATCGGTGTCTGGTGTTTTGACAGAAACCGTCAAAATGAATCTTTCCTTCAAATCATGTCTATAGTAGACCTCCCGATTCTAGGTTCCATCTCAGGTCCCACCCACACATCGGACACAGGTGAGGTTCCCTCCGGTACTTCCTGTTTCCTGTTTGGACCGTAAAGATCCAGGAACACTCCTGGACCTGAGAACGACACAGACGGGACATCCACCCCTTAAGGAATTTTTCTCCTTCTCCCAAGTTTATGACTCGTCTGTTTGTCTTATTGATACAGGTAATTCGAGGGGGAGAGGAGGTGGGGACTTGCCACACTCGAACTCCATACAGGTCTTTTCATTCTTGGACTTGAGACAACTATCGGTTCCAAGTCTCCAGTGACTGGGGGACCTCAGGAACTGTTCTTGGAAACGTTCTTCTTTGTTGTGTTGTGGTTTCTCTTATAACCGACGTTTCCTCCTTCCGTAGAAGATGATGTTTGGGGTAAAGAGAAGTTTGGGTCTTCCAGATTAACTCCCACCGAAGTCTTTTTGACCCTCCGACCAGGAGTCGGAATAAGAGGTGGGTCGAAGGACGTCGGTGTCCATAACATGAGACTCTTCTATCAGATCCACCTCCTGGCTCCTCTCACTAGAGTGTCTTCCCTTCTCGGGGTGTCTCGAGATTCTTAGAAGGACGTACACCCCAGGGGAGAGAGTACCTTTTCCTCGATAAAGGTGGAATGAACCGTAGTCGTAGTAAGGGACCCCTCTTGGCGGTCCCTAGATTTGGTTGTTCTGGTCCCGACAGGTTCGACAGGTAGCTTCGGTAACGGGTACCTCGGGGTCGGGTCTCTGGGTCGATCCGGTCACCGTTCGGACCCGTTGGGAACCACTACCGTAATGGTACCCGGTTCTTTCCCGACCTTCGGTCGTCGGGGTCCGGCGTCGCGGGGGCTGCCGGACGACTCCCGTCGTGACGTCCCAGTCACGGGTCGTGTGTCATGCCCGCCACGCAGATGTAGACTGGGCGTTACTCGACTACCTCGTCCCGGGTCCCGACTGAGAACGTCTGTCTTAAGGTATCTTCTCTTCAAGACGTGCTAGGATTCTGGGAGACACTGTAACGTTTAGGACCCCCGTTTCTTGGTGATTATTCATCTGTGCACAAGTAGTCTGACCTGAACATCAGGGTCGACCATTTTGGACCACACCACCATGGTACCGACATTGTTGTGTGTGTTGACAGTGTAGCACAGTGTAAGAGTGTGTAATCGGACTACGACCCCTCTGCAGTGCAGAAACTTTCGTGTCCCTCGTTTCACCGTAATGACCCCGTGACGGAGGACGGAGACCCTTGTGGAAGAACTCTCCATTTGATGGACGAATAAACAACTCGGTAACGGTCCGAGGAGGACCGTCCTACGCTCCCCGTCGACAGGGGACACTGCTCAGGACCCGAGAAGAGTCCCCCTACAGGGACGGGACGACCCTGGTGTAAATTCTTCTTTACACTGTCGTGTCCACTACCTTCGTCCATGAGAACCTTCTCCACCCCCTTCGTCAACGGAAGAACGCCGATTCAGCGAAGTCAGCACAGGTTGAGACACACTGGGGTATCTGCCGTCGGGTGGTCCGAGGGGCAGGGACCCTAGGAGGTCCGTTCTTGTGACCTCACCCAACGGTAAAGGAAGAGGTTAGTTACGTACTTTCACTTTTCACTTTCACTTCAACGAGTCAGCACAGACTAAGAATCGCTGGGGTACCTGACGTCGGATGGTCCGAGGAGGTAGGTACCCTAAAAGGTCCGTTCTCATGACGTCACCCCACTGTAACGGAAGAGGTTCAACGGAAGAATCATAGGTAGTATGATTCAAGACAAGGATTCCAATTCGTCTACCACTACCACCTGATCCTTCTCCGACTCTTCGACCAGGAAGAGGTGTACGATCCCGTCGTCCATGGAACGAGGAAAACGAACCGTAAACCTCGGTACTACTTGACCCGTACAGACCGTCTCTTCGTGTGCTTCTCCCTAACCTGTCGGTCACGGAACCCACACCCATAAGTCCCGTGTTTGTCGGGCGACTTCTCGGGGGACCGACGACGTCGACACCCACTAGCGCACTGAGGGGGATGGAGGACGGTCTCTGGGGTTCGAAGGAGCGGTGGAAGACGACCGGGGACCGGACTCCTCGATAACACGACGGTGGCAGACGTCGGAGACCGTGGTGACGACGGTGAGGACACATTCCCGTACACGGTCCAGGGAGGTACGGGCCACTCGGGGTTCGACCTCGGGTCCTTCGACCCCCGTTTCCAGTACGACGTCGTACCTTGAGGTCCGAGTCTCGACAGGAACCTCCTCGGGGTGTCCACCCGTCTGATTTCACAGGACTTACAGTACTGACAGATAGGGTACTCGACACAAGAACAAAGGACCTCGACAAATCGAGGACTCTACCGAAGTCCTGGACAGACGGACAGACAGAGTACCACACCCCCACCCTGCCTAAGAAGTATGACTAGGTCTTTCCCAGACCTACCTCTCTCTCCTAACTCGTTGTACAGACCTGTACTGTAACGACTGGTCGAAGAAGAAAGTGACTTCGTATTGTTTTTATGTCTGTTCACCCATTTAATATTCACACGTCGAGTTATCTAAAAAACGTTTAGTGGACACATTGGTCGTAGGTCAGTTCTTTATCTTTACACGGTCTTCAGGGAGGACTGTGGAGGGTCGGTGAGGGGGAGTGTTTCTGGTGATAGGACTGAAGACTGTGGCATTCAATCAAAACGGGTAACCTTCTGCATTATTCTTATCTTAGTATTCTATAACGACTACCTGAAATTTTCTTTTTTTTGTTTTTGTCTTTATAGATTATGGATTACGACCCTCAAAACGAAACCTACTATAATAGTGGATTGTAGTAGTAGGAGTGTGAACATTATTTGGGTCCGAGGAGACAGGTACCCTAAGAGGTCCGTTCTTATGACCTCACCCAACGGTACGGGAAGAGGTCCTCTAGAAGGACTGAGTCACTAGCTTGGACGTAGAGAATACAGAGGACGTAATCATCCGTCCAAGAAATGGTGATCGTAGTGGACCCTTCGGGTTCGAGTGGAGTCCGTCACGTTTTTGTCTGGTTCGTCGCGACACGACGTCTTTCACAAATCTCGTCTAAGTGTGTGAGTTTCAGACTTCCCTCCCATTGAGGTCAGAACCTTACGAGTCCTTGGAACCTGTCTCACAACCTAAAGTCTCTCAGACCCTACCCATCCGTCACTCAGTTGAAGTGGATGTAAAGTTTTCCATCCCGCTACGAGGTGAATGTAGACCTAGTGTGTGATCTATTCGTGCTGTAGAGTAATCTCCTCTATGTTTCTTGGTGTGCACCCGTAGGAATAAACTGTAATTGACCGTTTAAATAAGGACACACTCAATGTGGATGTACTTAGTGGACTGTCCCGACTTTGTTTGGTTCGTGTAGGTCCAGGCCTTTTTCTCTTCACACCCTCTTCAAAGGTCGGTGTCCATACCTTGCCCTGGTCCTTCTTTCGGACGACCCACTCCACAGTGGTAGGTCGGTGGGTTCTTCTTCTCGACACTCCCCGTACCTCTCCCAGAGGTCCCGGTCAGAACCCGTTCCCTGTCTGTTGAGAATTTCCCTGTCACTCTAAAGGAGTGTGGAAAGGGGTCGTCGTCGTTATTTACTTTGGACTTGCCGAGGTCAAACTCAGAGGGTCCCCTCATCCTCCGGTCAAGTTCGTGCTCCCGTTTTGGGCAGGAAGGTAGTCAGTGGTGTTTCTTGCATCTTACCAAAAGTTGGACTGTCGTTTATTGTAGTGGTCCTCTCTCAAGTAGAAAGTGAATTTTTTTTTTTAACACAGATTTTTTATGTGTTATATTTTTCCATGGTAAAATTGGTAAAAATCCCTGTGTCAAGTCTCCGCAATTCACGTAGCTATGACAACACATTGGTAGTGGTGACAGGGACAGGTCTTGAGGAAGTAGACTGACCTGACTCTTCCAGGAGTAATTTGTGATTATGGGTAGGGGGGAGGGGGTTGGGGACCGTTGGTTGGATGAAAGATAGAGATTCCTAGACTGGTGAGATCCACGGAGTGTATTATGCCTATCTTCACCTTAGTATGTCGTAAACCAGGAAACACAGACGTCCCCTCTAAAATTTTTGTACTTACGGGTCCGGGTTGTTGAGGACTAGTTATTTGGTCTTGAACCCCCGTCCTTGGGGAGGGGTGTCGTTTGTGTAGGCTCGTGGACGACCGATTACGGATTTTAAGGAAATCTACACCCATTTCGATTCCTAAAAAGGATAAAGTTGACCTCTACTTTCCAAATTTTACTGACTGACTCTATAGTGTCACTGACTTTGAGTAGACGAGTTCTAATTTGATAGTCAGTTGTTCGTGTCTACTGACAATAGTCCGTGACAGAGGAAGACTCTGGGTCCTCGTGAGTCTACTGTCGTCTACTACTTTACCCCACTCTGTCTGTTTGATCTCTGAACACCAGTGAAAACCACACCCCCGACTATTATTTCCAATCAAGACAAATGGAAATGAATGGGACACCTGTTTTATCCTCAACCCTCATCTCCTTAAATCCAGGTTGTGTCGACACATGAGTGGGCCAAATGACCTTGCACCGGTGGGACTGTATACCAAGGGTAGTTGATATAAAAACGTACTAAGAACTTAGGACGGAGGGTGGGGGGTGGAAAAAGACAAACCGACGTGACTGAAGTAATGTTACCTTGAAGAGAAGGTACCCAAGATTAACTCCGTACTGGTCACGGAACAAGTTCTTCTCAAAGAAGACGACGAACAAAGACGTCTTGATCCTTATGTATCTTTTGTTAGTCTATCCAACCTCTCTATGTCTGTATACGTTTTATTGTCTTACTGTTCTTTCCAAGTGTGGTTCGGACCGGGATGGACACTTACTTCTTTCCATACCTGACCCCTGACTCTTCCTGGACTTACAAATAAATAAAAAATTTTAGGACTTCGTTTTGTACTGTTTTACAATTGTGAATACGTAAGACACAACCGTAAACGATACAATATAATGAGAAAAGTGAACAGAAGTACTGGAAACCACAGAAATTTTCAACGGTCATAACGTATATATATATTTTCGACAGTCATAACGTATATATTGACGTGTACTAATATTTACATATTTCTTTATAAAACTACTGATTTCTCTTAAGAACTTCAAAAAATACAATTACTAAAATAGTATTTTAATTCAATTATTTCGGAGTGTCTTTTCAACTTTTTATATTCTTTTATCTCTACGTTTAATTGTAAAGGGTATTTTGATGGTAGGTCTTACACGGTGTCAATTTTTAAAAATCGTAAAGAAAAATAATAAAAACAAACGTGACCCAGAAGTAACGAAAGTACCCGAAAGGAGACCAACCCCACTCGCCCCCGGTGAGCGTTAACGTCACGTCCTCGAAGAGTAACACCACCGAAAAAACAACGTCTGGTACCCGAGATCTACGCACCCGAGTCATCAACGTTGTTTACCCGAGTCATCAACTTCGTGTGTCCGAATCAACGAGTGTCGGACACCTTAGAAGGGTCTCGTCCTTAGCTTGGGTGCAGGGGAACTGACCATCCACCTAAGGGTAGGTGATATGGTGGTACCTTCAGGGTCTTAAACGGTGTAACACTACAGAACTATCGATTCGAAAAAGAGGTCCGTAATTTATTAACGTTGTAACCAAAATTTAAAAGTCTATCGAAGACTAATATTTTTATTATGAAAGAGTAATATTTTACCTCTTTTTCTATCTATTCCTTTCTTTTAATGAGTACCGGAATTATGGACCTCATAGAGACAGTTCCAAGAACTACCGTTTTTGGTTTTAGACTAAGATCAACACTCCTCTTTCTATAGTAACCTTTCTGACCTTATCGTATGTAGTTGTCACCCCTCTACCCAAAGGGTCCCGACAAAAATAAAGGAAGTAGAGGAGAAGACCAGAAATACATTATCCAACTGGGTTTTTAAGTCAGTCTATAACTTACCGATCTGGGATTATGGTCTCTTCCTTTACCGTTGGGTGAGGTCATAAGAACGGACCTCTTAGGGTATCCGTCTCCTCGGACCGTCCGATGTCAGGTGCCCCAGCGTTCCTCAACCTGTTCTAACTTCGCTGAATCGTGCGTGTGTCTCTGGGATTACGGTCAAACTAGGACCAAACTTGTAATAAAGATGCTACCCTTTCTCAGTGAGTCACAGTGTTACCGGAAAAACAACTCCCCTCTCTCGAATAGTAAACAGTAAGAGATCGTAAAAAGAACAAAAGAACTCATAAATACAGAACAGAGAGAAGAAACAACATAAGAGTCCCAACCTTGTCGTAGACCGTAATCGTCATAAGTGACAACTTACTTATTCACTTAGTTTCTCTGAAGCCACCAGAATGGATGTTTCATGGAAGGAAATTGATGGTGACCTGTACAGTAGATTCTTCGGTTGGACCCCTTCGTGGTAGAAAGTAGACGTAAGGACGGGGGGTGGAGAAACACGTCGTCGTTAGGATTACGTAGAGACACAGGCGATGGACGTCGGTTGTGGTATAGGGAGAAAAATCGGACAAACGGAACATGGAACTCCTCGGACTTGATAGGTACACTGCGGAGACGAAGGTCAAGTTACTGTAGTAGCACAGGGAACTACCCACATAAGAAGGGAAACCACAATTTTGAGAGTTGGGAGTCCCAGATTACAACGATCCTACCTTTTTTATAAAAATATAGACAAGTGATTACGTCGCCGGTATTCAACCACCAAAAAAAAAAAAAAAAACCGAGTAATAAATAGTAAGAAATGGTGAAAATAAACAGTAGCTCCTCACCCTCCTTGATACAGTAGGAGACACCCTCCTTCAGCCATAAGAATTCCGATTACTATTCGAGGTGGGGTCGATGGTGTCGGTGTGATTTGTACTCCGGTGACTCGTGTGTGACCCACCTCCCCTTCCCTCGTCTTACGGTAACGTCTCACCTGACAGGACCAGGGACCAGTGACTTTTGGGGGTGACCCCCTTGTAAAACAAGTCGTAAGTGTTCTCTACTTATAAGACCCGGGTAAGGTTCTCAAACTCGGAAATTAAGAAGGGGTTTGAAGGAACAATATTTAGGAGAGTAGACTCAAGAAAATCCGGTAACTAGTATACTGTTCTAAATTGATAATGGGTCCTTAATCACCCGGAAGCAGTCACCGAGTCACCATTTCTTAGATGGACGTTATGTCTTCTGTGTCCTCTGAGCCCAAGTTAGGAAACTAGTCCTTCTAGAGGGACATCCTCCCGTGCCGTTGGGTGAGGTCATAAGAACGGACCTCTTAGGGTACCTGTCTCCTCGGACCGCCCGAAGTCAGATATCCAAGTGTTTCTCAGTTTGTACTGACTTCGTTGACTCGCGCGGGTGCACGCGCGCGCGTGTGTGTGTGTGTGTGTGTGTCCTAAATCACCAGGAACTCGACAAGGTCTTTTTCATCTTAAAAAAAAATTACGATTATAAGACAAGTTTCAAGACGGGAGATCTTCACAAACGAAATATGCGACAAGAAGTCCTGGTAGACCTCGTTTTGATATCGTGACGAACCGTGTAGTAGAGACCCTCTCGGTGGACCTTGGTTCGAACTGACAAGGGAGGAGTAGTTCATCGGTCTCTCTCGAGATGAGAGGAGATGATCCACAACCGTTTCCCTCGTCTCCCTCCGCCTTCGTACGATCCTTACACTCGTTGTGTAAAGGCGGTGAATAAAAACGAAAGTCCAGTACGAGTTCGGTCCGGAGTAACATGTATAGTCAAACTACTACCTCGTAACAATACGTCGGACTGCAATCTAAGTCTTTTATAGGTCTTTTGTACCAATGGTATGATCACAAGTCATACCTTTCACAATTCAAAGGTCTTCTCGGGTTATCGTTCAATTCTAAGTCAAAGAGTTTTACAGTGAGACGATAAACGGTTGTGCCAGTACCAAAACGAGGTCTTAGTACTTCGGAAGTGACACTAAGAGTATAGACCTGAACTGTGTCGGAGGTACTTTAAATAATGGAGACCTAGGTGATACGTTATTATTTCGACGACCGTGACGTTGGACCCGGTCAACCTTCCAGAAGGGAATGCAACTGGAGGTGGATTTTTGTTTGTGTACACCTGTGAGATGGGTTGTTGTTGTCTTGTATTTAAGAAGAGTTCACGTGCACCTGGAAGAGGTCCTCTCTTGTACCCAATCCAGTGTTAAGTCTTGTGAAATTTTCTATCTACAGTATAGTTCATAGAAGAGGTTGGTGTACCCTAATTCAATCTTTAGTTGATGTCTTCCTTTTGAGTGTTTATACACCGTTAATCGTGTCAGAATTTGTTGATGACCCAGTCACAAAATGAGACGAACCCGGTGGTACTGTTTCATACTGTCTGACTCACCGACTTTCTCGTCTATAAATAAAGAAGTCGAGACCTCCGACCCGTTAGGTTTTGGTTCCTCGATCGGTTAAGTCAAGAACCACTTCTGTATGAGCGACCGAACGTCTACCGTGGAAGAGGCGGTCCAGGAATGTCTCGTCTGTCTCGTAAGAGTAGAGAGAGAAGAATATTCCTGTAATTAGAGTGGTATCCCCGGGCTGGGGGTATTGGAGGAAACTTGGATTAACGGAGGATCTTCGGAGTCGAGGTCGATGGAAGTGTAACCCCATAATCACGAAGTTGTACACTTGACATTCCCCTGTGTTTGTAAGTCAGGTATTGTAAGACGAGGAACGGAGGGAATTTCAGTATTTCTATACGTTTTTTAAGTAGGGTAGGGTTGTCAGGGTTTTCACAGTTGAGTAAGGTCGTAGTTGAGATTTTAGTTTTCGGATTTCCAAATAGATTTATCATAGATTCAGTCGATTGCCACTCTGAATTCCATACTAAGTAGGACTCCGTTTTGAGGAAGAGTCGACACTTGGACAGTTTAGTCTGTTCAACACACTAAGGTTTATGTCAGTACCCTGTCCGTATCCGATATACATGGGAAAGGTTTTCCCTCTTTCACTTTCCTTTCCCAATACCAGAAGTCCTTCATGCTTTCAATCGTTCCAGTTATAGTAATGTAGAATTCCGATCTCTTCTTAAGAGAAACCAGTCTATGAGACGGGAATCAGGGAACCTCGTTACCAGGACGGAAATTCTGGGTGACCTAACCGCTGTGGTAGGGACACCGAGATGAACCGTCCAATGGTGGGGTGCCGAGGTCCACTGGGGTGGGTGTTCCAAGGTCTTCTGGTGACAGCCCGGACAACTCTAACTCCACCACAGGGGGGGAGGGGTGTAAAACTTTGGTTCCTTCGTCGGGGTTACTAGAGACTTAACGGAAGTCCCAGTAAAAGGGGAACAGAACTTCTTATCGCGTACAAGTGTCGGTTTATCGAAATGGTAGGTCACGACGGAGATCCTGGATTCTTCGGTTTATCCGAAGGGAGCGAATCAGAGTCGAGGTGAGGGAAGCCAACTTTGACCGTCACAAAGACTACCCCACCGACTAGTCCAGACGTCAGAGTAGGGTGCGATTAGGGGAATAGTTCTCCAACAACTCGGTGTGGAAGTACAAGAGAAGTCTTGTCGAGAAAGTGAAAAACGTTATTCCTGTCCGACTCTTAAAACTTCAGGCCAAGAACGGACCCTTTAGGACACTAATCTCCTCGGATCACGTGCCTCCGATGTTAGGTACCTCGGTGTTTCTCAGCCTGTAGTGAATTACTGATTTGTTGTTATTGTTATTAGTTAATCGTCCGTGGTTCGGAGAGAAAGTTGTGAAACGAATCATTAGAGAAGTCAAGTACCGTAGGTCAGGGTACTAAACCCGAAGGGACCATAGAGTCGTCATTTCTTAAACGGACGTTACGCCCTCTAGACTCAAGTCAGGAACCCAACCCTTCCATGGGACCTCTTCCCTTTCCGATGGGTGAGGTCATAAGACCGGACCTCTTGAGGTACCTGACGTCAGGTACCCCAGCGTCTCAGCCTGTTTTGACTCACTGAAAGTGTAAGTGTAAGTGTCAGGGTAGGAAATTACCGTTTATCTTCCCCCTTTCACTCACGTCACTGTCTGAAATGAAAAACCCCTACTACTGACGTCGGCACTTTAATTTTCTGCGAACGAGGAAACTTCCTTTCGATTCTGTTTAGATCTGTCACATAATTTTTCGACTCCGTAGTGAAACCACTACCAGACACATCAGTTTCGTTACCAAAAAGGTCATTAGTACATACCTAAACTCTCGACTTGGTATTTCTTCCGACTTGACACCACACCTTTTCTGAGGGCTCTCAGGGAACCTGACGTTCCTCTAGTTTGGTCAGTTAGGATTTCCTTTAGTTGGGACTTATAAGTAACCTTCCTAACTACAACTTCGACTTCGAGGTTATGAAACCGGTGGACTACATTTCTCGACTGAGTGACCTTTTCTGGGACTACGAGCCTTTGTAGCTCCCGTCCTTCTCTCCTCCTGCTGTCTCCTACTTTACCAACCTACCGTAGTGACTGAGTTACGTGTACTCAAACTCGTTTGAATCCCTCTATCACTTCCTGTCCTTTCGGACCGTAAGACGTCAGGTACCCCAGTGTCAGTCTTTGTTGAACCATGTTGTTGAGGGGTCAATTCATCCGTTAAAGAAAAGAGTGTTTAAGATGGAAGGTGTTTTGTGATCTTGTACTTGTATTGACTCGGCTCAAGAAACGGTGAAAATATGCATGGTGGAAAAGTTGCATAGAACATTGTACAAAGAGTAAAGGTAGACTCTGGAGTGGTCTTTCCCGAAATATCGAGTATAAAGGTGGTTGTAGGACAACCACTGATAAATCCGTAAGAGATTCCTTTCCCTGTGAAAAAGATATCAACAGGAAAAAGGAAGATCCAGTAGTTGACTTAATAAAATTTGACAGGGAAGTACCGTGAGAACTGGATCTTAAAAGATCGTCCATGGAGGTCTGAGAGGGTTAATAGGTCACCGTTTCGACGAAGGTGTAAGAATCCACAATTGTCGTCGTAGAGTGGAGTGTCATGGTTTTAAGACAGAATCGAGTTAGACGAGTGACCCACTGAATTTAGTGTTTATAAATAAAAAGTACAAAATATCCGATCTTTAGACTCTAGTCGCACGGTTCTACCAACCCAAGAAGAAAAAAAAACCACCCCCCCTCCCCCCCTCAGAATTGGTGACCTGACTATCCCTTCAGGTCTACCAGCCCAAGACTACTTTCGGAAAAGGGACTGAATTTCTGTCGATCGACGACCGACACACGAGTGCACCGGAAAGGAGTCACGTACACATACCTCTCTTTGTGGTCTGTGTCCTATCCATTCCTTTGTCTCCTGAACTTGTTATGTTACTTGGTTGATCTACTTTATATATACTTGTGAGATGGGTTGTTGTTGTCTTAAGTGTGAGAAGACTCTCTAGAAGTAAAGAGAAGGAGAAAGACATTCCTTTACTTACAGTAGTGTTCCCAGGGTGAGAATACTGGAACTACATTCGGATTTGTAAGGGTTTCTGGGGCGGAGGTTTGGGATAGTGAGACCTCTGATCTCGTAGTTGTACTTGGGACCCCCTCTGTTTGAAAGTCCGGTGTTGTCCATGGTACAAATAAAAATAATAATAAACGAATAAATGGTCACTCTAAGTAACTGAACATAAAGTATCCAACAATTTAAATATCAAAAACAATTAAATATCAAAAAGAATCTACTTATTAGTGAAATATAGGAAGTGGGTAAAAGGATAATTCCATAAGTAAAAATTGAAGAACTAAATATTTTAGGATAATATGACATTCTTCTGATTGTGAAACGCTGTGTATCTCTTTTTAAAGTCAAACAAAAAGAGAGTTTTAACAAAAAATTGTTATTAAAATTATGTATTTAATAATTAAGACTACAACTTTAAGATAAATTTTTGGAAGTTTAAAAATTTTTATTAATTCAAAAAATGAAAGAAGAAATACTAAGGATGAAACCATAGTAAGTATCTTTATGAGGTTATTGAAGTCGTAGTACCCTTAAATCGTTCTTTATAATCATTATTGAGATCATTTCAATGATTATTAGGACAGTAAAAAAACTCATAAATGATATCTAGTCTATGAGATACATGTAACAAGATGTACCTATGGAGTCTCAATAACGTCCAGATCAAGGTCTAGTAGTGTTATTTATTTTACAGTACCCAAAAACCAAACAAACAAACAAAGAGTCACGTACATTTTTTTTTTTCAATATAAATGTGATATATGATACCAGATAATTCACGCGTTATTGTAACACAGATTTTTTCGTGGATCAATTTTTTGGATGGGATCAATTTTTCATAAAATAATGAAATTTTTTTGTTAATGTTATCGCTGTAGTTTCTAGTCACTAGTGTCCGGTAGTATTGCTATATTATTATTGTTTTTAAAACTTTATAACACTTTTGTTGGGTTTACACTGTGTCTCCGTTCTTCCCTTGTTTACAACAACCTTTTTACTGTGGTTATCCGAACGGAGTTATTTCGTTTCATGTTACTGTATACAGACGTAAATTAGGAGTGTTGTTTGGGTCTTTCCTTAATAATAAGGGTAAGATGTCTAGTTCTTTGACTCCGAGGTCTTCTGTCATTGAACGAATAGCAAGACACTCAACGTTTGCAACCTCGGCTCTAAGTCAGTGTTACGACTATTTGCTCATATAGGTCAGGGTAGGACTGAGACGACACAACCGACGACCCAGGGAAGGGGTTAAGACTCGGAAGTACAGTGGACATTTTAAACAAACCATTATTGAAAGAGTGTCTTAACCACTGTCTAAATTGACTCTTTTTTTTTATATATACATTGTACGGACCGTGGTTCTTTGTCAGTCATTTTCCCTCAGTCGACGGTGGGAGAACCGACCGTATGGGTTGACAGACGGAGGGGAGAGGAACACTTCACCACCCCACCTCTGACACTCTCTTTCCCGGTTGTCACGCCCCGTTTCCAACCTTAGGGTCCGGATCCTAGATTCATTCCTTGTCTCACTCCGCGTTCCGTGTCTGTGGTAGTGCGGAGGCTTTCTCGGCGAGGGTGGGCCCTCACTGAGTCTCCGAAGACGTGGAAGGGGACGCACCCTTCGTGTCCACGCCGGTCTAGTCCTCTTAGAGGGTAGCGAGTTTTCGTCGGTGAGAACGAGGGCTCTTCGAGGGCACTCCAACGACGAGTAGAGGTCGGTCACCGGGACGGCGTGTGTGGCCTGGTACCCCTGGGAACCCCCTGTGGACCAACGTCGCGACGACAAGGAGTAGCATCGCGAGATGATGAGGCACGACCACAGGAACCGAGACGATGCCCCTGTCTCCAACGAGTTTGCGGGAGACGGGGGCTCTCTGTTCGCTCCCGTGGCCACCACCGTCGACCAAAGACACCTTCGTCACCACTTCCACCAGAAGAGGGACTAGCAATAGAACGGGCTCGAGAAGATGGGTGGCCCTCGTTTGGCCTACCACTACCACCTGACCCTCCTGGGCTTCGCCGGCAAACACAAGGTCCTGTGGACCGTCGTGCAGTGGTACATGCCCAAGAAGGAGGAGTCGCCTCACCACCTGTAGCACTCGGTCCGTACGGTCCGCGCCGTCTTGTACTTCGATCTCGCTCGCCGCCTCCGCGACCGGAAGACGCACGACCACGACGACTACTATTTGGTGTAACTCTTGTTCTTGTGGGACCTCTCGGCGCACGTGCGGGACAAGTACGACGGACGGAAGGACCAGCCGAACCACGAGTAGTAGCTCCAGACCCAGGGCCTGGTCGGGAGTGAGACCCACGAGTTCTGGACCTACCCCGACTACGAGTCGTTGACCGACGACGTAGACTGGCAGGACTATATACGTGGAGGGAGGCCTGTCGGGACCTCGCCCCTGTTGGGACACCTGGAGCGGAAACAGTGGTGGAAGAAGACGACCGTGGACCCGAACCGCCGACAGTACGACCGGCGGTAGATACCGGAGACGTCGGAGACCGTGGTAGCAAAGAGGAGGACCTTTTCCCGGGGTCCACGGCTCATGGTCGGCACGGGGGATGCACTCCCGTCACTTCTCGGACTCTTCAAGTCCCGTCCCCGGGATGTCGATCTGCCCCCACAGATCCATGTCTTAGATAGAGCCGTGAAGTGGGAAACATTACTCCTACGGGTGACACACGGAGCACGTCCTTGTAGGACCCTAGACGTTGCACCGAAAGGTAGTGTCCCCAGGGTAAGGGACAAGACTTTACTTGTTCCTAGTGAAGACAGATGGTGGGAGAAGAGAGGTCGGGACAGAGAGAGGATAGGACAGTTTCGGTCTCACCTAGGAATAGTACGTAAGTGTACTTCGTTCTTATCATCACCAAAGGAGACTGTCGAAAACCCTAGGTTTTCCCTCTCTTCTTTACTCCTTTGTCTTCTTTTACCTCCCACAGACCCCCGTACCGTCCCGAGACATACAGACCCCGTCTCGACCGAACCACACACACGACACACCCGGATCTCGACTTCATCATTTTACCCAGGGTCCCTCTCTCGAGACAAAAGCGTAGCACCATTCCCGAAGACGAAGAAATACAGAAAAAAGAAAAATTAATAAGTGAATAAAATTAACTTCCGATTAATGTTATAACACCACCCAAAACGAGATAATGAGTATGATTTACCCCGTCCTTCTTCTTGACCAAAACAACAATGACAAAAGAGTAGATTGCACCTACTCCGATGAAGACGGACTCCCTTGCTCCCTACTCCCCTATCCCGTCGTTAGTCCAATCGTCCCGAGTTCAGACCCCTCCTTCCTTCACTCCCTCCCTAAGGGTTTCCACCCACATTCTTTGCTCCTAATATAAACATATTAAAATCCAACAAACCAAAAACGATACTGTATTTTGAGGTAACGAATACATCTCAGAAAGTCATTTCAGATACTATGTGTATGTGTACAGACACACTCACTAAGACCCCACTCTAGTTTCTTTTCCGGGTCCAAAGTCAACTACCCTCGTCTTCTGTTCCTGGTGGTACTTTGAACCCCGCGTTTACTGGAGTCGTCAAGACCTCTGCGTCCCTGAGGTTCGACTCTCCCTTAGACTCTTGCGGTCGAGGACCTTGGACGTCTTGAAAGTCGGTGACATGAGTGACTCGAGGAGGGTCTTCGTCCTCCACAATTATTGAAGTGTAGGAGTCACTTTGTATACTTTCGTTTATATATTTTTATGAATAGAGACTCATGTTGATCTTTTGACGAGAACTGTCGTGGAGAGACGAATACACTCTACTATTTCGGTCGTAAATCTTCAGACTTCTCCGTCCTTTTTCCCTCCTCTACGACTGGTGTCACCACCTCTTTCCTGGTGTCTCTTTTCACGGGTGTGTTACTTCGTCGACGTTAAGACGGTGTGGGTGTCTCAGTCTCCACGACAGGAGTTTCTGTCTTTTCGAGATACTTCGTGTCTCTCCTTATACGTAAACGTCTACCTCCCGTTCTACCCGACATGTAACAGGAGGTTTTGTAGTGTCCTGTGAGGGATTTCTTCATCCCACGTACTCACACCTCTGCTCGGGACCTTTGTCACCCTATTCCGAATTTCGTTTCTTCCCCTTGTTCCCTTCCTTGCCTTCACCCTGTCCCCGGACCGTTCAGTGTCCCGTCTCGAACCTACCTTCCTTGTGAGACCCAGATCTTTTCTCTTTACTGAAGGGGGTCGACCTCGGTCCGGTTGGAGTCGAAAGGAGGGGTTGGATTCATTTCCGGTTGTAGGAAGGAACACAGGGGTGGATTTTTGGGTCTTTGTCTCAGTTGAAATGGGGTTTCGATCATTTGGAATTTGAAGTCCAGGGAAGTGAAGTAAGAATTAAGAAAAAAAAAAAAGACCTCTCCCCGTGTAGAGAGTCAAACACCCTAGAGTCAAGGGTCTGACACCCGAGGTCGTCATTATCACGGCTCAGGATTGGTGACCTGGTGGTTCCTTAAGGGTTCCGGGGAGTGAAATATAAAGAGTATATTTCAGAACTCTCCCCGGTATCGTTCACAAGTATACTAGTGAATAGTGACTCTTTGACGTTTTCAATCTAAAAAGATAAGAAAAAAAAGGAGGTATTTTACACCGACACGGGGGAGGGACTTTTGAGTCGTGTCTAAATGAAAGTCCTACTGAATACTATTTGTGTAGAGAAGGACAATCATCACTTTTCATTCTCATTTTCAATCAGGGAGTCACTGCAGGTCGAAAAACCCTGGGGTACTTGACATCGGGTGGTCCGCGAAGACCGAAACCTTAAAGGGTCCGTTTTTATGACCTCACCCAACGGTAAAGGAAGACGTGGACAATCATCTCGTAGGAAATAAGTTTCTATTTCCATTCTGAGAAGAAGGAAACCGAACTTTTATTCTTCAAATTTTACGATTACTGTAGTGTGTGACCGACTTTTGGTGGAAGGTTTAATCTTAGAGAGTCAGTTGTTTACATTTATAGAATAGTCTACGACGCGGACTACGTTCCTCGTCCTTAATTTCCACGTCTTTTGACTACCGAAGGACAACTGAGTCGACCATTTTCTTAGGAGGACGTTACGTCCTCTCCACCCAAGTTAAAGACCCAACCCTCCAAGGGGACCTCTTCCCTTACCTTTGGGTAAGGTCATAAGAACGGACCCTTTAAAGTATCTGTCTTCTCGGACCACACGATGTCAGGTACCGCAGCGTTTCTCAATCGGTACTTACTCACTGATTGTGATTGTGAAAAGAAATGACTCCGTCTCCACCCTCCATTATGTGTCTACACCCAAGACGAATAGAGTGAACACGACCTACGTCTTAAGGACAGGACGTGTAGACCGGGAACGGGTCTCATAATCAGTACCGAGAGATCCCTTAGTCTTGGTTACCCTACGTCTATCTATTTATTAAGTTCCTTGACTAAGTATTCTAACACTTCTGACCGTTCAGGTCTTAGAAGTCCCGTACGGTCGTCCGACCTCTGGGTCCCCTCTCAACTCAACTACAACGGTAGAACTTAGACTTCCACCGGACCTCCGTTTTAAATCAAAAGAAGTCCCATGGAGTCTGAGAAGAAAATTACGAAAGTTGACTACTTTACTCCGGTTTGGTGTAATGGATTCAGATGACTAAATTTAGAAGTAGTGTAAACATTTTTAATGGACGTGTCGTTGTAGATCTGACTACAAACTAGTTTGTTGACCCATAGTACCGGGTCGGTTCAATTGTGTTTTTTAATCAGTAATATGGGTTGTATTGTCTTGTCCTGGTGAGTTTATACTAAATTCAGTTGTACAAACAGTACACAACCTCTGGAAGGTTTTCTCATCATTATTGAAGTAAAACCCAAAAGGACTACCGAGTCTGTCATTTCTTAGACGGACATTACGTCCTCTGGGTCCAAGCTAGGGACCCAGTCCTTCTAGGGGACCTCTTCCTTTACCGTTCGGCGAGGTCATAAGAAAGGACCCTTTAGGGTACCTGTCTCCTCGGACTGTCCGTTATCAGGTACTCCAGTGTTTTCTCGACCTGTGCTGAATCGCTGATTTGTTGTCGTTGTTTGGAGTAAAATTTACTTGTGGTAGTAATATCCCAGACTGATGTCACACTGATGTTGATACATTACAAGATACCTAAGGAAGGGAAGGGACTTGGGAGGTCTTCCTTTTACTATCTCGCTACCCACACGACCATCCACTGTGACTTAAAATTTAATTTTTTTTAAAAATTATTTAAAAAAATTACTTTTTTCTCCGAAAAAAAAGAAAAGTCCAATATATAAAATCTGTAGAATCTTTTATTGTTTTTTATCAAATTTCATAAACCTTTAGATGGTATTACGAGAATGGGTCGTAATTAATGACGGAGTGTCTCGATTTTCCCATCCTATAATAAAGTTGATGGAATTCTCCCATCTCCCGAAGGGTCCGTCGAGTCTCCATTTCTTAGGTGGACATTACGTCCTCTGCTCTCAAGCTAGGGACCCAGTCCTTCTAGAGGACCTCCTCCCGTACCGTCGGGCGAGGGCATCCCTCATCGGACCTCTTGGGGTACCTGACTTCTCGGCCCGCCCGGTGTCAGGTGTCCGAACGTCTCAGCCTGCTCTGACTTCACCGACTCGTCTGTACGTGTTCTCCCGTCTTCCGTCCCAATTGTACTCCCCGCTCCGGTAAGGACCACTATGACGGAGACATGGGCTACTGGTCCCCTTCCAGCGACTTCTATTCCCTCAGGTCTTGACCCTCAGATCATGATACTCTTTCTTGATTTCTATGACTGTACGGACCTTCTACCGTTGGAACCACTTTTCTTGGACCTCGGGTCAAGAACCACTTAAACCTCCCCCCGTCACACCATTCCGTAGTTCCTTCATGTCTTCTATCTTTTACGCTGATCGTACTCGAAGTTTCCTTCTTCACTAGTCCCAATTCGTCTGTACCATTATAGATGGGATGTCTCCATAAGACCCTTTATTTGTACCAAGAAGTATGTGTTGTGAATTGTGTCTCACAACACATATGGTATGTCGTCTGTGAGTTATACATAATCAATCTCTAAGACTTATGTGTATGTCCGTTACTGGTCTGGTATATAACTTTTACTTTGAGACTGGGTGTTAGACGTCGTTGGTCGGGTCCCTCGGTCAGACGCTAGATGTTTAGTCTGAACATCTTTCAACCGGTCGATAGTGAGTGATAGTTGGTCAGGTCCATCGGTTTGTTATTAGGGATATTGTTGACTGTGTGTTACCAGTCCTGGACTAGTTATTGATTGTCGAAGGGATTAAATGAGGAACCTTCTTTTCAATACTGGTTAGATCTATCGTATAAGTTTTCGTCTCTGTAATTAAACGGCTGATTCCAGGCAGATCAGTTCCGATACCAAAAAGGTCATCAGTACATACCTACACTCTCAGCCTGACACTTCTTCCGACTCGTGGATTCTTAATTACGAAAACTTGACACCACAACCTCTTCTGAGAACTCTCAGGGAACCTGACGTTCCTCTAGGTTGGTCAGGTAAGACTTCCTCTAGTCGGGACAATAAAGACACCTTCCTTACTACGATTTCGACTTTGAGGTCATGAAGCCGGTGGAGCACGTTTCTCAACTGAGTAACCTTTTCTGAGACTACGACCCTCCCTAACGTCCGTCCTCCTCTTCCCCCGTTGTCTCCTACTCTACCGACCTACCGTGGTGACTGAGTTACCTGCACTCAGACTCACTTGAGACCCTCAGCCACTACCTGTCCCTCCGGACCGCACGACGTTAAGTACCCCAGCGTTTCTCAGCCTGTGCTGACTCACTGACTTGGCTTGACTTGACTTAAGGGATTAAAAACGGGACAAAGATCGAATCCCTCGAAGGGGTCACCGAGTCTACCATTTTCGTTGACGAACGTTACGTCCTCTGGTCCCAAACTAGAGACCCAGCCCTTCTAGGGGACCTCTTCCTTTACCGTTGGGTGAGGTCATTAGAACGGACCTTTTAAGGTACCTACCTCCTTGGAGTATCCGATGTCAGGTACCCCAGCGTTTCTCAGCCTGTGTTGACTCACTGAAGTGAAAGATCGAATCCTGGTCGACCTTTTTCGGTTTATACGTAGGGATTCGTTAGTGTACTCTGAGGTGAAGATCAATCGGACGGATGTCGAAGGGATACTGTTGTCGAAGGTTCGTTTCGTAGGGGACTTCCGAAGACAAAAAAAGGGGTGGTACTACGAAAGGGTAAGGAGACGGATGGACTCGGAAACGGTTTTTCGTTTATTACCGTCGACTGAGGGAACGACGTCGTTCGGACTTTTCTTGTGTAAACGAACAAGAGGAAACTAACCAAAGGTAGATAAACGTGTACAATTTAAGAAAGTAAATAAGTAAATTCGACAATTACAAATAACTCGTATATGATATACGGTCTGAGGTACGATCCTAGACTCTTATTTTTTCACTGAGTCTACGGGTCCACAGACTGAAGTTCGGTTGACACCGACACCCTCTTCTTTCCGTTTATCTGTCGTTCCATTCGCGTCAGACATTTCCTGGCACTACTTCCCGTTGATTCAGTCTGAACTCTTAGACCCTTTCGAATGATCTTGTCACACCTCTGTCCCCGGACTTCCTTCTTTGGACCTCCTTCCCTTTCTCGCCACTCCTTTGACCAGTCCTTTTCTCTTTTTCGGTATCCTTTCAGGGGTCCAGTAACGTATTCGTGACGTCTTTAACGTACTTTCATCCTACGAAGTTCTGTTCGGTCCTTTCATCTTCCGTCTGTTCACAGACTTAGAAAGATCCGGTGAACTTCCGTGAATCGTAAATAGGATTTTGACTGTCATCACTAGTTTAAAGGTAAGACCTTTATAGTGAGTCCGAGGTACACCTACTCCGGACCTCCTTCCGTTTGGACCTTCGTCCCTCTGGTCAATCCACTGATTGTTCACTACCACCGACCTACTCTTCTTGTCACACACCTGACCCCTCGACTAAATCTGGAGGGGTTGGTCCTGTAGGCCTCCTCCGTTACCGTGGGGTGAGGTCATGAGAACGGACCTTCTAGGGTACCCGCCTCCTCCGGACCACCCGAAGGTAGAGACCCGAGCGTGTCTCAGTCTGTGTTGACTTCACTGAATCGTCGTCATCGTCGTTGGTCCTGTAGTTCCGACCTCCAGTCATCCCCTCCCCTCCCCGGACCCCCCACCCTGTTCGGTTTCGAACATATCGACTTCTTCTTTCATTTGCGTTAGTGACTCTTTTACTTTAGGTACTACCCCCGACACCTTCTTCTCTACTTAAGACCTACCTCTGTACTTTAATTCCACGACAGGACCTTTCGTCCACCTACATGTACGGACCTCGAGTTCTCCTTCCCTACCCATCTCTCCCGTTAGACTTTTAGTTTTTGTCAGTAATTTAGTAACTACTCCTACCTACTCTAGCGGGCTCCCCTCCCATGTCCCTTCTCCCGAACCTTGTCCTGAACCTCCTGTTATTTCTCATCGGTCCCTTCTCCCTCCTTTTGGTCCTGAAACGACATTATGTCTTTGGTTTATAACTACGACAGAAATATTTCCCTCATCGTTTGTTTCCAAACGAAGAACAAAGGTCAAGGAGGAAGAGGGGTCCTTTGTTGTAACCCTCCCTTGAATGAGATGCTCAATGATCACCTTGACCAGGACGTAACGGGGTATCACAACGGGTTCGACGTAGTTGTTTCACGACCACAACCATGAATAGTTATTTATTTTGACCTACTACTTTATTACTCCTCTCTACGTGTGTGAATCCTGTTCCTACAGGGGGATTCGGTGTGGTCGACTCCCACAATGGTCATAGAGCCACTCCACCCCGACCCTCAATTAAGTTCCCGGTGTCACCCGTAATAAGACCAAACTACTGACTTGTCATATGTCAATTGGTGAGTCAAGTAAGACGAACATGAGTCAGTACAGGTTGAGAAACATTGGGGTCCCTGGTATCGGACGGTCCCAGGAGACCTTAAAAGGTCCGTTTTTATGACTTCGCTCAACGATAAAGGAAGAGGTCCCCTAGAAGGGTTGGGTCCTTGACTTGGGTGCAGAGAACTCAGAGGACGTAACCGTCCACCTAAGAAATGGTGACGTGATGGACCCTTCGGTGAGCCCAATACCTCGTGGATGACAGTTTGAAGGAACAAGAAGTGATCTGACGTCCATGTTTTCCCTGGTACCCTTCCTGTAAAGTTCAAGAGGGTGGAGAAGTTGGGACCGACTCAATAGGGAGGGGTAGGAGTGTTCGGAGAGAGAGAGAGAGATGGGGAGAGACCCCATACCGTAGGGGAGTGACCGTTACCGTAGGAACCACCGTTTTCCCAAAAGGAGAGATTAATCGTCAAGAAATTTCTGTCACTGGGTTCAGTGGGTCGGGGGGAGTGGTTCCTTTTTTACAGGAAGGGCGGAAGAGGGTCGCGACGGACGGGTGGGAGTATCCGGGAGACGGGAGGACTTTTATCAAGGAATTGAAGGAGACCGTTGGGGTGAGAGGTCCATGTGTAAGGGGGTTCTTGGGTTCTTGGTCAGAGTCTCACCGTTGTAGGAGTGACGGATCGGGTAGCTGGACAGGACTACAGAACCCTGTCCTCGATCCTCGCACTCATGACCCTCTATCTTAACCTTGTCTGTGAACTAAAAATGAGTGAAACATGAAGACTAACAAACGAGGGTTACTTTGGTTTTAATTTTGACATGATTCACGTGCCTCGATGGATCATTTGACATTCCGTACGTGTCTCGGGTCAGGACGGTCCGACAGGCACCACGACACGGACGAGGCGCCGATGGGAGAACAATTTCTCCAAGAGCCGGTCCCACGATCCCGGGGAGTGAGGACACACGAAAGGAGAGGGGAAGATCCCCGACCCCGTCTCTAGTCCTTGAGTCGGGGCTCTGGTGGAGATAAGTCTATTCTCCGACGCCCCAGCGGCGGTGCGGAAACGCGCTGATAGGGTCCCCCGCGGGTTCCCTGCTGGCGCGTCGTAGCGCGACCTCATGGACGGAGCGGCGGCGCCCCGGCCCCTCTCCCGTCCCTTCTCCAACACATAGGCGAAGAGGGCGCAGCAACCATGGCAGTCGACGGACCATTCTGTGTCTAAGTCCTGCGTCTTTGACGCGCCGACTCTTCCAAAGGCGCAGGACGCACCTACGGGTTGGCCCTGGGGGATCGACGGCTCGCGAGAAGAGGGTGCGCCCGGCCCGTTCCCGGCCGACCGGGGTTCACGAGTCTCCAATGTGCGGATTAGACCCTTTTACTCCTCCCTCTACCGACTTAGTCCCTCCCCACCTGACTAAGAATCTTAGAAAAGACACACGTCATAAAGAGATCGAGGAAGATTCGTGAGCTCTTCTTAGCCGCTTGTTTTGCTTCAAAGGGCCCGAGAGTCTAGATCTCACTCTTCATCGTAACTGGACTAATCAAGTATACAACTCCAAATCGGGATTCTTAGATCTTGGTGGTCGAGGAGGACGACGACGACGACGATTCAGCGAAGTCAGCACAGGCTGAGAGACACTGGGGTATCTCCCGTCGGGTGGTCCGAGACGGCAGGGACCCTAAGAGGTCCGTCCTTGTGACCTCACCCAACGGTAAAAGAAGAGGTTACACACTTTCACTTTTCACTTTCCCTTCAGCGAGTCAGCACAGGCTGAGAAGGACTGGGGTACCTGACGTCGGATGGTCCGAGGAGACAGGTACCCTAAAAGGTCCGTTCTCATGACCTCACCCCACGGTAACGGAAGAGGGTGGAGGAGGATGTGCGACAATTTTCGTTTAAGGAACTGTTTAACGAGAGGTCACACGTGGTTCCCTCCGTCGTTCACCGTTTTCGTGCGACTAACCCTCTCCAACCCCCGTTCTTCTCGATATGGTGACCCTTTGTGTTTCGGATGCAATTCGTCTCTTTAGAATAAAAGTAACCATTTTGTAGAAAATAGAAGTAGTAACCCCGAAGACTCTTAAAGGATTCACGGGTGGTTGGAGAAAAAATCAGTGATTATAAACTTTTTATTCTTTTCTACCGTCAAAGTAAGGAGTCCAGTATTTTTGTGAAGCCAAGTGAGGAATAAGTTGTCAAAGACCGTTCTACCAACTCTGCGGTCTACACCACTGTTAGACAATCTTCTTTATCTAGCCCAAACTTTCCGTTTACTATCCCTGAGTGCTTACAAGATTCAATCTTTATTGTTACGAATTACTGGGCTGTCATCACGGGGTTTGCAGGTCAATTGTCCTTCGCGTCTTGTTAACTGTTTCCTAGTTTTGATCTCGTGGTCGTCTGATTTCCCTGAGGTTTGTCCAGGAAGGGTCCGTACAGAGAGAAGAAAAGAAAGAAAAAAAGAGAAGGAACACTACTTTCGAACATTCCAGGTGTGAGTATTGTTGAAAGTTTATAGACTATGTGATCATAATCGACATTTGGGGTACTAAATAAATAAATATCGAACCTCAAATACGAAAAATTGGAAGAAAGTAAAGTGGGTGGGCGTAGAGACCACTGGGGGTTAGACGAGAGAGATACGTACTCAAGTCAAAGACAGACAACAGACAACAATCTCAGGTGTATATTCACCCTAATATACCATGGCTAGAAAGAGACTGAATAAGGTGAATCGTATTACAAGAGTTCCAAGTAGATGCAACAACGTTTACTGTTCTAAAGTAAGAAAAAGTACCGACTTACTATAAGGTAACATGTAAATATGTGTCGTAAAAGAAACAGGTAAGTAGGTGACTGTCTGTAAATCCAACGAAGGTATAGAACCGAAAACATTTATTGCGGTGTCACTTGTACCCCACTATCTCTATAGAAAAGATTAATCATAAAAACAAAGGAAACCTATTTATGAGTCTTCACCTTAACAACTTAGTGTATCACCAAGATAAAAATTGTAAAACTCCTTGGAGGTATGACAAAGGTGTCACCGACGTGGTTGCATCTAAGGGCGGTAGACACGTGTAGGAGTGATTGTGAACAATGAAGAACAGAAAAACCTACTGACGGTAAGACTGTCCACACTTCATTATAGAGTGACATCAAAACTAAACGTAAAGGGACTACTAATTACTGTAACCCGTGGAAAAGTAAATCAACAACTGGTAGATATACAGATAAATCCGAAAAACGGGTAAGAAACTAACCCAACAAACAAAAAACCAATAACTCAACATACTTGATGGTCTGTAGAAATTAGTATCGTGGTGGGACATCCTAATCTCAAATAGGAAAATCAGACGGAGTCAAACTCTGAGTCCAAATCGTTGTTCACGATCAGTCTCCGGACCTCTCTTAGAGTCACATAATTTTATACGTAATAGAAAGTCAAATAACATATACGAGATACTAGAATTTCTAGAAAATTTAAGGATCACACGTACGTAACTTACTCATAACTTTAAAGTTATGTCCTCTATGCTTGAGACTCTATAAAGAAGTGAGAAAACGAGGTACAGTATACTTTCCCAAAAAAAGGAAGTGATAAGTATTTATTCCGGTTACACAGTACTTTTATAACAAGAAGAAATATGAAAGAAGAAACTGTCGGATATTAAACGAACAATAACGACAAAGGTAATTCCGATAATAAGGAAGAAAGAGAATAGTATATATTTACTGGACCATACAATAACAAATAAAATTGTGGTTAAATTTAAGACTACTATCGACCTTGGTGAGAAAGTAAGAAGACGTAAATAACATTCTTTTGTAAAGGTTACAAGAATGAAAATTTAGGTTTGACTGAATATATTCCCTCACGTTAGTAAACTGAGATAATACACAAAATCATATTAATCCGATGTCGTAAATGTATACCTTTACATTTAATGAATTAATACCTAGTAAAAATACAGAAGAAAATTAAAGTCAATCCTGTACTTTTAATGTTTTCGGTAGGGACTGTGGACCCTCAGTCGGACCGGGAGTCACCAGTCGTAACACAAGAGGGCACCGTGTAATTGGTAAAGTTTCTAGTGGTCCTAGTCTGGTCCGGTGAGCCTCTCGAACTACCTAGTTCTACTTTTGTTCTCGTGAGACATTAGTACAGACTTGTGTCTGTTTACACTTACACCAGGTTTGGTCTCTTTACTGATTTGTAGAGGGATACAACCGATCATGCCCACTGATGACAAAATGTTACTATCGAAAGCGAGATTATGCGGGAGGAAGACCCGTTGTAAATAGTTTTATAGGTTGATATCCTGTTAAGGGAGAAGAACTATCGTGGGTTAAGTTTCGTTTCGTGGTGAAAGTACTTAGAAGGGCTTTCAGTATTTTGTTTGTTTGGGAGGTTCAGGGGAGAGACACCACACATAAGAGTGAACGTCACTCGTTATCCAAATTGAATAAGTTGACATTCATACAAGGACTCCTAGAAACCAACCCTCCGTAACTGTCTATAATGTCACAGTAGACAGATAGATAGATCGGAAACGTTATTACATACATCTATTTAATATAATGCATACTTAAAGTCAAGTTCTATTATGTCCCCGAAATGTTTCATAAACAATATTTTTCTTCCATAACTGAAACTATCAGCTATCATTAAAAGACTTGAACTAAGACAGATGTCCATTTAGTACCATGTGACAAAACAGACGTATATTTAGGACACGCGTTTACGTCCGAAGTGTGTCCTACAGTGACTGTACTCGTTCATCACAGTATGATGTGTGTTTTTAAGGACTCTGATTTATGTCGTGTCGAGAAGACGAGACGTTGAAGTCTTCTTACTAACCAATTTCCTTTGGTTGACTTATCTTCTTTTATAAACGTTTAGTATTTAAACTATTCCATAATTATAGGTTTTATACATTTCTTCAGTATGTTGAGTTATCGTTTTTTATTAGATTAAAATTTTTACCTGTCTTCTAGACTTATTTGTAAGAAGGTATCTTCTGTATCTCTACCGGCTATCCGTGCACTTTTCTATAAGTTACAACGATTAATAATCTCTTTACGTTTAGTTTTGGTATTACCCTATGATGTAGTGTGACCAGTCTTACTGGTAGTAAATTTTCAGATGTTTATCATGTACGACCGTTCTCACACCTCTTTTCCCTCGGGAGGATGTGACATCCACCCTTACATTTAACGACGTCGGTGATACCTTTTGTTATATCTTCAAGGAGTTTTTTGATTTTTATCTCAACGGTATACTGGGTCGTTAGGAAGAGGGTCCGTATATAGGTCTGTTTCAATATTAAGCTTTTCTATGTATGTGGGGCTACCAGTATCGTCGGGACAAATGTTATGGGTTCTGTACCTTCGTTGGATTTATGGGTGACTATCTACTTACCTATTTCTTCTACGCCATGTAGATTACCTGATAATGAGTCGGTATCTTTCTTACTTTGTTACGGTAAACGTCGTTCGACCTATCTGGATCTCTAATAGTATGATTCACTTCATTCAGTCTGTTTCTGTTTATAGTATACTATAATGAATATACACTTTAGATTTTATCCTGTATTCACTTAAATAGATACTTTGTCTTTGTCTGTCTGTATCTTTTGTCTGAACACCAACGGTTCCTCCTTCCTCCTCCACCTCTTTCCTACCTAACCCTCAAACCCTAATCGTCTACGTTTGATAATATATATCTGACCTATTTGTTGTAAGGATGACATATCGTGTCCCTTAATATAAGTTGTAAGACAATATTTGATATTACCTTTTCTTATACTTTTTATTATATATATATACATTTTGAATTAGTGAAAAGATATGTGATTTAGACGGACGTCACGTACTCTGTGTCCTCTGCACCCAAACTAAGGATTCAGACTTTCTAGGGACCCAGCCCTTCTAGGAGACCTCCTCCTCTACCGTTTGGTGAGGTCATAAGAACGGACCCTTTACAGTACCTGTCTCCTAGGACCGTCCGATGTCAGGTACCCCAGAGTTTCTCAGGTTGTACTGACGTGTCCTCGTGACACGGATAATAGGCATAGGTATACGATCTTCGATTGAGTTGTAACAGTTAATTTATATGAAGTTATTTTATTTAAAAGTTTTTACCTATTGAGCCACCTGTACATATAATTGTCAAGTACCACGAGATTTTAGATCGGTAAACAGTAGTAAAAACGGAGACACGTGTTCGTATGTGTGTGTGTGTGTAATTTTTTTGTCTACCTCTCTATCCTACACACCAACGAACGCAGAGGCACTAATGTACTTTCCACGAACTGAGTCACACACACCGACTCAAACGTCCTACTAGTCCGTCACGACAACGTCCGAAAACTTTCACATCCGGTCCGACTCCCCGTCCCCTCCAGTACCCTCTTTGTCTCCTGTCCAACTTGTATGGACTTAGTCTTGAGTCAACCCATATACCTATCAACACATGTTGTACGAAGTTATATAATGGAAACACGGTAAAAAAAAAACTATTATCTCTGGAGGGTCTTTTATCAAAAATAATGGTACCTTCGTTGTGTCAGGATGTAAATGTGTGCTGAAAACCTGAAGTAAATAAAGTGACACCGGACCCTAAGAAAGTAAAGTAGTCCACCACTTCTTATCTCCGAGTTAACCTTCTCTTCTGTTCGAATCTCTTCAATCGGAAGTTTTCACCGGAGGAACCCTGCCGTAGTCTCATTGTCACTTTAGTACTTTTTACCGTTCCTTAGGTTTTACTTATATTTTTATGTCAAAAGAAACGTAACACGATTTGTAGACAACGATTAAAAAAATTACCGGGTGTTTGGATGCAACGGTCTTTAATATCGACTCCGAGTTAGACACCGTGTATGTTACCGTAATCTTTTCCCTTAATAACAAAGATACTTTAGTAAAAATTCCCAAAGTTGGGAATTCGTAACTTCCGAAATTCCCAAAGTTGCGAAGACACAGTTAACAGTCATTAAAACTTTTGTTTGAAGGCGTCGTCGAAAAACATCAGGAATTGGAGTGGCTACACTCGTCTCACGAAAGAATAGGGGGTCCCCCGAGAGTAGGTGGTCTTTATTTTTACAGGTCGGACTAGAGTAATGTGTCGACTACAAGTCGTCTAAAGTGGTAGAGAAACTAAAAAGAATCTTGTCATAGTAGTCTTAAGTCACCTTATTTTTATAGTAAAGTCGACCTAAAAAAAGGACAGTACTAAATATGTTGGATATTAAGTGACCATTAAACTCAAAAAAAGGATGTTATATAATAAGTGGGATAAAACGTTCGGAAACATACGAATCAGTGAGTCAGTCCAGGCTGAGAAACGTTGGGGAACCTGACATCGGGTGGTCCGAGAAGACAGGTACCCCTAAGAGGTCCATTCTTATGACCTCACCCATCGGTAGGAAAAGAGGTCCCCTAGAAGGGTTAGGTCCCTAGTTAAGACCCAGAGGACGTGACTTCTACCTAATAAATGGTAGGCTCGGTGGTCCCTTCAGATACGATAGTTGAAATGTTTATACAAATAAACATTTTTAGAAGTGAAATAGAATGACCCCAGTGACAAATAATCTTTTCTTAACGTCCCAAACGTACAACCGTTCCTAAGTGACACCCGTCGATATTTTGGTTTAGAAGTTATAAGTTGACTTATAACAACTGAGAAAAGGAAATCTTTACTGTAAAACAGTATATCTGATGTAGTGATATAAGGATATATTTACATCTTAGTGGTACTTTTACTGTCAATTTTACGTCTGTCTAAACCACTGAGGTTATTATGGTCTCCTAACGGTGGTCACTGAAGAATTTTACCACTTGAGAAATCATTTCATAATTTATTTTGTGTCATGTTAGAAAGGAACTATAAATGTCAACAACGAAGGGTCCTTTAAACCATAAATTGATTTGGAACGGTTAATTGGGGGGTTTTGTTCATTTGTGAAACACAAGTAAACATTTTACTTTAATAAAGACCCGAGTTTATTAATATTCGTCCAAAAGTGGATGCATTAAGGTCCAAGTCAATCTAATATCTTTACCTAGTAATATTTGTTCAAAAAATGAAGATAAATTTTCAGGCTTAACTACGAAAATTTGACACCACAACCTCTACTGAGAACTCTCAGGGAACCTGACGTTCCTCTAGGTTGGTCAGGTAAGACTTCTAGTCGGGACCCTAAAGAAACCTTCCTTACTACGATTTCGACTTTGGGGTCATGAAACCGGTGGACTACGTTTCTCAACTGAGTAACCTTTTCTGAGACTACAACCCTCCCTAACCCCCGTCCTCCTCTTCCCCTGCTGTCTCCTACTCTACCGACCTACCGTAGTGGCTGAGCTATCTGCACTTAGACTCACTTGAGGCCCTCAACCACTACCTGTCCCTCCGGACCGCACGACGCTAAGTACCCCAGTGTTTCTCAGCCTGTGCTGACTCGCTGACTTGACTGGACTTGACTCCCTGTGTTCTCTTTAGAAAACGGTCGGGTTGTTTTACGGTCGAAATTGGGGACAAACAGTACTGGTTTTTTATGTTTAAAGGATTTATGAAATCCCTCGTCATCACGGGACGTCTCTTGGTAATTAGCAATACTTCTATGTTACTGTATAGACACCAAATGTTCGATCCAATGTGGATTAAAAATATTTTTTATATCAGTGAGTTTGTACTGGTCCCGACAAAATTCTTGAAAAACTCCAAGTCAGGGTGTACAACCTCCGGGATGGAATTAATGTCGTTCGTAAATTTTTACGTGGGAGTAGGATGTCGTTTATATGATTATCGGTCTGGACTATACATGGTCCGTGTAAGATTCATTAAATGTCGGTGGGAGACTTCAGCCGGCGAAGGGACCACCGAGTCTGTCATTTCGTAGAAGCACGTTACGCCCTCTGGGGCCAAGTTAGGGACCCAACCCTTCTAGGGGACCTCTTCCTTTACCGTTGGTGAGGTCATGAGAACGGACCTTTTAGGGTACCTACCTCCTCGGACCATCCGATATCAGGTACCCCAGTGTTTCTCAGTCTGTACTGACTCGTTGAAGTTAAAGAAAGGAAGAGACTTCATTCGTGACAATAATAAGGGTAAAACGTCTATTCCTTGTCCGTGTCTTTCTAAGTCACTGAACAAGTTTTAGTGTGCACATTCGCCCCTTCGGTTTTATATTTCGGTACGTGAGACTACGACTGTATGATACCGGACACTTGGGAGCATTTTAAACATAAATTCTTATTAAATGCCGTAGTAAATACTCAATCGACTCAAAGTCAACTGTTATAAACAGTCAAAGTCAACGCCTCGAAAACAAAACACAAAACTCGGTCAGTAAATTAAACTCCAGAGTTTGTAGTACCATTCCAGGAATTTCATTCATTCATTTCAGTGAGTCAGCACAGGCTGAGAAACACTGGAGCACCTGACGTCGGGTGGTCCGAGGAGTCAAATACCCTAGGAGGTCCGTTCTTATGACCTCACCCAACGGTAAAGGAAGAGGTCCCCTAGAAGGGCTGGGTGCCTAGCTTGGGCCCAGAGGGCACAACCTCCGTCTGCGAAATTGGAGACTCGGTGGACCCTTTGGAATTTTCCGGACACTTTCACTTTCAGTAAGTCAGCACAGGTATCGGACTGTCGGAGGAGACAGGGCACCTTAAGAGGTCCGGTCTCATGACCTCACCTATCGGTAAAGGAAGAGGTCTCCTAGAAGGGATGGGTCCTTAGTTTGGGTGTAGAGGGTGTAACGTCCTCATAAGAAATGGTAGACTCGGTGGTCCCGTCGGGATTTACCGGGCATCTGGAGATCATCATTCGGACGTGACAGTTTTGTAAAAGGAACGTTAGTCTTTCTGGGTGTAGTTGAAGAGTCTTTGGGTGGGTGGAAGAGAGAGGACCAAAAATCTCATATCAAAGATTTTGTGGTACTAGCCCGTTAGGATTAGAAATTAAAATCATGTGTGGGAAGGGACCACCGAGTCTGCGATTCTTAGACGACCTCTGGGTCCAAGATAGGACCCAACCCTTCTAGGGGACCTCTTCCTTTACCGTTGGATGAGGTCATAAGATCGGACCCTTTAGGGTTCCCTTCTCCTCGGACCAATGATGTCAGGTACCCCAGTGTCTCAGTCTGTACTAACTCACTGATTGTGAAATCCTATTCACAATAATAGAGTTAATTACCTTCTCCTTTGACCATACTCTCCCTGATTTCAGGAGTGAGTTACAAGTGTAACGGATTCTTTACTGTCTTCACTCTTAAGTTAGGACCAGGAATCCCGAGGTTTTGGAGACAGGGAGTAAGACAAATCAAGGGCACCCCGAAAGGACAGGAAAACGTATTATGAGGAAGGAACCATATGCCTTACAGTCGTCCAAAGGATTACAGGGTGGTGGGTCAAGGGTAGTCGTAGAGAACGAAAGAGAACATTCCTTCAAGAAAGGAATGTCGGTGACGGGAGGATAAGGTCTCGGTTGCTCCGGGTCTGAGAACAGTCTCGTGTCGGTTGACGTCTCCCACAAGACCTACGTCTTGAGGCCTCCTCCTAAAAGAGTTACGGTCTGGAGTGGACGAGGAGAAAGGGACCCGTGATTTTAGTGGGTAGTGAAGAAGACTGGTAGGAAGAATCTCTAGGGAGGAGGGGTGTTGGGGTCTCCGGTACTGACGTGGTTTAAGGGGGAGTGGAACCACCGGACCTAGGACTCCTAGGTTTCGTACCCCTCGTCTATAATGGTTGACCAAGGGGAGAGAGTTCTGAGGTGACCGGGAAGTGGACCTCCGGAGTCTCTGACTCCGACTTTATCGGTTAAAAATAACCCGTACACCAGTTCATCTCTCTCGCCTCTCTTCGCTCCCTCACCCCTGTGTCCGTCTCTCTTCGTTTATTCTCTGAGGAGCATATCGGTCTATCTCTCTCGCGTGTACACGTGTTTTTGTCCCCTCTCCTTGAACCAAGGGTTTGAGAGGACTCCAGTTCGGAGTCCGGAGTACTTTAGACGGTCATAGGAAGGTTGTGTGAGGGAAGAACGGTGGCTTCAAGGAACGTAGTGGACGACTCAGGGTGACGTCGGGGTCCCCGTCCTCTTTTGCCTAACCGAGTAATCAGGGTGGGAGGGTTGGGTAGGGTTAGACCGTCCAACACCGTGATACTCCTGGACAATGGACGAGTGGAGACTCAGTGTCTATGAAGTTATTTACTATACCACAACTCTATTCTCTACGGTCACGGTATTTCCTACCAGATTGAGACTTTTTTACTTTTTCAATGGTCAATTCTCTCAATTCTCCGAGAGTATCTTTAAAGTCGTGCTTCACTTCTACGAGGTTTTACTCTGATCTTTTGTTAAACTGATTTGTCGTAAAAGTCTCTTTATGAAGACCGTAAATTAACGTCTTGACGATGTTTCCTATCTCTTTTGGAAGTTTTAAAATAAAGTTCCTCCTTTTTATCGAAGGAGAAATCTTTGGTTTGAGTCTATCCACAACCCTGTCATCTCTATTTCCTAAATCCCCTCACTTCAAACTTAGAATTATACCGTCTATATCTTTATCTTCTCTTAAACGTATACTACTTATATAAAACCTTGATAGTTGAACTTTGGTACTTCTATCTGCATAAGATGTACTTTCATTCGTAGTCAAGTCAAGTCAGCGAGTCAACACAGACTGAGACGCTGGGGTACTTAGCGTGGTGCGGTCCGGAGGGACAGGTAGTGGTTGAGGGTCTCAAGTGAGTCTGAGTGCAGGTAAGTCAGTCATTACGGTAGGTCGGTAGAGTAGGAGATAGTAGGGGACAGTAGGGGAAGAGGAGGATGGAGGTTAGGGAGGGTCGTAGTCTCAGAAAAGGTTACTCAGTTGAGAAGCGTACTCCATCGGTTTCATGACCTCAAAGTCGAAATCGTAGTCAGGAAGGTTTCTTGTGGGTCCTGACTAGAGGAAGTCTTACCTGATCAACCTAGAGAAACGTCAGGTTCCCTGAGAGTTCTCAGAAGAGATTATGGTGTCAAGTTTTCGTAGTTAAGAAGCCGTGAGTCGAAAGAAGTGTCAGGTTGAGAGTTTAGGTATGTACCGGTGACCTTTTTGGTATCAGAACTGCTCTACCTGGAAACAACCGTTTCATTACAGAGACGAAAACTTATACGATAGATCCAACTAGTATTGGAAAGAAGGTTCCTCATTCACAGAAAATTAAAGTACCGACGTCAGTGGTAGACGTCGATTAAACTCGGGGGGTTTTATTTCAGACTGTGACAAAGGTGACAAAGGGGTAGATAAAGGGTACTTCACTACCCTGGTCTACGGTACTAGAATCAAAAGACTTACAACTCGAAGTTCGGTTGAAAAAGTAAGAGGAGAAAGTGAAAGTAGTTCTCCGAAAAATCAAGGAGAAGTGAAAGACGGTATTCCCACCACAGTAGACGTATAGACTCCAATAACTATAAAGAGGACCTTTAGAACTAAGGTCGAACACAAAGAAGGTCGGGTCGCAAAGAGTACTATATGAGACGTATATTTAATTTATTCGTCCCACTGTTATATGCCGGAACTGTATGAGGAAAAGGATAAACCTTGGTCAGACAACAAGGTACAGGTCAACATTGACAACGAAGGACTGGACGTATGTCATAACGACTTCGTACCGAACCTCTTAAAACTCGTAATGGAATGATCGTACACTCTACTCACGTTAACACGTCATCAAACTCGTAAGAAACCGTAACGGAAAGAAACCCCAACCTTACTTTTGACTGGAAAAGGTCAGGACACCGGTGACGACTCAAAAGGTTTAAACCACCGTATAACTCACGTCGTGAAAGTCTCGTAGTAGAAAGTCCTAAACTTTGTCGAGTTGAGCTTACGGTAGTGGAGGTGATCGAAACAAGCATCACTACAAAAAATTCCGGGTGAACTGAAGTGTAAGGTTCTACAGACCGAGATCCACTCACTAGTGTGGTAACAGTAATAGACCCAGTACTTCTAGAAAAAAACATGTCAAAGACACATAAGAACGGTGGAGAAGAATTATAGAAGACGAAGACAATCCAGGTATGGTAAAGACAGGAAATAACTCGGGTGGAAACGTACTTTACAAGGGAACCATCGAGATTAAAAGAACTTCTCTAGAAATCAGAAAGGGTAAGATAACAAACGGAGATAAAGAAACGTTGTCACCTTCACTCTTTATCTAAATTCCCTGATCTAGACTAGCTATCTCACGGACTACTTAATACCTGCCTCCAAGTACTGTAACATGTCCTCTGTCCCTAGTTCTGGTAGGGGTACCTTTTCTTTACGTTTTTTCGTTTTACCGACAGACCCCTCGGAATGTTTATCGACACTTTTCTTCTCTCCACTTTTCGTTTCCTCTTTTCCTTTCTATATTCGTAGACTTACGTCTCAAGGTTTCTTATCGTTCTTCTCTATTCTTTCGGAAGGAGTCACTAGTTACGTTTCTTTATCTCCTTTTCTTGTCTTACCCTTTCCGATCTCCAGAGAAGTTCTTTTAATCTCGATGGTTCCCTTGTAAAGTACGTTTCTACCCGAACTATTTCCTGTCTTTACCATACCTGGATTGTCTTCGTCTTCTATAATTCTTCTCCACCGTTCTTATGTGTCTTGACATGTTTTTTCTAGAAGTACTGGGTCTATTACTGTTACCACACTAGTGAGTGGATCTCGGTCTGTAGAACCTTACACTTCAGTTCATCCGGAATCTTTCGTAGTGATTCTTGTTTCGATCACCTCCACTACCGTAAGGTCAACTCGATAAAGTTTAGGACTTTCTACTACGACACTTTCACGACGTAAGTTGTACGGTCCTTTAAACCTTTTGAGTCGTCACCGGTGTCCTGACCTTTTCCAGTCAAAAGTAAGGTTGGAGTTTCTTTCCGTTACGGTTTCTTACGAGTATGATGGCGTGTCAACGTGAGTAGAGTGTACGATCATTCCATTACGAGTTTTAAGAGGTTCGGTCCGAAGTCGTTATGCACTTGGCACTTGAAGGTCTACAAGTTCGACCAAAATCTTTTCCGTCTCCTTGGTCTCTGGTTTAACGGTTGTTGGTGACCTAGTACCTTTTTCGTTCTCTCAAGGTCTTTTCGTACATAAAGACGAAATAACTGATACGGTTTCGGAAACTGACACACCTAGTGTTATTTGACACCTCTTAAGGCTCTCTCTACCCTTATGGTCTGGTGGACTAGACGGAAAACTCTTTGGATATACGTCCAGTTCTTCTTTCATTCATATCACTCCAAATATAATAAAAAATTTCCATGAATGATCATGTAAACCTCTTACATTACTCGACATATTTAGAGGAAACGACCACTTTCTTTAAAAGTATTGTGTTTTAATATGTATTAAAACGTGTATTAAAGTCCTTCATGAGTCTGAGGTTTATGGCGTCTCTTTCAACCCCTAACGATCAGTTACTCGTGTCACTCCTCCAGTCCCCTATTTTTTAATGATCCTTATTAAACTAATCTATAGTCTTCATCTTCTTAAGAAAAAAAAAAAAATTTGTCGACGTGACCCAGAATCAGTACCGTTTGTCCTAGAAATCAAAGCCGTACACCCTATATCAAAAGACCGGTCCCTTGTTTGGACCCGGGGGACGTAACCCTCACGTCTCAGAATTGGTGACCTGGTCTGGTGGTCTCTTCACGATCTTCAGTTTCCTAAGAACTATTTCCGTCCGGTATCACTAGTTTATGGTTCCTATCGTTATAAGAGTCATGTGACTGAATCGTCTAAGAAACGATTTTGTCCCGGAATGGACTCCACGACACGAGATGGAATATCGGGGAGGTCTTACGGGGTTCAGATCGGGGCGATACCTGGGGTCGGGTGAAATGAGATCGATTCAGATAGATCTAGACGAGGGACTTCATGAGGAAAGGTACGAGTGAAACGGTCAAGGTCTGAGACTTGAGTCGTCACTGTGTCTACCACGTTTGGGACGGGACGGGACGGGACGGAATGGGTGATCTAGCATAGAGAGTCAAGTCTCCGAATAGATATATGGGTCCGAACACCCCGGTCGTTTTACCTCGTATCGTGTTGGTTATTTCATTACTAACGGACTACTAGATCTCTCTATAAGTGTTCAGACGTAGTACCTCTCGTCCATACATCTATACGAACATTAATCTGTAAAAACAGGTTAATGACAAAGGTATCCTTTGTCAGAACATTCGTAGTACCGACTTAAGAGACAAAGAAAAGACCGAATTTATAAAAAGACCAAAATGATGAGTGGTGTTGTATCTATCCAAAGGGAACACCGAGTCGACTATTTCTTAGGCGGACGTTACACCCTCTGGACCCAAGCTAGGGACAACCCTTCTAGATGACCTCTTCTCTTTCCGATGGGTGAGGTCATAAGACCGGACCTCTTAAGGTACATGACATATCAGATACCCCAGTATTTTTCAGTCTGTGTTGACTCGCTGAAAGTGAAAGTGAAGTGAAAGTGTTGTATCTACTTAAAGTGTCTCTGTTATTCTTTCTTTCATCTGTGGTTTCTCATTCACGACGTATTGAGGTATATTCACTTTATTTTTTTGTCCTTTTGGTTACATAGTATTATCCTCAGTCCTATCGTCTCAAAGATACAACTGACCCCGACCTTGGTCTCTCTAAAGACCCCATGATCTTTACAATAAAGAACTAGACCCCCACCAGTACACCCAACTATATGAACGTTTAAAAAGAACTCATCATGGGTCTTTGTAAATAATACCCAAGGAGGGAAAGGGTTGTCGTAAAGGACTACCGCATATCACAAAGGGGAACGACTAGACAAAGGACCTTAAGGACCCAGGGAAAAGGAGGAAGGACTGGGACCTCTAAAAGGAGAGACCTTCAAGGTAGACTTCGATTCTCGATGGTTTACCTTAATTTTATGAGAATTAGTCTCCTGAGGTCCAAGAGACAAGGTAGACGGTCAATAGTTCAATAACGGAAAGTCGAGGTTCACATATATATCGAGTCACTATTGACTCGACCTGGAATTTTATAAAGAGGAAACGATGGACCGGTTTACGATTTGAAAGAACCATCACCTGTGACCTCTCTCTGGCCTCCTCTGACCTTTCTCTACCCTCCTCCTTCCCCGGTCGAAAGGTCCAAGGTAACACAGGGGGACCTGTCACAGGACGTCGTCGTCTGAAGACGTCGTGGACCACCGAGGTACGTACCCAAAAAAACAAAAGAGAATATTTAAAACTCCTAAGTACCCCTAAGCACTAGACGGCCAATATTAGATTCATTCCGTACCCTGGAATAATCTTAAGACGGTCAAACTGTTTATGAAAAACCCAAAAAAACCGGTGTACCGTACACCTTAGAACCAAGGGGGTAGTCTCTAGTTTAGACAGAGGACGTGACCTTCACACCTCGAGATTGGTAACCTGTTGGTCCCTTCAGGGATGTGTGTACCAAAAACATCGTGGGACGTCCGTCGTCGTGACCATGGAGAGGCACCTTCGAGGGACGTCGGGGGTCCCTTGACAAGGAGTCACTCGGGAAGACCGAGTCCCGGAGTCGTCTGGAGTGGTGGGTCACTCGGGACCGAGGGGAAGAAGTCACTCCAGACCTCGAGTCGGAGTCTCCCTCTGGGAGAATGTTTCTAATCGAGGAGGAAACACAGACAGAGTCGAGATCCCCATCACTGACGAGGGATTTGGGGATGAGGATATGAGTAGACTCAAAAGAGGTGGTTCATTCGGGTGGAAAGAAATAGGGTTAGGAGACAATGTCAATTAATAAGAAACATAATTTGAAAGGGACGAGTTGAAAGACATACCAAAGGTAGAGGACTAACCTGGGACTAACTATGTAAAGGGAACACCCCAACATCGTTAACAGACTCATCACTACGTGACTCCGTCTTTCGAGACGATGGTTTAATGCCTCACTAGGACCCATAGAATCAGACTGACCCGACGATATTGTTTTATGGTAGCTGACCCGCGGAATTTGTCGATTGCAATTATAGAGTCTCGGGACCTCCCAAATTCAGGTTAGAGTCATGATTGTATCACCCCGGGGACCATTTCCGGGGGAACACGTCTGCCGGTGGAGACATAGGGGTGTACCGTCTCTTTTCCTAGTAGACACAGAGCAGGATATTCCCGTAGTTAGGGTGAGTAATACCGAGGTGGGAGTACTGATTGTCAGAGGGTTTCTAGGGTGGAGTTGTACATTTGTGTGGTCCTCAATGTTAAAGTTATATACTCAAATTCCCCTGCGTTTGTAAGTCAGGATTGTAATCTTTTCAGTGAAAAGGAGGGGCCAAAGAGGACCCCATTTTACTCCCCTGCAGACGAATAGGAGAAGATGGAAGTACCTTTTTAACACTCTTGTCTCACCTTCGTGACACTCTAGGAGCCACCTCGATAAGGCGGATGATTTCACTTCACTTTCACTTTCAACGAGTCAGTACAGGCTGAGAAACGGTGGGATACCTGACATCGGGCTGTCTGAGGAGACAGGTACCCTAAGAGGTCCGTTCTTATGACCTCACCCATCGGAAAGGGAAGAGGTCTCCTAGAAGGATTGGGCCCAGAGGACGTAACGTCCGTCTAAGAAATGGTAGACTCGGTGGTCCCTTCGGGAGGTGGGTGATTTTACCGAGTATTTTAACTGACAATATATTAGTTGACGGTGGGGAGGGCGACGTCCCTCCCTTTGTTCCCACCTCCTTACGTTCTTCCGGACCTCCGAAGACCTCCACTCGTTCCCGTCGTCCCAGAGGTCCTCTGAGGTCTGTTCCCGTCTACCTGAACGACCATCGGGTCACCAACCCTGAGACGAAACGTTACGTCCCTTGTGTCCAAACGAGGAACCAGGGCCTTTTAGGATGTATGTCGTCCCGTTAATTCGGACACGTGGTGTTGATGACTCGACACGAGATCTCGGACCCTCGGTGTTGATGACTTCGGGCACAATACCTCGGGTACGAGACATTGTTCTCTTCGGTAGCGTTTCTCTTCGCGGTGTGATCTCTCATCAGGGACGAGCGGTGCGATCTCTCTCGGGTCGTCTTTGTTTCTGGGTTCCGTCGGTTTTTATTTATTTATTATTTTTAAATTTTCCGTTCCCATCTACCATTCTGGATGTGGGACAGAGCTGGGAGTCTAATTCGACTATCATCCTTATATGGGTCTACCGCGTCGTCATTTCTTGGGTGAACGGCTACGTCCTCTGAGTCCAACCTAGGGACCCAACCCTTCTAGGAGACAAACAAGACGATTGTGAGATCATAATACAAGAACGTCTCTGACATCGACTGGTGAAAGAACTACCCCAGAGACACCTTCCTTCATCTGGACTACCTTCCGTCCTTGTCCAACCTCACTATGTCCTCGGAAGAACACGTGTCTAGAAGAACCGGTGTTGAGACTGAAGTCGGTGACGAAACCGTTTGTCAAAACGTGTTGGAAGTCAAGAGTCCGACTCGTTGGACTGACACGCAATGGAACCCGGGAATGAGGGAATGAGACTTCAGGAAGAAGGGACACAGAAGACCTGGGAAGAAGATGTAAAGAAGGGTAATCTAATAATAATAATTTTTATCACATACAAACAAACACCCCTCGTACTAAGGGCTCCCTCGTTCCGTAGAATAGTAACTAGTAGAACGTGAGTCTTAAGTACTTGAGCTCGTAGACTGGTCGTCCGCAGACGAGTGACGTGTCGGGACAGAAGAACCAGACCTTTAAAGGGTCGACCGGGAACCCCCAGTGCCCGAAGGTGGAGTCCATCGTCCCGGGTCGTAGGAACCAGTGAAAGTGTAGTGGTGACGACCCCCCAACTGAAGGGACTGTCCGAGACCCCGGGCCACAGGTCAACGTCAGCAAACCGGTGGTCGTAAAGCTACCGGACGAAGGGGACGAGGTCGAACGACCGTCGACGGACTTCCCACCTCCTTCACGACGGTCGGAGCCCCGACAGCAACCTCCTGTAGAGGTCCAGCAGGAGGTCCAGTGCCTACGCGTCGAGTCGTCGAAAAAACGTCGGACCGAAGAGAAAGAGGAACAGTAGGAGGAGGACCAGGAAGGTGGTGGTGACGACGAACTACGAATTTACCAAACCCTGACCCAAAGAGGAGAGGGTGAGGAGGGTCCGGCACTCGCACGTCGGAAACCTGTCACCGTACTTCAACATGGTCAACACGTGGACCTTCCGGAGTTTCCGAGACAGTCCCGTGACCCACTTCTACATTATCCTACACACGAGATAGTGCGGAGGGGAGAAATACGGGAACTTGAAGGTCGGGTTAACCGGGAGGTGGACTTCGTCGGTTCCGACCAGGAGTCCGACCCTTAAGAACTCCTGTTACGGCATAAAGAAAGGATCGCGAAGAAGGGAGTAGAACGTGGACTTGGGGGACGGTCGAGGGCTGAACCCGTAGAGGAGGAGAACCATTTAAAAGAACAACGAGTCCAGCGCAAGGTCGACCCGGACTAAGGTTCATCGCTCCAACTGAAATAGTCGACGTAACTTTCGGTACTATAATTTTAAAAACCACCATAAAAACCCTTGAGCCTGCTGTATGAGTCACTGTAGGACTGACGACCCCGGCTCCCGGTGGTACCCGCTACCAGTCCCAGGTCAGCCTTGGAGCAGGAAAAGCGAAGGACGCTCCAGACGCAGGAGGCCAGAGACCCTTCGGTGGGAGCTCTCTAGTCCAGAGACCAGATCTAATTCCTGGGGTTCGGGTCCGCCCCATGGTAGCTACGACTCTTTTCGATAGGCCTCCGCCGCGACCCAGTCACCAGTCGGAGCCTTCGGAGGGCACGGCGTCGACGTGGACGTGTCCGAGGATTTAGCCTTATCTTTGAGAGGTCGTTCGGATCAGGTTTGTTCGATGAGGTTCGAATTCCGTCGTGGAAGACACGGGCCGCGCGACCGACGGTCTTTATATATATAGGTAGGTCAGTGCTCCTATTGCAGTAGTACCCTACTGGGCCATTGCAACTATTGGGTTAGTGTGGCTACTGCAGAGTGCGCCTATTAGGTTATGCAACTATTGGGTCAGTACGTCTCAGGATACATCGAAAAAACCAAGTAGGACTGGAGACCACCGAGTCTTCCATTTCTTAGGCGGACGTTACGCCTTCTGGACCCAAGCTAGGGACCCAACAGTTCTAGGGGACCTCCGCCCGTACCGTTGGTTGAGGCCATAAGAACGGTCCTCTTAGGGGTTCCTGTCTCCTCGGACCACCCGATGTTAGGTACCCCAGTGTTTGTCAGCCCGTTCTCACTCACTGATTCGTGTCGTGTCGGGTCATTTATATCCAAGAGGGGTCTCAGGTGAGAACCCGAACTAAGAATTACATGTGTGAAAGAGGTCTGTCAGAACGGTGAGTGTAACGAAGTCAGAAATGAAAATAATTCGATGAAGGGTCGAGAGGTTGAGATGAGGACATAAGGTCTGGGTGTAAAAGTTGTCGACAGATCCCCGAACTTGTTTCTTTCGGTTGGTTATAAAGTTTGAGTCCATCAAGAACGGTTTCTTACTGACAAGAAAACGACATACTTTCAACACCCGAGATGTGTAAATTTCACAAGAGATAAAAATGATATTACTAATTCTTTTCGTGTGTGTGTGTGTGTGTGTTGTGCTGTGTGAGGACCCTAAGACTCGTTCTCCTCAATCACTCGTAGGGAGGTGGTACGGTGGTGGTGGGGGTTTAAGAGTCATGGACTAAAACAGGAGGTGGAAAGGAGGTGGTGTATGAAGTGTTATTTAGATATCTATACCTGAATGGTCATTAATTTCGGTTGTTAGAACCAACACGTAGGGTTAAGGACGGGAGTAGAAGGTATAAAGATCGAGTAAGGGAATAATTGGTCTGAGGTGTGTTCCTGGATTTCAGGTAAAAAGAGTTAGAGAGAAAGGGGTCTACAGGGGAGAAGGGAGGAACGGTTTAAATTGAAGGAGTCGGTTAAAAATGTCAACGAGAAAAATAGTGTTAGATTAAGGGGACGGGGAGAAAGTGAAGTACTATGAGCTAATCTTAGTACTCTTTGGTTCAATTTAGGTCGGGATGTGGAGGAGGTGTGGACAGAAGCACGTGGACTTGGACTGACCTCTTTTTCTATAATCTGACGACTGACAAAAGAGAAATTTGAGTACTGGTGCTTGGAGTTCGTGTAGAGCTGACATACATCGGTCTGTTAGTAGACTATATAGGATATTAGGAAAGTGAGAGGATGTCCAAACTTACTGCTAAAGAAGTGGGCAAAAGGGGAGTGTGGAGGTTGTGGAAGAGACAGAAGTGAGAAATGAACGTTGGAACGAAGGACGAAATGACTCCTTTACTTTAGACAGGCTTTTCTTGACACGACTTGAAGGTGGCTGTCGTAGACTCGACCGTATAAGACATAATGGAGGAACTGATACCTATTTGGAAGGCACCAGGACTCATTTCGGTTAGGGAGTGGAGTTCCTGTAGAGGGGTCATTTAGATGGAGAAAGAGAGAGTGTTGTAGTCTCAAAGGGAGAGGTGAGAAAAGGTATTTGTATGTTAGCATGATAGTAAAGAGGATTACAACTTCTTTTTGAGAACCGGGAAGGAAGGGAAGATCGATGGTAGGGTAAAGAGACGAGGAGAAGGAATTTTTTTTTTTTTTTCAGTGAACTTCCATAGGAACATGAGTAACAGAGGTCAAGAGATGACTCAGGCGAAGTCAGTCCGAAACCAGAAAAGTTTCCAGAACCTTGTTATAGTGGTCACTGAAGGCACAACGTTCTAGTGACAGAGAAGGAGAACCTCAAGTAACGGAGAAGGAGGACCTTTATGAGAGATTATTGTGTGGTGTTAGAGACTCAAAAGGAAGAAGGAGTGATGATGAGGAAGAGTCGGAGGACGAAGAAGTTGAACATGTAGAAGTGAAACCTCGCGAGGTCCCGTGAGAAAGTGAAGAGAAAGATATCTTGAGGGAACCGTTAGAGTAGATTACAATATCACAATTTGTAGAAAAAAACTGGTCAGTTGTAAAAAATTTTTAACTTTATATCAACTGAATGATTATAACACAAGCAAAGTCCACGTGTCGTTTCACTAAGACTAAAAAAGGTCTACTAAAGGGTAATATGTAATAATATCCGATACCTGATGCCAAGGGACACGAAATGTCTTTTGTGAACAACGAACAGATAAAATACATTTCATTAAATGTAGACAATTAGGGTACGAGGATTAAATAGGAAGAGAGGGAGGGAAAGGGTAAACCATTCAAACAAAAGATACAGACACTCAGACAAAGACAAAACATATAGTTAAGTAGATATAAGAAAAATCTATAGTATATTATAAACAGAAACAGACTGAAAGAAGTGAATCATACTACAAGAGATCCAGGTAGGTACAACGACGTCTACCGTTAAAAAGTAAGAAAAATGTTAAATAAATAAAAACCGAGTGACTCAGAAACAACGACGTACTTCGGAAAAAGATCAACACCTCTCGTCCCCGATGAGAGATCAGAGTCACAGACCCGAAGAGTAACATCCCCGAAGAGGACGACACCTCGTGTCCGAAGTCATCGACACCGTACTCCCGCTAATCGACACTGAGTTCCCGCTCACACATCCGGAGTCATCAACGTCCAACGTCCGAGATCTCGCACCCAAGTCACCGACACCGTCTCCCCGAATCTACGAGGTTCCGTACACCTTAGAGGGACCTGGTCCCTACCTTGGGTACAGGGAACGTGACCGTCCACCTAAGAATAGATGACGTGGGGTCCCTTCAGGAATAAGAAAAATACCAACTCATTATAAGGTGACATATATATATGTGGTGTAGAAGAATTTGATGAGTAGACAACTGTAACAATTTTACCGGTATGATAGGTTTCGTTAGATGTCCAAATTACTCTAGGGATAGTATTGTGGGTATTGTAAAAGGTGTCTTGATTTTGTTTTTTAAGATTTTAAATACACCTTGATGTACTCTGGGTCATAGTTTTCCTTAGGACTCCTTTTTCTTGTTTCGACTTTCGGATTAATAGGGTCTGACTCCTGTTATAATGTTTTGAGATCGTTAGTTTTCTCGTCTTATAACTGTGTTTTTATCTGTATGCTTAGTTGTCGTGTCTTATCGCTCGGGTCTTTATTTGGATATATACATCCCAGTTAACTAGAAGTTGTTTCTTCCATTCTTACATGTCACCTCTTTTCTGTCAGAGAAGTCATTCCCGACAACCCTTTCGATCTGTCGATGTGCATTCAGTTACTTCAATGTCGTGTGGGAGTTTGGTGGATGTTTTTATTTAAGTTTTACAAATTTCTGGATTTATATTATGTACTGTGGTATTTTGAGGATCTTCTCTTGTATCCGACTTGTCAGAGACTGTATTTAGTATGGTTATAAAAGAATCTAACCAAAGGGTTCCGTTTTCTTTATTTCCGTTTTTATTTGTTCACTATGGAATAGTTTGAATTTTCGAAAACGTGTCGTTTCCTTTGGTAGTTGTTTTAACCTTTTTTCCGGATGTCTTACTTTATCATATAAAGGTTTACTACGTTGACTGTTCCCCAATTGTAAATTTTGTATGTTTGTCGAGTATGTTGAATTATATATAAATTTTTTGAGCGAGTTTTTTACCTGTCTTCTGGTTTTATCTGTAAAGAGGTTTCTTCTGTTGTCTACCGGTTGTCCGTGTACTTTAATCACTACTAGTTGTAGTGATTAGCCTCTTCCGTTACCGTGGGGTGAGGTCATGAGAACGGACCTTTTAGGGTACCCACCTCCTCGGACCATCCGGTGTCAGGTACTCCAGCACTTCTCAGCCTGTACTGACTCGCTGAAGTGAAAGTGAAAAGTGAAAGTACGTGACCTCTTCCTTTACCGTTGGGTGAGGTCACAAGAACGGACCTCTTAGGGTCCCTGCCCCCTCGGACCACCCGACGACAGATACCCCAGCGTGTCTCAACCTGTACTGACTTCACTGAATCGTCATCGTTGTAGTGACTAATAATCTCTTTACGTTTACTTTTGGTGTTACTCCGTTATGGAGTGTGGTCAGTGTTACCGGTAGTAATTTTTCAGATATTTATTATTTGCGAAAAACAGGCAGATCAGTTCCGATACCAAAAAGGTCACCAGTACATACCTACACTCTCAACCTGACACTTCTTCCGACTCGTGGTTTCTTAACTACGAAAACTTGACACCACAACCTCTTCTGAGAACTCTCAGGGAACCTGACGTTCCTCTAGGTTGGTCAGGTAAGACTTCCTCTAGTCGGGACCGTAAAGAAACCTTCCTTACTATGATTTCGACTTTGAGATCATGAAACCGGTGGACTACGTTTCTCAACTGAGTAACCTTTTCTGGGACTACGACCCTCCCTAACCCCCATCCTCCTCTTCCCCTACTGTCTCCTACTTTACCGACCTACCGTAGTGACTGAGTTACCTACACTTAGACTCACTTGAGGCCCGCAACCACTACCTGTCCCTCCGGACCGTACGATGTTAAGTACCCCAGTGTTTCTCAGTCTGTACTGACTCACTGACTTGACTTGACTTGACTTGACTTTTGTATACACTTCTTTTCCCTTGTGAGAATGTGACACCCACCCTTACATTTAACTCCTTCGGTAACACCTTTTGTCATACCTCCAAGGAAGGTTTTGATTTTGATCTCGATGGTATACTAGGTCGTTGGGGTGAGGACCGGTATATAGGTCTTTTCCACTTTTGAGATTAGACTTTTCTGTGTACGAGGGTCACAAGTGTCGTGGTAATAAATGTCATCGGTTCTGTACCTTCGTTTGACTCCGAGGTAGTTGTTTACTTACCTATGGTGGTGCACGTCATAGTGTACCGTACGTTTGTACATTTCTGTCCCTTTCTACAAGGTATATCGTGTATTGATGTGAAAGTTGTAATGTAATACATCCTACACTGTGAGTCGAGGCCCCATCTCCGTCCTAGAAACCAACGTCGGAGTGGGTCTTCAGGACGAAGCTTGGTGTCCGTCTACGAGGAAGTCAGGATTCTGGGTGGTATAGTCCCACGTAGACCCGGTCCTCATTACCAGTCCTAGTGTAGATGGAGGACTACCAAGAATATGGGTATCAGGTTGGTAGAAGAAAGGAAAGGGTTCCTCCGAGGAAAAGAAAATTTGTAAATTTTGAGATTGTCTTCTCTAAAGATTAATTTTAATCGTCTAATTTGTAGAGACAAATAAAGGTAAGGGAGGGTGTAGGAAAGATTTTAATTTTACTTCCTAAAAAAAAATTACCTATTTGGATGTCGATGTTCTCTTACTCTTTCTTCCAGGTAGTCGGTTATTCTCTAAAACTGTTTTAAGACCTTCTGTCCTTCGTTCTTCTTCCTCACTGTTGATTTCAGGTCTTATTTCCTTCGACGTCTAAACTTATAACCGTGTCTCTTTTTTATGGCTTTTCTCGACACAGCGGGATGTCTTACAGTCTCTCCAAGTCAAGAGATTCCTTAGTTCATCTCATCATGTCTCTCCCGTTCATCCCGACTTTTGTGCCACCGATTAATTTTCAGATACATCTTAAATTCGTTGGGGAGGTAAGACGGGAAGGGGGTGAAGGGGAGACCAGTTTTGTCTGAAGGTGGGAAGTCACTCCTCTTATCTTAAAGGAAGGGATCTCTTTACTCACCGGGTCTTTTATCTTAACGGGGAATACCTTAATCTCCGGGGTCGTATTGTCGTCCGAGGGTGTGGTAGTGGGGTTTCGTTTCGGGTAGGGGTAGAGTTGTAAGTGAGTCCCGAAGAGTATAGGAAAAACACGGTACGAGAATTTATGCTCGTCAATTAACTCTTAGTGACCTTTTGACTCCTTACGAAGGTTTTATTTATTTTAGTCCTAAAATTTTTACTGAGACGTCTCAAGTGTACCCTATTACTATCTAAGAATGTAGGTTTAGAGAAGTATGTTGGTGATTTTGGGTACGTTTAATTGTTCCTCTCGTTAAGTTTAGTGTATTTTAGACATAGATGTAACACTGATGTTCCGTCTCTAATGTGTTTGAAATTAAATGTACACTTTTCCATTGATCTGTATACTATAGTCGTTTCGACCGAGGTCTCGAGTGAAGTCTCGTCTTTTAGTCCACTTCTGACTTCCCTTCTTCCTACCCCAGTCCTCTTAGGATCGTCACCCTCTTGTACCTATTTTCAGTAGTGAAACGTTTCTGTCCCAGAGTAGAACTCGTCTTCTTACGACTCTTACTAAGAGGTCGAGGCCGGTGTTTACGTCCTCGATAACGTTACAAGTACGGGTTCTTTCTGGACGAACGGTAGATACTTGAGGAATCCCTCCCCAAACACCACGGTTCATCCTACAGGTGTCCGGATTTGTGGAGTTCGACCGTCTTTTCTTACACGGATCAGAAGTACACTACTTCTGGAACGTCAGAATGTAGTGGTCGGATGTCTTTCCCTGTTAATCGGACCTCTGTTCGGATGACTATGGAATGGTCGTTCCGTAGGTCATAAGGATACTAATGGAGGTAGACGGGGGACTCTGTACTGATGGTGGGACGTGACGTCGACAGGACTCTGACCGGTATCGGGTTTCCAGACCTCCCTCTTTTGGACGTTCTAAGTGTGCTCCCCTTCAACTGTCTCTACGGATGTCTGGTTGACGACACGGGAGACCACGGATGTCCTCGGGGTACCGGTCCGACTCAGTCGTTGGTTTAAGGTTAATTATCTACACAAACCGGTACCTACACCATCCGGTAGAGTCATTTCGACCTTCTCTAATAAATCACAACTTCTTTGGAGGTCCGTCTGGACGTCTTTCCTTCCCCACCCTCTCTCTCTTTCTTTCCTCCCTCCTCCCTCTCTCTTTCTGACTCTCATCCGGACGGTCGATCGTCCGGTCCCGTAATCGATGACTCCTGAGATCCTCTCTGAGTTTTTCCGAGTCCTGGTTTTCATTGTCAGAGACTTTCCGAGGGGAGGACCCCTCTCTTTCGGTCGAATTTTCACCCTCCGTAATGAACCTCTGATCCTTTACTTTCCTTTACCACCTGTCCTCCTCGGGATGTCTTTGCTTTCTTTTAGCGTCTTAGTCTTCTGTGTGGTTGGAGAGGGAGTGTTGTCGTGTTTGATAATTTCTTTAGAGTGAGGTGAATAGGTATCTTCTCCCGCAAGGTCTTGATTCTTAGAATCATTTGGTGGTTCAGGAAAAGAAGAGAGGGTTTTGTTTGTGGGCAGTAATCGTCTGGTCCTTTTAAGTTGTGTGACAATATATTTGTTTAGTGTCCATCGTCCATGTGATTCGGTGTTACTCTTCTTTTATTCATTCTCATGTCATAGAAGTCTGCTACCAAAATAAGTGGAGGTCTGGTGTTTGTCTACTTTTAACACTGAGTTATAGGTTGTGATTTATAATGGCTTATCCGTGAACTTTTATATTTTGTGGTTTTAAGTTTAAAAGACCTACCCTTTATCTGTTTTTAGTTCTACACTTTACTCGACTAGTTTGAGTCTTTTCTCTATCTTCCTTTTTCTTATTCAATACATATCTGTAATTGAGTTATACAACATGTAGACTTCGATTATATTACAATACGCAGTTAATATGGAGTTATTTTAGAAATTAACAAAGAGTTAAATTTTTAATGTCTTTATTTCTAATTTAGTGTTCTACGGGTTTCCTCTTATCTACGTTGAAGTTGACTTTTATATTATTCCCTATATCGGTTCTCTTTTTTTCACTTATTTCCCTATTTTACTAGTCTCTTTTGCACTAGTGACATCTCTTGTCCGTTTTTTCCGTATATGTATATAGACCCGAAGGGGGTCACCGAGTCGCTAATGTCTTAGGTGGACGTTACGTCTTCTGCGTCCACTGAGTCTAAGTCTAAACTAGTGACCCAGTCCTTCTAGGGGACCTCCTCCGTACCGTCGGGTGCGGTCATTAGAACGGACCTCTTAGGGTACCTGTCTCCTCGGAACGTCAGGTATCCCAACGTTTCTCAACCTGTACTAACTTCGCTGGCTCGTACGTGTGTGTGTATGTGTTTTGACCTAAACGACTTCTTCGTTTTGTTTTGTTACCTTACCTTTATTATAAATTTTGACATCAGGTCATTACTGATGTCATTACTAATGTGTTGACACATAATGAACAGTTTTGAGTACTTTGGTATATGAACTTTCACTTAAAATAAAATATATTTAATATGGTTATGTTTCATCTAATATTTAATTTATTTATACTACACAAATTGGGTTTTCAATATTAGGGTCTTATTGAAGACCTTTATTTTTACTGGATTTAGATGTACAGTTTACACAGACACATACATGTATCCTTTTGACTGGTCTTATCAGTTGAGACTCTGTATAGTCCCACTTTGATATTATCCTCATTTTTTTTTTTAAGACAACTATTTAAAAGGTTTAGTTTATGTTTCATTCTTTTTAGTTCAACAGTAGGATAACCTATTAGTGATAATGTTTCGATTTTATCACTTTCTTACGTATTGACTGTTAAATTGTCTTTCTTTTCCTTTAATATCTTTTATAAAATAATTAGGTTTTCATGGGTTTTTCCTTCCTTTTCCCCTTATATTTTGTCCAAACAAGTAGGTTAAATGGTCTCCCTTTTCTTCTTTAATTTTTAAACGCCGATACTGTCCCATTGACCGTGACCTGATCGGGAGGACCGCATTCATTAAGGTTTTGATCTGTTTTTCATATTTCTTTAGAAAAAATCTATGACCCTGTTGGTCACTATGTCTTGCCACTAGGGATTCTCTCCTTTTCGGGTACACTCGAGGTGTTAATGGACCGAAAGAAGGACCTCTGTCAAAGATCTGGTGTCCTGTCTCTCCGTCTCGGGTCCGTTCTTGTCACCCAGTAACTCGACTCCTCCGTCTTTAGTCTCAGATCCCGACAACTTTGTCGACTTGAGACGCTCTGGCCCATGACGTTTCCTCTCTCGACATTCTCTTCCTCGAAACCTTTAGTCACATCCCCAGGGGAGTTCCCAAACTGACTCATGAGTCGACTCGTATCCCTTTACTCTCAGACGTTTCGGACCGTCTCTTGTCGATAACTCTTCAACCCTCGACGAGTCTGTAAGGTCTCCAGAGTGTCCTGACCCTCTACATCGTCAAGGTTGGCCAGTCTCTCCGATTTGTTGTACGTTAAGTCAATTCCGGAGTCTTTCCGGTGCGGAATCCTCATCCCAATCAGATCGGGATTCCTTCCTGAGGAGGTCTGGTCAGGATTATTTCGAATTTTGTTCGGAACTTCTTTTTTTGGATTAACTAAGTGGTCATTTAGTTCACGGACGATTTTGTTTGGAGTTGTCGGAAATTTCCTTTCGGCGTACTAAGGGTGGTGCATCGTACATGTTACATGTCGAACTACCAGTTTAGTAATCTGTCCATTTCATCATCATTCTACGCTAATTTTTAGTTCCCTTTTTTGTCAAATTTTTTTGAGTTTGTCCCATTCTCCACAACCTTAACTGTGTCTGAAAATTTTTCGGTAATATTTTAACAAGTTCCTAAATTTCCCCTTTGACTTGTATCACTCACTTGTTAACCTCTTTAAGCCATCTATTTCCGTTTGATAAATTTTCGTAGTTTACCTTTAAAATCTTAACCTCTTTTGTTATAGTCTTTATTTTTAAACGGTTTACACAGTTTCTTGTCTAATCTACGATGTCCCCCTTTTTTAGTCAATTGAACTTCCGTTCCGTTATCTGAATGGTTTCACTTAGTGTCGCTCTTTCTTTCGTTTTTAACTAGTTGTGGAATCACTGGATATCTTGTTATAATCCGTCAGATTGTCCACATTGACTTCAGAGTCCTCTACACTCTATAATGTCGTACTTCTTTATATAAACTTTTTTATTCCGACTTTGTAAAGTTTATAGAGTCTAAATTCCTCTTTTATAGTAGGGTGTTTAGATTTCTTCGATTTTTTTATTCGATTTATCTTTTTAGAATTTTCGTCTCTTTTCATTTTGTACCTTACGTGTTTTCAAAAAAATTTACTACTTTGTAACTGAATCTCTCTTACGTTTGGTCTTCTGTTACCTTGTTGTAGAAATTTTATGTCTTCCCCTTCTTTGACGATTGGATATTGTTGTTAAGTGAGTCACTTTTATAGGAGGTCGTCATTTCTGTTGGTTATTTTCCCGGATCTTGAGGAACCTCTTTATCGACCAAGGTCCTGATCCTGTGCCTTTCGTGTTCTACTTGGACCTTGTAGAATGTCTCGGTCCATCACGACTACTTTCACCTCCCTTACCAATTCAAACTTTTAGTGTTGAAACGTGGTGAAACGTGGTGAAACGTGAGTAGTGTCACTTTTTGACTGAGTCCTGTTGACCATGTTTTAGATACCCCCTTTTAGACTATTCCTCGTCCTATAAATGTTCCAGAATTTTAAAGAGGGGTTTATACAGAATAATTAAAGTTCCCTTTTGTTCAACTATTTCGTCTGTTGTGGAACTGACCCATTAGGTTTAGTCATAGTGGGTGCTACCCGTTCACTCGTACACGCGGAAATTTACACTACGGGACTTTTCTTGTGTCACAACACACGTATAATAATGACGGGTCCTACTCATTTGACTGACATGTGCATTTCTTTGTTGCTCTACGTTAGAATTCACACGTTTTAATGGATCACTCACATGAACGGTCTTTACAAATTGGACAAATTGTATTAGGTGTTCTACCGATCAGGTTCGAGAACTTTTTCAGTCATGGGATTTTTGATGGGTTTTTTACACATTCCCTCTTGATAAGATTCAATTTTCTCTTATTCCTTCATACTATTGATTGACATTATACACTGAGAATTGGGTTGGGACCTAGGTCTTCCTTTTTTTTTTACGATAATTTCATTCAAACTCGTCTTTACCGTCTTAAAAAAACAAAAAACCGGTGAGTCGTTCTTTTAATTTTTCGGATTTTTCGATTTAGACGACGACGACGACGATTCAGCGAAGTCAGCACAGGCTGAGACACGCTGGGGTATCTGCCGTCGGGTAGTCCGAGGGGGCAGGGACCCTAAGAGGTCCGTTCTTGTGACCTCACCCAACGGTAAAGGAAGAGGTTACGTCCTTTTACTTTTCCCTTTCACTTCAGTGAGTCAGTATAGGTTGAGAATCGTTAGGGTACCTGCCGTCGGATGGTCCGAGGAGGCAGGCACCCTAAAAGGTCCGTTCTCATGACCTGGATTTTCGGATTTTTTGATTTTTCGGAGAACTACTTTCACTTTCTCCTCTCACTTTTTTAACCGAATTTCGAGTTGTAAGTCTTTTAATTCTAGTACCGTAGACAAGAGTAGTAAAATACCCTTTATCTACCCATTTGTCACCTTTGTCACAGTCTGAAATAAAACCCCCGAGGTTTTAGTGACGTCTACCACTAACGTCGGTACTTTAATTTTCTGTGAATGAGGTACCTTCCTTTCAATACTGGTTGGATCTATCGTATAACTTTTCGTCGCTGTAATGAAACGGTTGTTTCCAGGCAGATCAGTTCCGATACCTAAAAGGACACCAGTACATACCTACACTCTCAACCTGACACTTCTTTCGACTAGTGCCTTCTTGACTACGAAAACTTGACACCACAACCTCTTCTGAGAACTCTCAGGGAACCTGACGTTCCTCTAGGTTGGTCAGGTAGAATTTCCTCTAGTCAGGACCCACAAGTAACCTTCCTGACTACAACTTCGACTTCGAGGTCATGAAACCGGTGAAGTACACCTCTCAACTGAGTAACCTTTTCTGGGATTACGATCCTTCCTAACCCTGTCCCCCTCTTCCCTTGCTGTCTCCTACTCTACCAACCTACCGTAGTGACTGAGCTACCTGCACTCAAACTCACTTGAGGTCTTCAACCACTACCCGTCCCTCCGGACCGCACGACACTAAGTACCTCAGAGTTTCTCAGCCTGTACTGACTCACTGACTTGACTTGTCGTTCCGAACGTCCTAGGTTAGTCCCTATATTGGGTCCGGGGCACGTCACTTTAGAACCTCAGGATTGGTCACTTGGTGGTCCCTTAAGGTTCATTTTAAATTCATACTTGACTTATAGTCTTCTATAATAAGTCAATCACTATACACAAACCTCACATCATTACTAGAATACCATACATCCTTTTACAGGAATAAGAATTTTCTTTATATACGACTTCATGAATCCTGATTTTACTACTACAGATGTTTACTAAGTCTTTTAGTTTTGTCAAACATTTACACCGTTTTATGATTACTGACTACTAATCCCTTTCCTATATACTCATAAGTCACATGATAAGAAAGTTGAAATACATTCAACCTTGTAAAAAATTTATTTTTCGACTTTCTTTTTTTTTTGTCCTTTTTACTGGAACCTCTTTTATTCCGATTGAGCCCCTTGTTCTCTTTTGAATTTTTATATGTATGTCATAGAAGTCCCTTTGAGTTCTCCGATAATGTTCGTATTTTTTCTAACGGAAGAGGTATTTTTTCTTGTCTTATGAGATTTTGATCTTTTAAGTCATTTATTCTATCGTGAGAATCTTTAATTTTTAACTAGTCACTTTTTTAAAAGTCATCTTCCTGGTCATCCAGTCTTTTATTTAAAAATTTTTTACTGTTTTATCCTTTACATTCTCTTTTCTTCTCTCGATATCTATGGTCAGGTCCTAAAGTTGTAGACTGATTTTTATCGGGATCTTTGACCTTTATCTTTGTATACCCCCCCCATAAAAGTTTTATCTTTTGTTATTTAAAAGGATCTCGATTTTTTGAAAACTGAAGGTAGGTTCTAGTGTCTTGTTACTTACTTTTTATTGAGGTGGTTCCGTATGAACCCGAAGGGACCACCGAGTCTACTATTAGACAGACATTACGTCCTCTGGTCCCAAGTTAAGGACTCAGTCCTTCTGGGAGACCTCTTCCCTTACTGATGGGTGAGGTCATAAGAACCGACCTCTTAGGGTACCTTTCTCCTAGGACCTCTCGATGTCAGGCACCACAGGGTTTCTCGACCTGTACTAACTCGTTGATTATGTGTGTGTGTGTCTGTGTGTGTGCGTGTGCCGTATGAATGTAGTAAAAGCACCTCCAAGTTCTATGAGCCCTATGTCTCTGAATTTTCTAAGGTCTCTATATTTGTTTGTGTGATTGTTCAGTGGACGCTTCTCGGTTCTCAGCTCATTCAAAGACTTGTAAAACTGGTCTATCGGACTACGAGTGTCGGGACCTGCCTCGTGTGGAGCACGGTTCTTGAGCGGGACACCTCCCGGGTCCACACGATACGCGATTTATCGAAGTCAGGACAGGATGAGACTCTGGATACCAGATATCGGGCGGTCCGAGGAGACAGGTACCCTAAGAGATCCGTTCTTGCGACCTCACCCAACGACACGGAAGGAGGTCCCCTAGAAGGGCTGGTCCTACGCTTGGTGTCAGAGAATACAGAGGATGTGACCGTCCACACAAGAAACGGAGATCGTGGTGGACCCTGGGGTTGTGGAAACAATCACCGTATAGAAAGAAAAAGTGTTCTTTCACTTAGTGACGTCACGTTCCTTGTGGTTGAATAGGTGGAAATATCGGGGGAGAGAAGAAGTACAGATTTCAGAACGTTTCTTATGTATTCAAGAAAACTTATTCAATATCAGTCAGAGACAGAGAGGTAGGGAGAGTAATGAAGGAAGAGAGGGGAAAAGACAGGGGAAGAAAGAGACGAGTAAACAAGTAGGACCTTTACGACTACCTCTAGGACACACGACCCAGTCCCCGATAGTCTACTTGTTTCTGGTCAGTGTCCAAGGTCCTTAAGTGTCGGTACTCCTCTGTCTGAGACATCCCTGCACCGTGAGGACCTTCGGACCGTTAGAAGGAGGAGTTTGATTTATCAAATTACGAGGGAAAAGGAAAAAAAAAAAAAAATTCTTTAATCGACAAAACAAATAAATAAATAACAACCGGTACGGTGTGACGTACCCGCCAAAATCAAGGGACCAGTCCCTATCTTGGACACGGGAAACGGAACCTTCGAGTCTTAGAATTGGTGACTTGAGGTCCCCTCAAAGTTGTGATAAGAATTTGAACTCAATTTGTAATCCGATCCGAAGTCGTTATACACTTGACTCTTGGGGGTCACAGGTTCGACCCAAAACTTTTCCGTCTCCTTGGTCTCTAGTTTAACGGTTGTAAGTAACCTAGTATCTCTTTTGTTCCCTTAAAGTCCTTTTGTAGATGAAAACGAAGTAACTCATACGATTTTTTTTGGAACCTGACACTTAGTGTTGTTTGACACCTTATAAGAATTTCTCTATCCTTATGGTCTGGCAGAATGGACAGAGGATTCTTTGGACATCCAACCAGTTCTTCGTTATCAATCTTGACCTGTATCTTGTTACCTGACCAAGTTTTAACCCTTTCCTTATGCAGTTCTGACATATAACAGTGGGACGAATAAATTGAAATTACGTCTCATACAGTACGCTTTACAACCCAACTTACTTAGTGGTTCAACCTTAGTTCTAACGACCCTCTTTATAGTTGTTGGAATCTATACGTCTACTGTGGTGGGATTACCGTCTTCCACTTCTCCTTGAACTACTTGTAGAATTTTTTGTAGAACTACTTCCACTTTCTCCTCTCACTTTTTCGACCGTCTTTGATTCTAGTACCGTAGAGCAGGGTAGTGAAGTAACGTTTAACTTACCCTTTTTAACCTGTGATACTGTCTGAAAAAACTCGAGGTTTTAGTGAGACCTCACACTGACGTCGGTACTTTAATTTTCTGCGAACGGGGAACCTTCTTTTCGATACTGTTTAAATCTGTCACATAATCTATCGTCTCTGCAGTGAAACGGTTGTTTCCAGGTATATCAGTTTCGATACCGAACAGGCCATCAATACATACCTACACTCTCAACCTAGTATTTCTTTCGACTCATGACTTCTTAGCTACGAAAGATTAACACCACGACCTCTTCTGAAGTTCCTCTAGTTTGGTCAGTTAGAATTTCCTTTAGTTGGGACTTATAAGTAACCTTCCTGACTACGACTTCGACTTCGAGGTTATCAAACCGGTGGACTACGCTTCTCGGTTGAGTAACCTGGTCTCGGACTACGACCCTTTCTAACTTCCGTTTTCCTCTTCCCCCACTGTCTCCTACTCTACCAATTTATCGCAGTAACTGAGTTACCTGCACTCAAACTCGATAGAGATCCTCTATCACATCCTGTCTCCTCGGAATCGCCAGGTCCCACCTAGCGTTTCTCAACTTATACTGAGTCGCTGACTTGTTGTTGTTTTGTTCGTACTTGACTTAAAAGATAAAAAGACTAAATTTGAAAATCGATTGAAAAATGAAGACCTTAAAACATCTCCTACTCTCAGAAGACTCCTTTCTTTTCCAACGGAGAAGTATGGGACGTCCCTCTTAGGTGTTCAAGGGAGGTAGACGACATCGAGGAGGGGCACACTCAAAAAGGAACTTTGTCCTCCGGTGTCCTACGGCTGTTCCGGAGTAGTCGTCTTGACCCGGACTACTACGGTCGCCCTCGCTGCGTCCCTGAGATCCACGGGCCCCTTCCCTCTGTCTCTCCTACTCCGAGAAGTGTGTCAAGGGTCTCCTCGTAGAGGGGGATCACCGGTGTTCACCCTCGACGACTCGAGAGTCGGTTCCTTTACGGTTGCCGTTTCACATTCCGAAAGGTGTATGTGTGAGGTGGGGTGGGGTGCGGGTGCGACTTCTGTGACCTGGGGGAAAGGTCTCAGACCGGACGCCTTGTCCGTGTCCGGTGGACCTCAGACCCAAATATGTTGGACCCAGGTTCTACCTTGAATGTCCCCATGATCTGAAAGGAAACCTCTTCCGTTACCGTGGGGTGAGGTCATGAGAACGGACCTCTTAGGGTCCCTGTCCCCTCGGATCGCCCGACGGTAGATACCCCAGCGTGTCTCGACCTGTGCTGACTTCGCTGAATCGTCGTCGTCGTCTGAAAGGAACCGACATGGTCTCTGGAGACGGGATTCATTTTCATACGAAAAAAGGTATTCATTTTTTCGTCGAAGGTTTCCTCGGGGAGACCCCGGAACTACTTCACTTCACTTCACTTTCACTTTCAACGAGTCAGTACGGTCTGAGAAACACTGGGGTACCTGATATATATATATACCTTGAGAGGTCCGGTCTCATGCTCACCCATCGGAAAAGGAAGAGGTCCCCTAGAAGGGTTGAGTCTCTAGTTTGGGTTCAGAGGGCGTAACGTCCGCCTAAGAAATGGTTGACTCGATAGTCCCCGGAACTATTACTTCGAATAGATGTCGTGGGAAGGAAATGTGTTCAAGGAAGATTCCGGTCCCCTCACGGGAATCGTTCTACAAGTGTACCTGTGCAAATACGTTTTAGACGTTCTCATTCTAAAACCCCCCATAATAAAAGGGTTTTCCTCCCAGAGTGCTTGAAGAAATCGAAATATACGATTCGGCGAAGCCAGCACAGGCTGAGAAACGCTGGGGTACCTGACATCGGGTGGTCCGAGGAGACAGGTACCTTAAGAGGTCCGTTCTTATGACCTCACCCAACGGTAAGGGAAGAGGTCCCCTTGAAGGACTGGGTTCCTAGTTTGGACGCAGAGAATACTGAAGACGTAATCGTCCCAAGAAATGGTGATCGCGGTGGACCCTTAGGGAAAATTCGAAAGTCAAGTCAAGTCAGCGAGTCAGCACAGGCTGAGAAACGCTGGGGTACTTAGCGTCGTGCGGTCCGGAGGAACAGGTAGTGGTTGAGGACCTCAAGTGAGTCTAAGTGCAGGTAACTCAGTCACTACGGTAGGTCGGTAGAGTAGGAGACAGCAGGGTAAAAGAAGGACGGGGGTTGGGGAGGGTCGTAGTCTCAGAAAAGGTTATTCAGTTGAGAAGTGTACTCCACTGGTTTCATGACCTCAAAGTCGAAATCGTAGTAAGGAAGGTTTCTTGTGGGTCCTGATTAGAGGAAGTCTTACCTGACCAACCTAGAGGAACGTCAGGTTCCCTGAGAGTTCTCAGAAGAGGTTGTGGTGTCAAGTTTTCGTAGTTAAGAAACCGCAAGTCGGAAGAAGTATCAGGTTGAGAGTGGAGGTATGTACTCATGACCCTTTTGGTATCGGAACTGCTCTGCCTAGAAACAACCGTTTCATCACAGGGACGAAAACTTATACGATAGATTCAACTAGTATTGAAAGGAAGGTTCCTCATTCGCAGAAAATTAAAGTACCGACGTTAGTGGTAGACGTCACTAAAACCTCGGGGGGTTTTATTTCAGACTGTGACAAAGGTGACAAAGGGGTAGATAAAGGGTACTTCACTACCTACTCCGACTCTCCTACTGGTCTACGGTACTAGAAGCAAAAGACTTACAACTCGAAATTCGGTTGAAAAAGTGAGAGGAGAAAGTGAAAGTAGTTCTCCGAAAAATCAAGGAGAAGTGAAAGACGGAATTCCAACCACAACAGACGTATAGACTCCAACAACTATAAAGAGGGCCGTTAGAACNACTACCTACTCCGACTCTCCTACTGGTCTACGGTACTAGAAGCAAAAGACTTACAACTCGAAATTCGGTTGAAAAAGTGAGAGGAGAAAGTGAAAGTAGTTCTCCGAAAAATCAAGGAGAAGTGAAAGACGGAATTCCAACCACAACAGACGTATAGACTCCAATAACTATAAAGAGGGCCGTTAGAACTAAGATCGAACACAAAGAAGGTCGGGTCGCAAAGAGTACTACATGAGACGTATATTCAATTTATTCGTGTGCTTGAGATATGTATAGACTGAGACTGACAGTGTATCACCGGTGAACAACATCTCGAGAGACTTGTCAAGAAATTGAGTTTATACGTCAGGGGTTGGGGTGAAGTCGGGGACCTCCGGTGTTTCCTGAAACCCTCCCGTCAGACACGTCCTCAGTTCTTGTACCCAAACATTCAGTCCGTCTACATCAGTGCGCAGGGAGGAAGAAGTAGACCTTCTGACCCTATTATGTGAAACCCGACGACACTCATATCTTACGTCTCTTTATGAAGACAGACTACGGACCAGTCATCCTTCACGAGATCTTGTCACCAATACCCTTCCAGGTATTCATCTGTAGATGAGACCCTTACTTATATACATGTAGAGATTGAAGAAGAGTTACCATCTTTTAGGTGGACGGTTACGTTCTCTACACCTAAACTAGGGACCCAGTCCTTCTAGGGGACCTCCTCCTTTACTGTTGAGTCAAGTCATAAGAACGGACCCTTTAGGGTACCTGTCTCCTTGGACCGGTTCGATATCAGGTTTCCTAAAGCTTCTCAGCTTGTGCTGACTCGCTGATTCGTGCGTTAAAGTTAAGTTGAGAGATATACTTTAATCTGGTTTATTTTAACAGTCATAAAGTGATAAAAAACTAGATATCTTTACCGTCAAAGTGTACTAAGGGGGGTTATCTTGTATACCACTGTTATTGATGTATCCCACTGACCTCACATCCATTAACCATCTCTGGGGTCATGGAGAGTACCATATAGCACGAAACGGACCTCTCCGACTCCCTCCGTTAACCTAAGGATAGAGAGACGAGGAAAACCCTCAGGACGAGACATTGGTATTTCCGGAGACTATCTTTTATTTATTCAGTACCCTTACGTTACATGTCGTACCACTGAAATCAATTATTATGACGTAACATATAAACCTTCAACGATTCTCATCTAGAAGCCTCAAGAGTAGTGTTCTTTTGAGACACACCACTGTTTATAATTCCGTAACACTAGCATAACGTTATACATATCTTAACTTAGTAATACGACACGTGGACTTCGATTATATTGAAATGTACAGTTAATATGGAGTCAATTTCAATAAATCTTTCAAGTAGTCGGTCTGGTGTCTCCTAGGGAGACGGAGGTCGTGAGTCAGGGAGACACCGTGGTCGACGCGAGACCTAGCGTCGAGAACAGGCCTTCCGCGACGTCGAGAGGACCGGAGAAGGACAGGGTCAGAAACCGTGGATTGGGTCTTAGAGAGAAAAGAACGGACCGGGAGTCCCTTTATCCCGGGTCCACCTCAGGTGTGACGTCTCCCTGACTCCCTGGACCTCCGGTGGGAGGAGGTCGGAGTACGACAGGGACTCCCAGTATTAGAGTGCTTCCATGGGAGCCCGACGAATAACTTGAGAAACGTGGGGTTCACCAAATGGGTCCGGTATGAGAGACTCTTGTGTACGTCTTAGGGTCACGGGGACCGTGTCAGTGTTTCGTGTGATGACTGTCGGTACGACCCACGAGTCGACCGGTCGTCCAGTCTGGTGTTAGTGTCCACGGGAGCTTCTCGTCTCGCCTCCAACGGTGTGTCTAACACGGTCACCACAAGAGACTCTTCGTCTCCGACTGACTCGACTCTCCGTGTTTTAGACGACCACTCATTACGGTCCTTTCTTTCCCCTCCGTTTACCTGACCCCTACCTGGTCACAGTGCTACGTCTGTGCAGGCAAAGACGGTCGGGGTGCCCTCGAGACCTTGTCTCTACAGGTCCCCAAGGACAAGTCCGAGTCGAGTTTTGACCTTTGACTGGAACTAGCACCTGGGTCTACGGCTCCGACAGTAGAGTAGAGTCTAGAGATTCAAAGAGTTTCCTCTTCGTCCCTCACGTCGAGACACAGAACAAGTCACGCACGGAACACGACGTGCCTGCGCGAAAAGGTGTGCGTTCCCCGGTCTGAGACCGCCGGACAGAAGAAAGTGCTTTTGGATGTTCTCCCTTCGGTTCCCCTACTTTGTCTCTGGGGTAAGTGAGACAGACCAGAACCCCGGTGTCGGCCCTGGGTAGCGGAGGGAGGAGATGGGAAGTAAGATTTAATAGGAACGGGAGCCGATGGTGGACGTACCAGAGCCACCACACCAGAGTACGGACACCAGACTGGGTTCCGGACCAAGAACTCAGACTCGGGTACCTTTGTTTCTTCTGCGTGTAGGTCTGGGAGGAAGTTCTTTTCTGTACGACCCTGAGGGGACTGCCAGGTCACCAATTCTGACACGACGGTGACGTCCCCCGCTCTCAAGGTAGGGACCAGACTCTTGATTCTAGGGTGTACGGTTTGTTTACTGCACCCGTTTTTTTTTTTTTTTTCTACACGACTGGTCGGAGTTCCCCACACCGACGACTGCCGAAGGTCGACAAGTAAAGTAACCCCACCCGGGGTCGGATAGCGACTCGTTCTACCGCCGTGTCCCGGATCGAAACATGGTCAGAAACGAGACCTTGACGGGGTGACCCACCGTCAAATAGTATAAAGGGAAAGGTAGACTACCGACGGGGACGAGTCAGGACAGTAGGGGAAAAAAAGTGTGAGCAACGGGAGGTCACTTTAGAGACGGGGTTGAGACGTACGGATTGAGAGAGGCGTTGACCAAGACCTTTCAGGCTGGACGTCGTGAGCCATGGTCGCCACCAGGGCCCTCCGTAAGTGGTACCCTCTCCACGGTTCGTTTGTTTCACTGTGCCCGTCGAAATAGTCATCGGTGGGGTGACAGTAGTACTACCTGCGTACTCGGTTCATTTGTTACTACCGTCTCTTTCTCCGATGAGTTCCGGGGTTTCCGTACATAAGTGAGAATGGTTTCCGTCAGATCGACGACGTCGGAGACTTACAGGTTAGACGGTCGCTGTCTCTGGTTACGAGTCCCACCACAATAAGGAACTCCTCTGGTCGGTCAGTGTGCCATCGTCCAACTAACGTGATCCAGGGAAGATAGGAGTTTCAGTTGTCAAACTGAGTGTCTCTATCTATTGAGCGTATCCAAACATCCAAACGGAAAGCACGGGTATTTCGTACTTTATGTCGTGATCATCAATATCTTACGGACTAAGTGTCTACTCCTTAGGACATGTTGTATATAGAAAAGATTCTGACATGACTCCTAAAAACTTTAAATAATTCCATAAATAAAAACCGAGTGACCCACAAACAACGACGTGTGTCCGAAGGGGATCAACGTCGTTCACCCCTCGAAGACACCGCGTGTCCGAGATCCGAGTGCCTACCCGAACCATCAACACCGTATGTCCAAATCAACGAGGTACTGTGTACCTTAGAAGGACCTGGTCCCTAGCTTGGACACAAGGAACGTAACCGTCCGTCTAAGAATTGGTGATCTGGTGGTCCCTTCGGGGTTCCTGAACAAAATTAACTCATACCACTCTGGACGTCTATACTTTTACTCACAGTACTTCCTTCTTTAAATATGAGTGTCTAAAGTTCTTCCTGGTCACAACCAGTCCTCCGTCTTCTCCCCGCCTCGTACTGAACTCGGAAAACCCTCAAGAACACTCTTCCTTACCTGTTCCGTCCTGTCTATAAGACTCATTCAAGTCCCAACCTATCAAACTTACCAGAGGAACCCGAGACCCCATATCTCCACCTACGAGCAATTAACCATGGACCGGTATCGCACCAAATCTTGTCCCATACACTTTCAAACTATTTCCTCTCTCAACCCTTACACCCCGGAGACCTGACTGACCAAAAGTGTAGTTTCCACGTGAACGTCCCTTCAACAAACGATAGAGATCCTTAATCGCTCGAGAGCCCCCTGTTAGAGAGGTTGTAGTTCCGGGGTTACCGGTCCCCTAGTTCTAATGCACTTTGTGCCTAAAGGGACCGTCAGGTCACCAATCCTGAGACGCGAAGGTGACGTCCCCCGTGTCAAGATAGGGACCAGTCCCTTACTTAGGACGTTCGGTACGCCCTATCGGTCTCTTATGTCCTTTATACATTTATGTCTGGTACGCTGGAGATTGGCCCTTAAGGAAACGTCGTTTCCTTTGTTCCGTACTAGGGTTCTCAGCGATCGGGGTAATGGACGGTGTAGTGAGCCTCCGTCTTTAAGTCCCTAACCCATGAAAGGTCGCACAGATGGGTCTCAGGGGTAGGGAGCACAGGGTGTCTAGACGGAACCTACTCATAAGTCGGTAGAAACCTCGGTATAATACAATGAGTCGGTGAGATAATTTAGGACTGAAAGTAGAGGTCGAGAAAAAAGAAGTAGTTGACACATTCTACTTCTTAAGAAACATTTAACGGTTTCTTTGGGAATCCGAGAGTGCGAATAAAAGTCAACGAACAAATAACGGGAGTCGAAAAGTACTACACGGACATCCAATAGTTGGGCTGATAAGTAAGGGTAAATAGGTATACACACACACGTGTGTACACACATGTTAATGTGTCTGTACAAAAAGAAAGTTTACGGAGACGGATGGAAAAATTACGGATTAGTAGTGTGTCCGATTAAACAATAAGAGATGGATGTGTAAGAGGGTTCAGTGGTGGTCACTTTATAAATCACTACTCCGGTTGTTGGACACGACCCCCGACAAGTATGAGGTGGATGGTGTACCCTACAACCGGAGAGACGGTCCGACCACTACCTCACTATTAAAGAGTTTGAGGTAAAATGACTGATTAAAGAGGTTGGTGAGGATTTTTGTCTACGATTATACCTTATTCCTCAGATTTTCAAAGTGCCCACTCATCGTGAACACTTTTCTTTTTCCGTCTACGACCTCACCCGTCCCTCTTAAGAGGTCGAGACTGCGTCCGGACGACCCCAGAGACGGACGTGTGCAACGAGTAGTGGGTGATCTCCTAGACCACGACCCCCCTTCACCGACCCGAGAATACTGTGGTGGATTAACCCGTCGACCGACCTCCATTGGGACTTTCCTACGCGACAGTCGTCCTTGTGACTCCAACTGGGACTTCCTCTGATATTGACTTCGACAGTCGAGTGGTTTCGACCCGTCGACCCGTCGACCCGTCGTTCAGGAAAGACCTTCCCCATAGACTCTCGTCGTCGAAGTCTCACGTCGTCTCTACTATGCTGTGTGTCTCTTGACCAAAACACACTCGGACCCGTCTCATGTCAGTTTTGTCTCTCAGTGAAAGGACCAATTAGCTCACCGCAACCCATCTTCTAATGGTTCTTCTGTCTCGTCCTCCCCTAAGACGTCTGTCTCTCTTGGTTGACCAGTTTCTGGTTCCGTTACTTTTCGTACCCTTACAAGATCTTTTTATGTCTCTTGAGTCTTCTCGACTTCGTATTACAACCATCCGCCACCCTATGTCCGTACTCACTGTCTTCCCCTATCTGGTGTGTCCTAGAACAAACGGGCCGGTACATTGAGGTCGGACGTCGGTTGTGTTCCGTGAACTTCTTACAAGTAATCCCTTTACCGTGGTAGTCGATACTTATGATCGTCCGGGACAGATCGTCGATATATCTTTTCTCTTTGGTCCTCCACTTGTCCGGTCACTCCCAGTCCTCCTACGAAAGTACCCGGTCGTCTCTCGACTCTACCCCACCAGTCTCCTTTTCCTTTCAGACGGAGACGACCTCCTTCTTGTCCGACCTACACCATTCCCTGACCAACACCCCCATCTCCTTCTCTCCTCGGATCCTGTTACCGGACCAAAGACCGAACCCGTAGGTCAACCAACAAGTCTTAAGTCAAGTCAGCGAGTCAACACAGGTTGAGAAGCACTGGGGTACGGGACGTCGTTCGGTCTGAAGGCACAGGTAGTGGTGGAGGGTCTCGAACGAGTTTGAGTACAGGTAACTCAGTCACTACGGTAGGTTAGTAGAGTAGGAGACAGCAGGGGAAGAGGAGAACGGAAGTTAGAAAGGGTCGTAGTCTCAGAAAAGGTCACCCAGTCAATAAGGGTAGTCCACCGGTTTCAAAACCTCGAAGTCGAAGTCGTAGTCAGGAAGGTCAATTATAAGTCCTGATTAAAGGAAATCCTAATTGACCAAACTAGAGGAACGTCAGGTTCCCTGAGTGTTCTCAGAAGAGGTTGTGGTGTCAAGTTTTCGTCATTAAGAAACCACGAGTCGAAAGAAATACCAGGCTGAGAGTGTAGGTATGCACTGATGACCTTTTTGGTCTCGGAACTGATCTACCTGGAAACAACTGTTTCATACAGAGACGGAAAATTATGTGGCAGATCTAACCGGTATTGATAAGAAGGTTCCTCGTTCGTAGAAAATTAAAGTACTGACGTCAGTGGTAGACGTCACTAAAACTTCGGGTTCTTTTATTACAGAGAGTGACAAAGGTGACAAAGGGGTAGATAAAGGGTACTTCACTACCCTTGCCTACGGTGCTAGAGTCAAAAGACTTACAACTCAAAATTCGGTTTAAAAAGTGAGTGGACAAAGTGAAAGTAGTTCTCCGAGAAATCAAGGAGAAACGAAAGACGGACTCCCATCACAGTAGTCGTATAGACTCCAATAACTATAAATAGGGTCGTCAGATCTAAGGTCGAACGCGAAGAAGGTCGGGTCGTAAAGTATACTACGTGAGACGTCAACCAACAAGTGGATGAGGGTTTTCTCTGGTCAGGTACATGAGAGAGGAAGACGGGGTCAGAAGAGAAGGGGAACTGGTCACCAGAGAAGAGGAGTGGGGTACAAGGAGTATGGTGACTTGTAACGAATAGGAGGACAGATGGACTCCGTATACTTGTCGTCTGTCAGGTCTTTGTCTCGGGTCTTCTCCGACGGTCCGTAAAGGGTACCTGTCGAGTGAACTATGTCGGGGACGGGTCCAGTAGAGAGTCGGGGTTCGAGACCCCGAGAACCAGGGTACCTTTACCCATCAGGTTATTAATTCGGGGGGTGAGGGTGGGTCTGGACGGAGAAGAGGGGAAGACGGAGTGGGGGTAGGGGGACGAAGTCAGGAACTCAGATCTCAAAGGAGAACACTAGAGAATGGTGTCCCGGGAGGTGAAGGTTATGGATTTGGAAGTTCTGGTCTAAGTTGACGGTGGAGAAGGGGCTAAGGGGGTGCACCTTCGGATAGACGGGGACAGAGATGACCCGAACCACAACAGGAGAGGTGAGGTAAATTTTGGAGGTAGCACTCTAAAATTTGAGAAGATACATAGGAAACGATGTACAGTTCTTGGGTTTCTGTTACGGACGAGATCCGTCCCGGGACGCGTCTCATCCCCATTCCCCAAACAAGTCTCTTCCTCCTTCTTCCGTCTCGGTTCTGGACCACCGGTCCTGTTCTCCGTCTGCACCGGGACCGGAGAGTCCCGTCCTCCTTGGCTCACAGTCACCGAGGTAGTGGTGGTGACACAGAATAGTCCCGTCGGGTCAGTCCCGGACGTCGACGTCGGAGTTCCGAGTCTTTGTCGTGGTCACGTCCCCACGTCGTCTTTCGTTGTAGGTCTTGGACTCAGTGTCGGGAAGGGAATATCGGTACCTTTCTGGATCCTTTCCCGTCCTGTATCCCCAAGTCCACTCCCACCCCTTGAACCGGTAGTTACCACCACTCGGACCCAAACATAAGTGACCGACCACTTTGGGTCCCGTGGGGTCAACTGCATCATTATGTACTATTACTCACGGTAGATAACATGGCGGTGCCACGGTTCATGAAGTGTACGGAAGAAGATTGTCACCCTACGTTCGAGACCCGACTCCTTCCCTCGTCTAAGGACAGACAGCATTGCCATGGCGGGACAAGACCTTGGACCGGTAGTCCCTCCTCGGGCCGGTCGCGAGTCAATGAACTTGTACTGAACCCGGGTGTACCCCGGACACGGGAGGGGGACACACCCGTTGTCTCCACCCCGGTGTCCCGGAGAAGACTCTCAATTCTCCACCCCTCTCAGTGAGTGTTCGGGACCGGGAGGTCGTCGGATGACCGACTCCGCACCCGTGAGAGAACCCAGTGGACTGAGACCGGGACGAGTAGATAAGGTGACCCGAGACGACACGTCACTATCACAGGGCCCGGGAGAGTGCCCCCGTCTTCGAGGAGAAGGAGGGTGAGGAGGGTTTCCTGTTCGTTCCGGTCTCCACGCCGTTACTCACGCACGTCTCCGTCACCACTTCTACCCTCGGTCGTACTATGACTAGAACCCTCTCAAGAAGAAGGGTGGACCTTGGTTGGTAAAAGAGGGTTATCTGACCCTCCTGGCAACCTCCGGAAAGGTCGTAGTGTTACGTACCGTCGTACGGTGGTAGTAACACAGGAAGGTCGAGTCACGGGACCACCTAGAGTACTCGGTCCGTACCGACCGTGTCGTCTTGTACTTCGACCTCACCCGCCGGTGTCGGAACCGGGAACAACACTATCACGACCTTTACCACCGGGAGTAGCTCGTGTCCTTGCGGGACCTCAAGGTTCACGTGTGGTACGACTACGACGGACGGAAGGACGACCGGGATCACGAGTGGTAGTTCCAGACCCGGGGACTGGTCGGGGATAAGACCCACGAGTCCCGGACCGACTACGACCACAGACCGAGGACCGACGATCACCTCTGGGACTACAACGTACGGGGTGAGAGGAACGTCGGGACCGTCCGTCTGTCGGGACACCTGGAGCGGAAACAGTGGTGGAAGAAGACGACCGAGGACCCGAGTCCCCAACAGTACGACCGGTGACAGATACCGGAGACGTCGGAGACCGTGGTAATGACGAGGAGGGTCTTTTCCCGGGGTCCACGGCTCATGGTCGGCACGGGGGATCCGCTCCTGTCACGCCTCGGACTCGTCAAGTCTCGTCTCCGCCACGACGTCCTACTTCAGTAGATTAGTTCTGACAGGAAGACAGGGGTCGACACGAAACGGAACAGGGATATTTCGGCACATTCCCACTCACTGTGACGTTCCAGAACCCTAGGTGTCAAATAGAAGGATAGAGTCTTCGGTACAACGAACAGGGGTCTATTTGGACGGTCGAAGGTCCTACCGAAAAATTACGACAGTCAGATAGTCGGAGAGACAGATCGGATGACACACTTATACCAAAGGTCCGGAGAGACACCCCTGAGGTCCTGAAGAAGAGATCAACGAAGATCTTAGGTCCTCCCCATTCCCTAACCTTCCATCCTCTCCTTGCACTTAACGTACCGATTGGGTCAGAAGGGTCGGGGTAATGTAGTGACTATAGACTATCCTTTCAGAGGGAAAGAACGACAAGAAGAATTTTTCATCTAACAGAGAGGAACTGAAAAGAGTTTTAAACCCTATGTCGATGAAAAACTACAGACCATTATTTTTTGTGTTTTGAGTTCTTCTATTTGGAGAGTTCCCACCTCTTGTTTCCTCCGTTGTCTTATTTATACCACCAGAATTTTGATCGTCGTCCAAGGGTTTATATAGTTATCCATTTATTTCCCTTTCTGATTAGTACCTACTTGTACTCTCAAACAGCACTAGGTTCCAGTATTAATTAGGTAGCTTCTAGGTAAATTTCGACACCTATCTTCATTCGTACTTCAACAGAGAACCCACCCTTTAGGACACACGTAAACACGGACTCCGACCTCTCAACTTACACTCTCTCTCTCTACCATTATCGCCGAGAGGAGGTGCAAACATATAACACTCCTAAAGTCTACGGAAGTAAGAAGACAAGAAAAACAAAAACACAAGATACAATTAATATCCTCCGACCTCTTGAACAAATTTTTGTTTTCACTGAGATAAGGGAAGACGAGACTCCCCTTTCCCCCGTCCCGACCGCATTGACCGTCGTCTAAGACCTCTCCTCTTCCCCCTGGGTCCGTGAATCACCTCCGACTCGGACCCCACCCCCCTCCCTAGACACTCCTCAAGGTCGATGACCCTACAAAAAAAAATACTACCAACAAATACGACCTACCGAAAAGGTAGTCATTCCGTCGATTTCTTTACACTTTCTACTACCCTTGTGTCTCCCTCTACATCCAATGGTTCTAAAACGTCAAGAATTTTGACTACCACCCGTCCCTATAGATTATTGATTACGATTTTGGCAAACAGGACACTACATTTTTTAGGTCGGAAAAGTCTTAATTACCGTCTTCAACAATTTTTAGATCTAAATAGAAGAAGTTGTCTACAATCGGTTTCCCCCTAGTTTCAACACTAACATGTCGTTAAAAACTCCACTTAATACTTATTTTTATAAAAATTAGATGGGAAAAGTTATTTCAGTCGAAGAGTTTATTTACAAAACCCCTGAAGGGACCACCAGGTCACCAATTCTGAGGTGCAAGGGTTACGTCCCCTGGACCTAAACTAAGGACGAGTTCCTTGATCTAGGGTGACCGACATTGATTTTCTAGGTGTGCGGCGTTTCTGACTTCTAGGACGCATGACGTTTATTCTGGACCACGTCGGTTTATTTATTTATATATAGTTTATTTACATAACACATTGACTAAGATCCCCTTTTGTTTCAGTTCCCTGTATAGACTCAACCACCCTACGTTTGCTAGAGTCGTCATGGTTTCTACGTCCCTCCCTGAGTCTCGATTTCCCTTGGAGTCTCACAGTCGTGGGATCTCAGGTGTCCTTAAAAGTCTCGGACCCTGAAGAGGGTTTACTCCTCTCCTCCACGTTTATTTGGTCCTACAGTTGACTGTGTGATACATCTACTTTACTTTATGTCGAGTTCGTTCGAGATATCTTTATCCATAGGGAATCGGGTTGATCCTCAGGTGACGAAGATGACCTTACTTGGAGGAACGTACCCAACATATTAGTATTGTAAACCTTCAGACCTCTCTGTCTCTCTTTCCTCTTGTACGGGTAGCATCTTTCCGTACGTTTTTCCTAACGTCTTCCCTAACGTTTAACTTTAGGGCGATCACTCTTACGACGTTAAGGTACTACCTAACACACCAGTCTTTACGACAGTAGTCTCCGACCTTTAGAAGTTTCTCGTATCTCGCCAAAAGGTTCTCCCGTCCGTTCAACTCGACACCAAACTCCAAGAGTGACCTGTAGTAGATTTCCTCGGCACAAGAACTCTTAAGGGACCGATAGGTCACCAATCCTGAGTCGTGAAAGTGACGACACCCGGGTTCAAGCTAGGGACCAACCCCTTGATTCTAGGGTGTTAGTCGTGTCACGTCGTTTTTTTTTTTTTTTTTTTTTGTCTTCTTTGGCACAGTGACTCGTATCTTTTGTCCGATACCCTTGACGTACCGTTTATTAATTCAATCTCCTTCCTGTCGTTCCATTCCCTGTCCCTTGTCCTTTTCGGACCGTCTGGGTAGGACCTCCTGCCCGGAGTCTACGGACTCCTGTTTTCTACGGAGTAAGGAGGGGTCTTCGAAGTTGTCGACCTTGGTCTGGTCGGGGGCGAATAGAAGGGTCGCTTCGTCCCTGGGGGACTCCTCTCTCGTCCGTAGATTAAGACCTCTAGATTAAGTCCACCTGATCTAGTTTAAAGTTCTCGGGACAACCGTTTGTACAGAGATGTGGAAGATTGGTTTCTGGGTTCCCACTCGTCTACTCGTTTCTATGTGCCTCGTGTCCGAAGGTCGATCGGAGGGCGTCTCGTTTAAGAGTGTCAACCGGGACACATGGAAACCCCCGGGACGACTGTTACTCGTCGAAAGAGATGTGTAGACACGAGAGTGGGTCGAGTCGTCCTCAGGACGGTCCGTCTGTATACTGAGTGTAGGTATCTAAAGAGTTCACAAAAACTCTGAATTTTCTTACGGTCGAAGGAATATTTTCCTCGAATGAGAGTCTATAGTATTAACTCTACAGTGAGGTAACACGATAAAGGTACCTCCTTTTTTATTATAACTGAGTAAAAAAAGACGAGTATTTCATTATTTTCAAGTAACCTTTTGTCGACCTTAGAGTCTTTACATACTTCTTCTTTTAATTTTAACGAGTGATCCGACTGGTAAGTAAGTCAGTTGTTTGACCCGAGTCCAGACGAAACCCGTCGTCTCTGCTTGTCTTGACTATCTCACGAACGAGAACACAACAAAGGTACGATCACTCCTTTCGTCTTTTCTCTGTTAAGTTGTTCGTATTTTATGTAGTCCAGTATTATTCATCGTACTTCTTATTTGTCCTGTTCCTCTCGCCCCTCTGACCCCCACCCGCATCATACTTGAAGTATAAATCTCTTAGTCTACTGTAAGATGGGTTTTTCTTCGTTTCTCTTAAAACTATCACAAAAGGAAGGTTAGAAAATTTATATACAATTGTAAGAACAACCTCTTCCGTTACCGTGGGGTGAGGTCATGAGAACGAACCTTTTAGGATTCCTGCCTCCTCAGACCTTCCGACGTCAGGTACCCATCTCTTCTCAGCCTGTGCTGACTCGTTGAAGTGAAAGTGAAAAGTAAAAGTACGTAACCTCTTCCTTTACCGTTGGGTGAGGTCACAAGAACGGATCTCTTAGACTCCCTGCCCCCTCGGACCACCCGACGGTAGACACCCCAGCGTGTCTCAGCCTGTACTGACTTCGTTGAATCGTCGTCGTCGTCGTTGTAAGAATAATAACCAACCAAAAGTCTATTTGTAAAAATTTAGTAAAAAAAAGGAATTTTTTCATTATAAACAAGTAAACCTTTTAGATCTCGTATACCTTTTCATCTCTGTTCTGTTTAGAGGGTGTTAGTGTGTGGGTCTTAGTAGGAAGACACAGTGTAAAGAGAGGAAGACACAGTTAACAGTTGGGTGTATCATAAGTGTGATCCCTTAGGACGAAAACTCTTTCATGGTCTCCGATGGTAAAGGGGAAAACGTCCTTGTCCAGAAGTCTTTTTGGGTCCGTGACGGGACAGACCTACTGGGACCTGAGAGGTCAGTTGTACAATGATGACTCTCTCAACCTGGGTTCATTATACAGGATTTACGGGTCTCAGTTCAGAGTCTCTCTACCCGGTGGAACACAGTCTGAGTTTCCCTCGACTCCACGTCATAAACACAGTTTCCATCTCCGTACTCTCCCCGATTTTGGGGGTCCCCCTAGTCCGTCCTCGGTCTCTCTTCGTCGTTGTCAGACACGGGTCTTGGTCTCGACGTTCCGGGAGGTGAGGTCTCCGACCCGTCGGGTCCGACGAGAAATTTCGAGGATGTTTTCTCTACGGTAACAGAATCGTTCGGGGTTTCTAAGACTGGGAGGAGATTCCTTCTTTCCACCTACAATGGTTGACGTCACCAAGGAAGGGAGAGGCCGTCACAGAGGTGGGACTGGTGTAGGGAGACCCAGACCCGAAAAAGGACGAACGTAGAAAAAGAGTCCTCTTGTAAGACTTGGATACTGGGAAGTGTGAGTGGGGATGCGGGATGGGTTAGTCCAGCAATCTTTCAAAGTATTCGTTACTACGAGAAGTTTTTAGAAACTCGTACTGGTGACTTGGGACCCTTCCCCAACCAAAAGACACTACCCATCTTCACCGACTAGTTTCCACAACCCTGGAAGAGCCCTAGACACGAGTACAGGACGGATAAAGTGATGTCAGGTCATGAAGCTCGTCAGAAACGAGTAAGAGGATATTTCAGAACGATGAAAGATTGACGCACAGTCATACTTTTAATAACGAGAAAGACTCGGGGTCAAAGGACCCTGACCATCCTTAACCAGGATCGTAGGGGGTTAAAGTGTCAACGGATCCCAGTCTCGGGTCTCAGTAGTCGTGTCTCGAACCCTCGGGGTTTCTCCGTTGTCCCTCGGGGTTTCTCCCCTTAGGGTGAACCACCTCTTCTCCGACCCATGTCCGATCAAGGTACACCTTCCACAATGTCTTCGACCCGGAACCTCAGGGAGATCGTATCAAAAATTCTCGTACTTTAGGTTAGAACCGAGACGGTGAATGGCACTAATAGTTGTTGGATTGGTGAAGAACCGAAGTTAAAGAAGTAGAATGTTGAAGTCATTCCTACGGACAGAGCATCCACACAACACTCATAAATGTCCGATTTCTGTCTCTCCAGTCGCAGGATAGACCTGAGTTCCACTCCCGAGTTTTCACTAAGATTAATACAAATATAATACTCGGTACTAATTATAAATGGCCCACTTCTGTCCACTCGTCACTCCCGCGTAGTCCGTCTTCCTTGTGGTAATCGCATCCGAACTGGTCTGCTCCACACAATCTCTGTCTTCTGGGTAGACACCCCGACCTGTCATGCGACGACCCCAGAGCCCGGGACCCTCATTCTACCTCCTACTCTGAGGTCGCGGGAGGGGATGAGGAGAGGGGTCGAGTGTAAAGGTCGGGGGTAGTGGAAGGTTCTTAAGACATGTCTTTACGGTCGGTGTGGGAACGGGGAGAGGTGGGAAGTGGAAGATCTCACCCTTGGCAGAGAGATCGAGGGGGTGACGACTGTCTGGGATGAGGGAGTCGTGGTCGACAGACCGGTCGGGTTCAGAGGATTTGTCAGGAGGACGGGGGTGGTGTCACAAGGGAAGTCTTATGTGGGGTGCGTCCAGGGCCTCGGTCGAGGTCCCTTACATCCCCACCAGTGGGATGTTGGAGGTGGACGGGCGACGGGGACGTGGCTCGCGTCCACGTTTCGTGAAGTGTCCGGCGGAAAGGGAGGTACAGTGGGGAAGGAAGAGGTCTCAGATCTGTTGTTTTGGTGGACGGAAATGGTTTACGTGGTGGTTGCAGAAAGACCCAGTAGCGTACACGAGCAGGCGGACAGGTCCTACGGGAGGGGTCAAGGGGACTTTTGTAAGAAAAACCTAGTAGACATAGGTCATGTGAGAGGAAGGAATCCACGACACACCGAGACCTTGTTCGGAGCTACGACCTTGATAACGTGGTACACGAGGTCCTCTGGGGTCGCGGGGTGACGGTCCGGAGTTCGATAGTCGAGTAAAAATGTGAACAGTTGTGGGCTGTGTCACGGGTCGAGAAGAGTCTCCGAGGTGGCTTTTCACACCTCACTAACTCTCACCTTTTTTTCCCAGTCTCGTACCTCTCTCCCAACCCCCTTTTGTGGTTTCTAAACCTCCGGTTTTTTTACCGTAGGACACTACCAAATCCCTCCACCAGTACCCGTGCCTCTCTCGTCTGACCGACACGGGTCTTACGACCCTGAAGAGGTGGAGGTCTCTCGTCGTCCTTCTCCTCTCGACACGTGTGGGTGATTCTTTCCGGCCACCGACACTCCTCTCTCCTCCCATCCGGGAGGTGGAGGGGAAGTCGTTGAGGAAATAATCTCCCGAGTGATGACACGACGTTTCTTCGTCAAATAACTCCGTTTTCGTCTCCTGTGTAAGTCTCTTCCCACGACCGTAGGAACTCTTACTCCCCGTGTGGGGTCCCTAGAAACGAGGGGTAAAATTGAATGAAAATCGGGAAATTTATCCACCCCCAGAAAAAATAATCCCCACCTTATAAGTAGCCCCTCTCCCAACTCAACACCGGACCCAACGTGGTCGAACGTTGGTCCAGTCGAAGGCCAGGGTACGTAGACAGAGGACTTCGGTGACCTGTACGTGAGATTCATGACAAAAGAGAATTTAAACGGGAATGATCAGCTCGCGGCGTACACCTTCCAGTGTGTCCCAGTAGTTGATGGATACGTAAAAATAGTGGGTACGAGGTACCACCGAGTCTACCATTTCTTAGACGGACACTACGGTCTTTGGACCCAAGTTACGGACCCAGACCTTCTAGGGGACCTCTTCCTTTACCGATGGGTGAGGTCATAAGAACGGACCTCTTAACGTACCTGTCTCCTCGGACCACCCGATGTCGGTACCCCAGTGTCTCTTAGCCTGTCCTGACTTGCTGCTTATAAAAGTGAAAGTACAAAAGTACCAGTCGTAGAGAACGAGTCTACGAGTAAGACAAAATCTACGGTAGGGAGGTACGTGGTACCGAAGTAACTCACGTTTTCTTCCTCCACCGAAACGGAAGACGGGTTACGGAGATGTACTCCTCCGAGAGGAACCTGGGTCGGGGACAGAAAGGGTGGCGTACTACTTTCACAGTCCCGAGTTGATTAGTCTCAGGTAAGTGTCGTAATTGGATGCAGTATAAAGGAGAGACCACGGTTCGTCGAGCGTCTATAAACGGGGTGACTAGACCGGGAAACGGTTTCTAGGTTTACGAAACGGCCAGATCCGTCAATACCTAGACTCTTGGCCTCACCGAGAGGGCCACAGTCTCATTTGTCTCCCCTCCGAAAAGACTCCTCGTACCGGTACTCGACAAAGTTCCCGTCTTCGACACTGACGTAGAAAATAATAAAAGGGGTTACATTTTTTATACTGTGGATTACCATATACGGAACGAAGTTACTGTACTTTTTTCAGTACTTTATCTTTACTTTTTACCTTTTCTTAAGTACTTTTCTTTCAATTCTTCGGAAGAATTGTTTCTACCTAAATATTGCCCTTTAATCTTCACAAAGATTTTATGGAGAACGACATATAAAATATTTGTCTTTGTTATTGGTTTCGACAATTAAGATAGACGAAGGATATGGTTCCTTTTTAAGGAATGTACACCCACAGTCCTTCGGAGTTTATTTAACTCCCCTAAATCGGTCCCAGAGGGTCTTGGGGTAGGACCGACCGCAAAACGGAAGCTCCGGGGGAGGTGAAGATGTGGTTCCAGTATCGCCCTGTGACGGACGGAGTCGAAAGAAGAGTAGTGGGCCGGGAATTGAGAAGTGACAAACCGAAACTTGGGTCGGGAGTCCACTCCGTTGAGGGTTCCCGAGGGTCGTTGGAGTCACGACGGGAACGCCGGAAAAGATCACAGAGACACACGCGGGAAGGAGAGAGAGGGCGAAGGGGCGTTCAGAGGGCAACGAAGAGGGTGGTGAGGACGGGTGACCAAGGAGTAAAATAGGATTGGAGAATTCGTGCTCATTAAAGGATTTAAGGTAGGAACCAAACGAAAAGAAGAGAGGTACGTGTCCGAGAGAGACTCAAAGAAAATGGGAAGGCACGAAGTTCTAGATGCACCGATCGGGATTCGAGAAAGAGGTTCGAACTCTAAGTGTCTACCATCGGATATTTATTCTTTCTAGTGATTGTTTACTTTTTTTTTTTTCTAAAAAAATTTAGACGTTGAGTTTTAATACTTCCCCAGGGAACTACCTAATCTTTGGTATTTTTTGAAGATTTCTACTTTACGACCACTTTACGACTACCCATGACCCAACTTCTTTGTGTTATTGTGTTAGGTTTTACACCTGCCCTGTCGTGGTCCGGGTCTCCTTCCTCACGAGCCCTCGACCTCCCCTGGTTCCGTTGGGTTTGTCTCTTGGTGGTTCCCCTCGTCACAAACCAGAGGTTTTTGGTTGGGGACGGGTGTGAGTGAGTCTGTGGTCGGTCAGTCTTCGCTGGTCCTGTAGAGGGAGGGCCGTTGTGCCACCGACACCCGATCTCAGTCTCTCTCTTCCGTCCCACGCCATGTGTGGTCTTTGACCTCGTAGGTTCGGTGTCCTGGTCGGTGTCGGTCGGGGGACAAGGGTGGACGGACGGGAGAGGAAGGGGTGAGTGGGGGTAGGGCGACAAAAGGACTCGTTCATCGTCTTCGTCTATGATCTCTCGTGGTGAGTCGGGGTCACTCCTCGTGTCAGTTGTCAGTCGTGTCCGAACACGTTCCGATGTAGTACTTTTTCACCTCGTCTGCTGTTTTTCCTCGTCAGTCTTCGTTTCAAATAAGAGTCGTTCTGGGTTTGTATTAGGTTTACGAGTCTGGTCATTCACTCCCAGACCGTACGTTCTTTATTCTTCGTCCGACACGGCTTTTTCTTGGTTACTCTTGCGAACTTTTAATTTTTATGGTATTTCCTTTAATTTTTTAATTCGACTACTCGACTATTGTTTCATTACTGTCAAACATTCTTAATGACTCGACCTTTTAACTCGACTCCCTAAGAAGACTTTACGTCGTGTTCTTCTCCTTTTATTCTTAATTAAATTCTCTACACCTTTTATCTCAGATTTCAAGGTTAGAGGAAGATTGTCCACAAGGTCTTTTTATTTTTATCTTATCTCTCCTTAAAAATTTCTTTACAATTTTGATTTTTAATTTTATCTTTTATTACATTACACAAGGGGGACGACGACGATTCAACGAAGTCAGCACAGGCTGGGACACGCTGGGGCATCTGCCGTCGGGTGGTCCGAGGGGGCAGGGACCCTAAGAGGTCCGTTCTTGTGACCTCACCCAACGGTAAAGGAAGAGGTCCCAAGGGGGATTAGTCATGATTATTAAATGTTAAAATGACCTACACGAAGTTCATTATAAAAATCTCTTTATTTTGATGTCTATTTTGACTACAAAGAAGACTTCGTTATGGTGATATTACTTAAATACCTAGAAAGGTTCAGGTAAAAAATATATGTGTGTGTGTGTATATATATATTCTCCTTCGGGTAAACGATATATTATGTGTACACATGACATGTTATTTACCCGAAGGGGTCACCGGGCCGCCATTTCTTGGACGGATGTTCGTCCTCTACGCCCAAGCTAGGGACCAAGTCCTTCTAGGGGACCTTATCTTTTACTGTTGGGTAAGGTCATAAGAACGGACCCTTTGCGGTACCTGTCTCCTCGGACCGCCCGATATCAGGTACCCCAGTGTTTCTCAGTTTGTGCTGAATCGTTGATTTGTTAACTTGTTTATGTCACGGCAACGTACATCGAAATTTCAAATGAATTCATTATTATAAGACGTGTATACAACAATATTGAACCCCAAAAGTGTATTCTCACATTCAAGATCGAAAGAGGCGTAAATGTCTCTCATTTGGTCAATTAAAGAGACCTGACGATATCTTACAGAGTATCATAATGACTGATATGGTGTAAAACTATATCATGAAATAGATATCTACCTAAATACATTATCAAGTTTAAAAAAATGGTAGTACTTGTTACTTTGTTATATTTTTATACACGAAATCCGTTAACCCACTTCGAAAAGGTTCATATATAGATTTTCGTCTCAACGTCTCACTATCCTATAGGTGTAAAGGTTAAAATGATATAAGACCTTTTGACGAAAAGTTAAATATGAGGTTCGTCATATACCGACAGGGGTGAAAAGGAGTTGAAGTGGTTCTGAATTATAAAAGTATGAAAAATTAAAACGGTCTGACTACCTATTCTCTAATATGGAGTAATATTAAAAATAAACATACTGGAACTAAAGATCAGTCAAACTGGTGGGAAAGTATCAGATGACCGGTAAACTCTAAGGAAAGGACACTTAACAGAGAAACGGCAAAAATTTTGACTATATATTAACTGTATATTGCAATATAAGTAAAGTCCACGTATCGTATTACTAAGTTATGTAACGTTTTACTAGAGGCGTTTTTCAGATCAATTATAAGTAGGTGTGTGTAATTGATATATTAAAAAGAAAACAACCCATAAAAATTCTTGATGATAGAAGTCAAGTCAAGTCAGCGAGTCAGCACAGGCTGAGAAACGTTGGGGTACTTAGTGTCGTGCGGTCCGGAGGGACAAGTAGTGGTAGAGGGCCTCAAGTGGGTCTGAGTGTAGGTAGCTCAGACACTACGGTAGGTCGGTAGAGTAGGAGACAGCAGGGGAAGGAGAGGACGGGTGTTAGGGAGGGTCGTAGTCTCAGAAAAGGTTACTCAGTTGAGAAGTGTACTCCACCGGTTTCATGACCTCAAAGTCGAAATCGTAGTAAGGAAGGTTTCTTTAGGGTCCCGACTAGAGGAAGTCTTACCTGACCAACCTAGAGGAACGTCCGGTTCCCTGAGAGTTCTCAGAAGAGATTATGGTGTCAAGTTTTCGTAGTTAAGAAGACACGAGTCGAAAGAAGTGTCAGGTTGAGAGTGTAGGTATGTACTGGTGTCCTTTTTGGTATCGGAATTGATCTACCTGGAATCAGCCGTTTCACTACAGAGACGAAAACTTATACGATAGATCCAACCAGTATTGAAAAGAAGGTTCCTCATTCGCAGAAAATTAAAGTACCGACATTAGTGGTAGACGTCACTAAAACCTCGGGGGTTTTTATTTCAGACTGTGACAAAGGTGACAAAGGGGTAGATAAAGGGTACTTCACTGCCCTGATCTACGGTACTAGAAGCAAAAGACTTACAACTCGAAATTCGGTTGAAAAAGCGAGAGGAGAAAGTGAAAGTAGTTGTCCGAAAGATCGAGGAGAAGTGAAAGACGGTATTCCCACCACAGTAGACGTATAGACTCCAATAACTATAAAGAGAGCCGTTAGAACTAAGGTCGAACACGAAGAAGGTCAGGTCGCAAAGAGTCTACATGAGACGTATCTTCAATTTATTCGTCCCACTGTTATATGTCGCAACTGCATGAGGAAAAGGATAAACCTTGGTCAGACAACAAGGTACAGGTCAAGATTGACAACGAAGGACTGTACGTATGTCTAAAGAGTTCTCTGTCCAATCCACCAGACCATAAGGTGAATATCTGTATTCCATAGATGATAGAATCGTTGAAAGTTTATATGTTATGTCATAATAATACATACCAGTGGTCGATATGTAATATAGGGGTCTTTAATAAATAGATTACTGACCTTCAAATATGAAAACTGGGGAAAGTGGGTAAAGTGAGTCGGGGAGGTGGAAGACTTAGGAAAAAAGTCAACGTAAATATCATAAAATAGTATTTTTACAAAATTTAAAAATGTATCAGTTTAAATAGGAGACCACCCCCTATAGAGAAAAATTTCTTACTCACAAAGAAAAAAATATCAAGGTTTTGATTTTCCCAAAAACTCCGTCATAAAATAAAATAAAAAGACAAAATAAAATATAACCTCATATTGACTAATTGTTACAATACTATCAAAGTCCACCTGTCGTTTCCCCGAGTCGGTATGTATGTGTACATAGGTAAGAGAGGGTTTGAGGGGAGTGTAGGTCCGACGGTGTATTATAATTTGCCTTCCTGGATGTCATCCTGGAACAACCAATGTCTAAAATTTATATGTACTTGTACAATTAGGGTTTAAGGGATTAACAGAGATGGGGTAAGAAGGGACGACCGTTGGTATTCAATTAAGAGACTCAGACATTCAGACGAAGATACAGTATTTATTCGAGTAAACATAGTAAATAAAAGTCTAAAACATGTATTCCCTACAGTGTACTAGAAAAAGGAAGAGAGAGACTGAATGAAGTTACTCATAAAGAACTTGGATTTTTTAAACTCAGGAGTCTTAACTCTCCTATGACTCACAGTTCGTCTCACTTATATTATTTACGGGTAGATCTGGGTTTCAGTCTCGTCCGTTACCGTGGGTGAGGTCATGAGAACGGACCTTTAGGGTACCTGTCTCCTCGGACCACCCGATGTCAGGTACCCCAACGATCCTCAGCCTGTGCTGACTCGCTGAAGTGAAAGTGAAAAGTGAAAGTACGTAACCTCTTCCTTTACCGTTGGGTGGAGTCACAAGAACGGACCTCTTAGGGTCCCTGTACCCTCGGACCATCCGACGGCAGATACCCCAGCGTGTCTCACCCTGGACTGACTTCACTGAATCGTCGTCGTCGTCTGGGTTTCATCACTTTGAAGTCTGTAAGCACCACCCCCTCTTAACAATGAACACGTTCACAAACGTTTCCTTGGTCTTCTCTCTCCCCCTCGACAGACCCAGGACCCTCTTTGTTCGTGTCTCGACTCCAGAACGAGTAAGAGACCGGAGTCCGACAGGACACATCGGTGAAGTATTTAGGCGTCACGGAGCCCTGTAAGGACGCTTGTCTTAAGACCTCTGAGTAATCCCTCGTACCTACCTTCCTAAAACAACAGTGACAATAAAACCAAAAAATTGTGTTATTGATTGTTAAATCTCAAGTGTTTCGTAACAAATGTGTAATCCGACTTGGTAGAATTTAACGGTAAAGACTCTCACTTTTCTGGCAACGTATGACCGTCAAAGGATCTTAAGTTGGAGTGTGTACTAAAGTAAAGTATCAGAATTAAGACACTCTAAACGGGGCAATAATAGTTGAAAAAAAAAATTGTCTCCTCGTCGGTCACCCCGTCCTTCGAATTCTGGTGCCTGCCCCCGAAATTCTGTTGATTTACCACCCCTCCTCCATCAGACGGACCGAGGTAGAAGGACGGACTAAACCTATCACGAAGGAGGTAGACTCTTTACCCTTTGTGTGACGTACTAGGGGAGAGGGGCGTCCTTCTAGCACTGACAGTATCTCGAGTAGACAGAAGATCCCTCTAATCCGAGTTCTATTAGTCCCCGTTTTTTTTTTTCCCGACAACGGGTATTTGGAACCGGAACCGTAAGTCTGTCTGTTGTACGAAGTTCATATTGTATACTCGACCTCCTTGTACACAGTCTCGTTCGCGTCTGACGTATAGTCTCTACTAGTCCACCCATCCCTTCTTTCTTACTAACGACATACACAACGTCGACGATTTGCGAGACAAGTCTTGGGATTCGTTGGCATACGACAAAGGGACGTGGATGTCATAAGGTCCTCCTTTCGGAGGTCCGGACCTACTGTAGGAATCGTCCGGGTTATAAAAGACGAGTAAAAATTTTATCCCAGACGTTAGAGAACCCCAACGTTTGTGTCAGACCTAAGTCATGAACCTTGCGTTTATGTCCGAAAGTAGTTTTGAGTCCTGAAGAAAAATGGAATTTAGGAAAGAGAAGGGGGCCGGACCGGACGGGTCGACCTGGGGCGTCACCCCTGGTCCCTCTCTTGAACCGAAGACGATACCAAAAGGTGACCCAGAGGGGTCGGTCAACGGTACCGATGTTGAGACGATGAGGTGCCCTCGTCCGCCACTTCCCCGTCGTTGTCGACCGTCAACTGAAGTTCGAAGGAACGGTCCGTCTACAACTTAAGACGGAGAAAGAGTACTTCACGAAATTATGGGAGAGGTGTCTGAAGGGAGGGTGAGTCGGGAAAGAAGGGTTCAAGAGGGATTGGACACCAACATAGAGTTCAGGTCAGAGTAAAGTCGACCAGTAGACCCCCAAGGAGTCGTGGTTGGGAACCGATTTCCCCAGGGAGGTGTGTCCTGGGTTCTGTACCTCGGGAGTATCCGAGAGACGACACTCCAGGTGTAGACTGGTCGTCTTTGAGGGTACGAAGACCATAGGGTTTTTTAGAGACCCTCTTCCTCCAACAGGGTTCCTACTACCGTCGACGGGTTGTTCTCGTCGATCACTCGGGAAGAGAATAGAAGGTCTGAGGGATTCACGCATTCCCGGTCCGGGGGTCCAGGGTCTAGGTCCCAAGTATACAATTCGTGAACCTCATCGGCAGAGGTGGGGGTCTGTGAGTGGGAGTGATCCGGACTCCACTCCCTCGTCCGTGAGTGGGGTCGGGGTTCTGTCCTGAGTGTCGTGTCTAAAGAAGTTTCTTTAGGAGGAGTGTTATAGGAAGACGGAGGAGATAAAGATGAAAAAGTGTCAGAGTTTCCCCCGTTCCCCAAAGTTCTCAGAACCTTGTCTACAACCGTAAAGGAATCTTTTAGAGGTCTTCCACTGAACCGTAGCGTGAAACCTAAAAGTGTAGATATTATGTACAATTACGGACCACCTTTTAGATCAAAATTCCAGGACAATGTAAATATACGTAACTGAGAAAAATGTAAGTATCCTTGTCTATTGTAAAAAAAGTAAAAATTCCTACTCCTTTTGAGTAGAGACTCCTGAACAAGGGTTCGAGTGTCTTCGTACCTCCTTTCTCCGGGTTTACCTAACTCCTTTGTGACTCCGTTTCGGTACCGTCCCTAGGGTCGTGTCTCCACTCCGGTTCCAGTGGGTTGGTCAGTCACCACCTCGACCGTAAGGTTGGTCCAGACAGATCCCAACGGACCCTCCCCACGCGAGTGACCGGTGTCTTTCTTCTACTTCCGGGTCTCCCTTCACGGAGGAAGTAAACCCTGGGTCCTGGGTCCAGTGGTGTTCTCCGAGACCCGATGATTTCCTGACTGCATCCAGTCGAGGACACTGAGCCAGGTCGGATGTGGGAGTGTTCTGCGTCACCCTGGATCAAAGTCTCTCTCCCTACCCTCCTGAACCCAACACGTTTCCTGGCTAATAAGATGGCTAGACGGTTGTTGGGGAAGAGTTACACTGAAAGTTGAGTCTCCTCCCACGGTTCTTCGGACTGAGTGGATCAGGTTGTAGGTTAGGTTTGTGACACTCCTTTCCCGAGTCGAGTCGGTTCTGATATTGACGTCCTCCTGCCCCTTAGACACGACCCTAGGCTCGGTACAGGAACGGAGTCATAAAGGAGTTACATAAACCCGGAAGAAAAGAGGTACTGAAGGCACTCGAACCCTTGTTCCGTACGACCCTGAAGTCGTCCACTAGGTGTCGATGGCGTCTTTCCACGACTCTCCACTCTCTCCCTCCTTACCTGAACGGACCAGGAATCTCCTCCCGTTCGTATACTGTGACCGGTCTGTCGTTCTCCCCGTATCAAAGTAGCGACTACTCCAGGTCAGGCCACCTGTCAAGGTTGTGTCATCAATGATTCGGTACAAGGTCCACCCTACCCTCCGCCCTTCCTCCATGTCCTCCCTCTTATATATATATATTAATACTGACCCCCCGAAGGGTCCACCGCGATCACCATTTCTTAGACGGACGGTTACGTCCTCTGAGTTCTCTGAACTCAAACTAGGGACGTAATCCTTCTAGGGGACCTTATCCTTTACTGTTGGGTGAGATCATCAGAACGGACCTTTTAAGGTACCTGTCTCCTTGGACCGCCCGATGTCAGGTACCCCGACGTCTGTGTTGACTCACTGACTCGTGTATGTGTGTCAATACTGATTAAGCTCAACGACTTGCCGTCTTTGGTTGTGTTATTTCGTTAATAGGAGATTAAATTTTTTTTTTCGGTACAAGATAAGTGTTACGTCACTGGTGACTTGTAGTATCGTGTCTTACGAATTAATATACTTCTCTATAAATATTATAACAAATTATTTTTGATACACCTTTCTTAGACGGACGTTACGTCCTCTGGACCCAAGTTAGGGATCCAGTCCTCCTAGGGGACCTCTTCCCTTCCTGTTGGGTGAGGTCATAAGAACGGACTCTTTAGGGTGCCTGTCTCCTCGGATCGTCCGATGTCAGGTACTCCAACGTTTCTCGGTCTGTGCTGACTCACTGAAGAAAGTGAAAGAAGTACACTTTGTCTTAAGACATAAATATTTTCGTCACGACAACGAACTTGTTTAAAAGGATCTCCTGTTCGGATTTTCCACGACAGACTCAAGAACCGAGGTGACTAGTGACACCCAGGACTCTATTGTGGAGAAGTTTATTTAAGGAATAGATGGGAATCCAACGTCGGTTTCAGAACCCCAGTCATGTCCCAGGTCAGGGAAGGTGAAGGATACCGGTCTCGGTGGGAGGACGCAGAGAGGGTGTCGGGGAGAGTTCACAGACGAACGGTCAGAAGACGTGGGAGACATTTGGTTCCCTCGACAGTATGGTGGTACAGTGAAGGGGTCTGTTGACCCGTTGAGTGACCCTTGGGTAGACGACTTCCTTGGGAAGTCACTAAGGTCCTTCGAAGTGGGTTAGGATGGGGCTTAAAGACTACCCCCGACGTAGGGACTCCGGTCTTACATAAAAACCGTGAAAGAGTTACTTCTTGTGTGTGTATGTGGGGGTGTAAATTAGATCCTGTTAAAGGCAACGTTGTTTTTGTGTTTGTGTGTATATTTACAACAAAACAAGAGTATACATTAACCAAGTAGTCAAGTCAAGTCAGCGAGTCAGCACAGGTTGAGAAACGTTGGGGTACTTAACGTTGTGCGGTCCGGAGGGACAGGTAGTGGTCAAGGGCCTCAAGTGAGTTTGAGTACAGGTAGCTCAGCCACTACGGTAGGTCGGTAGAGTAGGAGACAACAGGGGAGAGGAGGACGGGGGTTAGGGAAGGTCGTAGTCTCAGAAAAGGTTATTCAGTTGAGAAGCGTACTCCACCGGTTTCATGACCTCAAAGTCGAAATCGTAGTAAGGAAGGTTTCTTGTGGGTCCTGACTAGAGGAAATCTTACCTGACCAACCTAGAGGAACGTCAGGTTCCCTGAGAGTTCTCAGAAGAGGTTGTGGTGTCAAGTTTTCGTAGTTAAGAAGTCGTGAGTCGAAAGAAGTGTCAGGTTGAGAGTGTAGGTATGTACTGGTGACCTTTTTGGTATCGGAACTGATCTACCTGGAAACAACCTAACTCGATTTAAGTATACATCCAGACTTTGTGAAGAGGTTCTTGTCAGACAACCTCTCCGTTGAGGTGACGGGGTGATGTTTCCACTAGAAGGTTATACAACACGTTCTGTCAGACCGAAGAGGTCCAGTGTCGCGGAGTTTGGAGACACACGGTCTTCTCCCAGAAACGTCCCAAACGTGTTAATATCTGGACATCCCTCTAGCGAGTCCTGTTCCCCCGCGATAGACTGTGGCTCTTGACAAGACGAACATCGAGGTTTTAACGTTCCACATCTAAGATAACCTAAACAAACAAGAATAAGAAAGTCAGTCTTGTTTCCTGACTGAAGAGTACAATACACAAATATGGACATATACATACGACTCGTCTCTTTCGTTGCCGTGAAGTGAGGTCATGAGAACGGACCTTTTAGGGTACCTGTCTCCTCGGACCATCCGACGTCAGGTACCCCAACGATTCCCAACCTGTACTGACTCGCTGAAGTGAAAGTGAAAAGTGAAAGCAAGTAACCTCTCCCTTTATCGTTGGGTAAGGTCACAAGAACGGACCTCTTAGGGTCCCTGTACCCTCGGACCACCCGACGGCAGATACCCCAGCGTGTCTCAACCTGTGCTGACTTCACTGAATCGTCGTCGTACATACGACTCTCTTTTGAGACCTTCCTTTGTGTTCTACATTTTTCACTAATACCGTTTCCGAATCTTAATAAGAAGAAAAGAAAATAACAATGGACACAAAAGGTATTATTTACAAGGAAGAGATAAACGGTATCTTCGGTTTCGGTAACAGAACTCGATGGAGTTTCAGGACAACGGAAGAGAGGTGGGGAAGGAATAAAGACATGGGTGGAGACACAGGTGTCAGTAGGAAGGGAGGTTTTGATCTCTGGTTCCGTCTGAAAGAAGGACACAGGACTGATGGAGACTGACAGAATGATACGGATTATACATTTTGACTAGATAATTGTGTAATATCTCCACAACAGTTCTTAGTATGAGGACTATTTATTTTTCTCGAGAGTTCTCAGGGAACCTGACGTTCTTCTAGGTTGGTCAGGTAAGATTTCCTCTAGTCAGGACCCACAAGAAACCTTCCTGACTACGATTTCGATTTTGAGGTCATGAAACCGGTGGAGTACGTCTCAACTGAATAACCTTTTCTGAGACTACGACCCTCCCTAACCCCCGTCCTCCTCTGCCCCTGCTGTCTCCTACTCTACCGACCTACCGTAGTGGCTGAGCTACCTGTACTCAAACTCACTTGAGGCCCTTGACCACTACCTGTCCCTCCGGACCGCACGACGTTAAGTACCCCAGCGTTTCTCGACCTGTGCTGACTCGCTGAGTTGACTTGACTTGACTTGACTTGACTTGACCACCAGGTCCCCAATTCTTAAGTAGACAGTTACGTCCCTTGAGTCTAAATTACGGATCAGACCCTCCTAGGGTGTACGACTCCTCGTCAATTCGGACACATGGTGTCGATGACTCGGGCGTACGGGATCTCGACCACGAGGTGTTATTCGGTGGTGCTACTCTTCGGGCGTGCTGTGTTGATCTCTTATCGGGGGCGACAGGTGTTGATCTCTTTTTCGGGTACGTCGTCGTTTCTGGGTCCCTTCGGTTATCTAATTTATTCATCCATACTCGGGTCCTTTACTATTACTACTAGTGACAAAACTGAGTCATGGAGTCAAATGGAGTAGACATTTTCCCCCAGCTCATGACTGGAGTATCCAAACAACATTCCTAATTTTCTCAATTTATCAACAATTCGTGAATCTTCTCGTGAACATGTATCATTCCCGAGATAATCACACACGATCATTATCACAATGATCACGACTAATCGTGACACTTATAATGACGTAAGGAGGTAAAGACGGTTTTGGAACTGAGTAATCAATAGAGAGGGACAGAGGGTATAAAATTCGGAGAGAGTCAGAAGTTTAAAGGAGGGAATGAAAGAAGTCTCAGTTGATACAGGGTGGGGGATTTAAGTGTGGCGTTACAATGACCGGATAGACACAGATAGGAAGTTCAGGTCCTTAGACTTTTTTCGTCCAAACCTCTGAGTGAGAAGGTGCACACGAGTGTACGTCGAGGGGTAACGGGTGCTGTGTTGTGTCAGAAGAAGGAGGAGTGGAGAGGTTTCTCTGAGGAAGTCGCTTTTGGTAATTATCGGAAGGAGACGGTTTGAGTTTCCTGTGATAAGTCAAAAATAGAAAGACCTGGAAAGAAGGAATAGGCTAGAGTGGTTTTCCCTGAGAAAGGACTTTGAAATAGAACGACGGGGACAAACGGAGGAGGAGACCTGAGCCGGAGGAACGGACCTAAGAAAGAGACAGGAGGAGTGAATTTGTGACTATAAGGGGTCCCGGACACATATCGGTGGGCGGAGGGACCCTTTCGAGTAGTGTCTGAGTTATGAGTATAGGAAGAGGACTTTGTTGGTTCAGATGTGAGGATCGAGACCGTAAAGGGGACTCGAGATCTGGTGTACAGGATCATGTGTGAACTATGAGTGTGGACCTCCCGAGGGTAGTGACAGATTTTAATTTGAGTCACCGAGTTACCATTTCTTAGGCGGACGGTTACGTCCCCTGTACCAAGTTAGGGACCAGACCCTTCTAGGGTGTACCGTTCCTCGTTGATTCGGGTACTCGGCGTTGATAACCCGTACACGAGTTCTCGGGTCCGCGGTGCCACTGACTTCGGAAACGTGGGGACTCGGACTTGAGGTGTTGTTCTCTTTGGTGGCGTTACTCTTTGGGTGTGTGGTGTTGAGTCCTCATCGGGGACGAGTAGTACTAGTCTCTTTCGGGCGAGTCGTTGCTTCTAAGTAGCGTCGGTTTTTATTTATCTATTTATTTATTTGTTATTTATTTATTAAAGATTTTCTTGTATTTTGTAATTTTTTTAATTTGAGTAGCTGAAGAAACTGGATGTACGGGAGGTCCCGAGAATGGATTTCTCTATTTTACAGTCCACCGTTGAGGTGGTAATGGTAGTGGGTCACTCTCCAAGTCGCTTGGAGGATCCGAAGAGGGAGATTAGTGTGGAGGCGGTCGTGTCAAGTAGAGAGATCGAAACGAGTTCGGATAGATGTAGAGAGGTGTCGGGGACAGTCTCCGTCTGTGACTTTCGGACAGAGTCAGAGAGGAAGGAGGAGGATTAGAACGAGGAAAGTGTAAAGGGAGAAAAAGGTGAATTAGTCGGTCAGTCAGTCAGTCAGTTGGTTGTTCCTACCCAACTTGTGAGACGGTTTGAGATCCTTACACCGTTCGTTTTTCTGGTACGGGGACTCCCTCGAGTCCTAAATGACCCTCTCAAGTCAAGTCTCAAGTCAAGTCAACGAGTCAGCACAGACTGAGAAACGTTGGGGTACTTAGTGTCGTGCGGTCTGGAGGGCCAGGTAGTGGTTGAGGGTCTCAAGTGAGTCTAAGTACAGGTTGCTTAGTCACTACGGTAGGTCGGTAGAGTAGGAGACAGCAGGGGAAGAGGAGGACGGGGGTTAGGGAGGGTCGTAGTCTCAGAAAAGGTTACTCAGTTGAGAAGTGTACTCCACCGGTTTCATGACCTCAAAGTCGAAATCGTAGTAAGGAAGGTTTCTTTAGAGTCCCAACTAGAGGAAGTCTTACCTGACCAACCTAGAGGAACGTAAGGTTCCCTGAGAGTTCTCAGAAGAGGTTGTGGTGTCAAGTTGTCGTAGTTAACAAGCCGCGAGTCGGAAGAAGTGTCAGGTTTAGAGTGTAGGTATGTACTGATGACCTTTTTGGTATCGGAACTGATCTACCTGGAATCAGTCCTTTCATTACAGAGACGAAAACTTATACGGTAGATCCAACCAGTATTGAAAAGAAGGTTCCTCATTCGCGGAAAATTAAAGTACCGACGTTAGTGGTAGACGTCACTAAAACCTCGAGGTTTTTTATTTCAAACAAAGGTGACAAAGAGGTAGATAAAGGGTACTTCACTACCCTGGTCTACGGTACCAGAAGCAAAAGACTTACAACTCGAAATTCGGCTGAAAAAGTGAGAGGAGAAAGTGAAAGTAGTTCTCCGAAAAATCCAGGAGAAGTGAAAGACGGTATTCCCACGACAGTAGACGTATAGACTCCACTAACTATAAAGAGGGTCGTTAGAACTAAGGTCGAACACAAGAATGACCCTCCCCGGTGGTAGTTGAGGTCACAGTACCGCATACCTGTGTGTCCCTAGAGTCCTCAGGACAGACTTGATTGTCAATACATCTAGACCCAATACTACTAAAACTGATGTTGTAAAGTTTGTTTGTTCGTTTCTACGAGTGATGGAATGTAGATTTATAGGTTGTGGGACGAGACCCCTAAGACCATAAATAGAAAGGGACCACACAAATGTGACATAGGATGTATGTATATATATACATTGATACATATTATAAGTACAAAGGTTTAAAGTACGTTTTACCTAGTGTGAGATGTATAGTAAAGTGTTTCACTAAAAAAAGAGTTGTAATACGAAAACTCTAAATAGGTATAAATATATACGTGTAAAAGTGACGAAACATCATAAGATAAATAAATAAGTAAGAGAACAACCACCTATACATCTACTAAAGGTCAAAAAGGGATAATATTCGTTACAATATAACCTGAGAAAAAAAATACGTGCAGTGTCCTGAAATGAGTACAAATTAGAAGACCATCGTCCTACCGAAAGTTCACCTTAGACTACTGCACATGGTAGAGGCTGACGAGCACACTCCTAAAGAGGTCTTCAGTTAACGTCCCAACTTCCTGTACGTGTAGACTCCAAATCGTCTGGAACGGTCCAACGAGAAGTCACTAACATGGTTAAATAAAGGGGTGGTCGACGGATACTTTCAAAGACGAATAGATGAGACGTAGGAATATCTATGAACCATCATCGGGAAAAATTAATGAAGTGGTTATACCTATACTTTACCATAGAAGTATGTCAGCTTTAAAAAAAGGAACTAATAATTTCATCAACGAGAAAGTCTAAAGAAAAAGAATTAGTGGGAAAGTATAAAAAGATAACATAATAAATAGAGAAAGGATAAAGTGAACATCTTAAAAAAAATGTTTGACATCTATAATTAGAAAACAGTCAAGAGATTCATCGTTTATAGAAGGGGATCAGACTCAAAGTAGAAGTTCAACGAACTTCTACAGAAAAAACTTGTCTTCGACAAGTAAATTTTGTTCATTCTACAGTAAGTAAGGAAAATACTAGATAAAAACACAAGACGAATTCTTTAGTAATGAACGGGTTTTCAGAAGAGAGATATAAATAAGATTTTCGAAATTTCTAATCGAAAAATCAAGAAATAAAACCTCATACCTTGATCGTCGGATTAAACTATAAGAAGGTACACCTATTGGTTAAAAAGTTCGTAGTAAATAAAAATTTTCATTAAACAAAGGGAATGACTAAACTTTATAGTCGACAACACATAGAAAAGGTATACACGCACCCAGAGAAGGACCCGAGAGACAAGACATAGTGATGGGATGAGAGATTAATGATAAGGAAATGTTGCGGTGATTCGGAATAGAACATCCAATTCAGAAGGAAGGTAGGATGGAGGAACACAAGAAAAGGTTTTAATAGATCGAGAACGAGAAGAGATACTCAAAAATTTAGTAAAACAGTTTGAGGTAGTTTTTTTGAAGTAACCTTAAAAGTAACTGCAAATTAATTTAAATATCTAATAAACCCTCTTTAACCGTACTTGTAACTCAGAAGACTAGGTACTTGTATACAGAGAAGTAAGTAAAAGTTTAGAAAAAAACATAAGAAGGGTGTTACGAAACAGTAGAAGAGGTATTTTAAAAAGGACAGAAGACAATCTAATTAGTGACCCGTGAGGTGTGAAATAGAACGGTAATACTTACTCTAGAAATAAAAAGGATAATGCAAAGGATTGACCAGTACTAACTACTCATCTTTCTGATCATTAAAAAAGTCACAACTGGAACACAGGACTTTATATCGACTTAACTTAATTTATGAAATTAACAAATAGACATCTAAGAAAAAACAAAAACTAACCAAACAAACAAAAAATTATTTAGTCCGAAAGTGACAAGTGTTCCAATAAACCCTCAACGTTTTAAAAAAGGGACATAAGGGGATAAGTTAGACCCGACGGTGTTAGTCTGTCTGACTTCTGTGTTCCTGTGCAAAAAGAACGTAGACATCACCTTTGGAATCGTCTGTCATTCTCGAGGTCCGAACAGTCTATCTACGTAAAATACATATTTTAGAAAACTTATGGATATATCCGTTTAGACGGTCTTCTTGTGGACGTAAAGAAGGAAAGGTCAAGAGTTTGGGGAATAAAAGGGACCACGAAAACGTGACCGTTCCAAAAGGTCACCCCTTTTTATTCAGTACTATCGTCCGTAGAAACAGAATGACGATTCAAATTTTCTTTACGACGATTTTAACCCGATACATACGAACGACACCTAATAACTACCCATTAGAAGCAGTACAAGTTTTTCAAAGGAAGATTGGGGTTTAACCATTCCAAATAGTACTTACTTAAATTTTAAAGTAGTTTGCAAAAGAGACTTAGACAATTTACTTATATGTAAAAGAGGAAACTAGAAAACTATACCACTTAGTATAAATATTTAAAAAGATTCGATTCGTAAGAACGTGAGACCCCGTTTGAGATTAATATGTGGTGAATAAAGTAAAACAATCACAAAAACAAATATTGAAAACGTAGATCTTCGAGTTGACACACATAGTCAGGAGATGACGTTATTATTGTTAACAGGATTTGAATTACTAATTTTGTTATCCTGAAGGGGCACCGAGCCACCATTTCTTAAGTGGACGGTTACGTTCTCTGTGTCTAACCTACGGACTAGGTCCTTCTAAGGTGTACGGCACCTTGTCCATTCAGACACACGGTGTCGATAACTCAGACACGAGATCTCGGGCCCTTGACGTTGATGACTCGGGTGCACGACGTGTATGACTTCGGGCGTGGGATCTCGAACACGACACGTTGTTCTCTTCGGAGGGGTCACTCTTCGGGAACATGGTGTTGATCTCTCATCGGGGGTGAGAGGCGATTGATCTCTTTTCGGTGTATCGTTGTTTCTGGGTCGTCTCGGTTTTTATTCGTACATTTATTTTTGTCGTTATTCGTAGACAAGACAGATTCAAAGACACCCAGTCCTTATACACTCCTTACATCGACCCACCAAAACAGAATCCCAGAGTATCTTGTCGGTAGGTTTTCGAATTGACACTGACCTCCTTTGTATAGATTCCACTGGGTGAGTATACTGACCGTTTGATTACGAGGGATAACCATCTTCCGAGTCAAGGAGTAGTGTACCGACAGAGACGTCCCTACGAACTCACACAAATACTGTACCGGTGACCGAAGGAGATCTCACTCGACAGGCATCCCATTCCGTCTCTTCGAGATCACCGAAAATACCTAATCGGAGGTGTCTGCATACGACAATGAAGACGTCGTGAGATCACTTGTGTGTCTGTTCGGTGTCAAGTGACACCCCTAGATGTATTCCTACACTTATAGTCCTCTAAACGTAGTGATCCCCGGTAGAATCTCCTACCGATGGCCACTCTAACCAAATATTAAAAGAAAAGAACTCGGTCAGAACAAACCAAACATAGTGTCGGAGTTTTTAATTGAATGGACCAAGTTCAGATACTTCATCAAGAAACTTCCAAGTTATTTTGGAAGGACGATTTTGAGTACATAAAACTTCTCTCTCTACAAACTAAGTAACATATTAATAATTAACGATTAGTTTTTAAAGATATATAAGAACCCAGTAGACTTATAGTATAAAAATCTTTTTATAGATAAAAGAGGTAAAATTTAAAGTGACTGATCTTTAACGAGATAGTAAGAGAATGATATAACAAAATTTAAAGATGAAATAAAGATCAATACAGATCAAAAACAAAGATTATAACGAATAAGTACTGAAAAAAAAAAGAATTACTTAGAACGACTCTCAAACACACAACACCTGAAGGGACCACCAGGTCACCAATTCTTAGGTGAACGGTTACGTCCTCTGTGTCCAAGTTTGGGACTGGACCTAAGGTGCACGGAAGTCCGTTGATTCGGGCACACGGTGTTGATGACCTCCGGTACTCGACGTCGATTACTTCAGACTCATGGGAACTCGGACGCAAGGTGTTTTGTACGGTGGAGTTACTCTTCCGGCGTATGGTGTTGGTCTCTTATCGGGGGCGAACGGTGTTGATCTATTTCGGGTACGTGTTTTTGTTTCTTAGTCGTGTTGACATTTATTTATTTATTAAAAATTTTATTTATTTTTTATTTTCGAACATATAACATAAAAAAAGTGATTTGACGAAAAGATAAAACAAAGAAACACAGGATGAAACGATTGGAGTGATAAAAATGATTAGAGGAGGGGATGAATGAAATATACGTCTCATGTAGTACGTTTTACGGTCCAACCTACTTAGTGTTCGATATCAGTTCTGACAACCCTCTTTATAGTTGTTGGAGTCTATACATCTACTATGGTGGGATTACCGACTTTCGTTTCTCCTCGATTTATTGTAGATTTACTTCCACTTTCTCCTCTTACTTTTTCGACCGAATTTTAAGTTGTAAGTTTTTTGATTCTAGTACTGTAGGTCAGGGTAGTGATGTACTGTTTGTCTTCCCCCTTTTCGCCTTCGTCACTGTCTAAAAGAAAAGAACCTGAGGTTTTAGTGACGTTTACCACTCACGTCGGTACTTTAATTTTCTGTGAACGAGGAACCTTCTTTTCGATACTGTTTGGATCTGTCATATAATTTTTCGTCTCTGAAGTAAAACGGTCGAAGGGAACACCGAGTCGACCATTTCTTAGGTGGGCGTTAGTCAGGGACCCAACCCTCCTAGGAGACCTCTTCCCTTTCCGATGGGTAAGGTCATAAGGTCGGACTTCTTAAGGTACCTGAGATATCAGGTACCCCAACGTTTGTCGACCTGTACTGACTCACTGAAAGTGAAAGTGAAACGGTAGTTTTCAGACATATCGGTTTCGATACCAAAAAGGTCATCAGTACCTGTCTACACTCTTGACCTAGTATTTCTTCCGACTCACAGTTTCTTAACTACGAAAACTTGGTACCACGATGTCTTCTGAAAACCCTCAGGGAACCTGTCGTTCCTCTACTTTTGTCAGTTAGGATTTCCTTTAGTTGGGACTTATAAGTAACCTTCCTGACTACAACTTTGACTTCGAGGTTGTTAAAACCTATGGACTACGTTTCTCAAATGAATAACCTTTTCTGGGACTACGACCCTTTCTAACTTCCGCTTTCCTCTTCCCTCACCGCCTCCTACTCTACCAATCTATCGTATGACTGTGTTACCTGTACTTAAACTCGTTTGAGACCCTCTATCACTTCCTGTCCCTTCCGACCGCATCACGTCAGGTACCGTAGTGTTTCTCGGTCTGTGTTGAATCGTTCACTTGTCATTGTTGTTGTGAAATGAACCCAAACGAGACAATACGAAAAAGATCGAGAAACATAACTAACAAATTAATTAAAATTAGAACAGAACAAACATTATTCACGGGCTTTTTACTCTAAACAAAACCGAAGTAGGATGTTCAACACTATACACCATAAAAACAATAGTAAGGTAAGATTTATCAACCATTAAAGGTGACACTATAGAAACATTGAAGAAATAAATCCTCACTGAAGAATGTCAAGATTTGTACACCTTCTAAATTACACTAAAAATAACAATTAAAAGTTAAATATACAAAACACCAGTCTCTTATGTTAAACGTACCACAACTGACTGTAGGAAAAAGTAGATTATACGTTAATCATAAAGTATTGACAAGGTTCACAAATGTAAGAAAACAAGTAAGATTCAGAGTCTTTAGGAAAACACTTGGGTACTCTTTTACCAGTCGATCTGCCAGGTTGTCACTTTAGATGGAACCTGTTTGGGGTGACTATGTATGTCTCGACTGTCTGACGAAAAATATAAAATAGGATTTATAGTTGTTTGTTTTTAGTAGTAGTTAGTAAACTTAAAGAACACACCTCTTCGTTTTTATTTGTTCATTTATTCTTCCTTAAGAATCCTTTATTTCTGTTAAACTCTTGTCCCTTTTTTAACAAATTTTTAGACATTAATCATAGAAGTCTCTCTGTTCATCTTTATACACTTATTATTTTTATACTCATCTCTTTACCTTAAAATCTTATTCCAAATCTTTATTCTGGTTCCTTAGACTTGCACTCTCTCTAATTTTTATCGGCTCTTTTTATTCTGGAAATTCACTAATTGGGTCTTTCTGGTTGTAAGTTTATTAAATTTTTAGACGTTTCTCTTTTGCCTCTCTCTTTTCATAGTTTTTTATTAAATTCTTTCTGAAAATTATTTCCTGTACTCAAAGGATCTCATTCTCTTAGAGGTGTAAGAGTCCTGTTATTAAAATTTTTCTAGGGTGGTTTTGTATATTAGTAATTTATAGTCTTGTTATTGCTATTTTCTCCGGTTCTAAAAAGGTCCTCTTCTTTCTTGTGAATATATCCTAGACCTTAGTTTTATAGTTACTTGAGGACTTCTCATTGTGACCTTCGATTCTATGTTCTCTCATCACGGAAGTTTAAGACTCCCTTTTAATAAAGAGTGAGTCTTAATGTACATATCGGATTGATAGTAAGTTTACACTACCATCTTATGTGTAAAAGTTCCCACTTTTACGATTTTTTTTTTAACTCGGATCCAGAATGTGTGGGAACGTATCCTTCGACGTCCTCTTATATGAGGTAGTTTTACTTCCTTATTTAGTTCTTTCTCCTTCTATATTCTGTGTCCGATATCCGTTTCCCTTAGGGGTCCAACTGTCTCTTCCTTACAGGGTCCTTCTGTCGACCTGTCGTCCGGATCCACGTCGGTGGGACAAGTCTTTCTTCCCCTGATTGCCAAGATTCTCCGCTACAGGGTTTCTTTTTATACTTTAATTATCTAATGGATTGTGTAAGTCTGTATAACTCTTACTCAGTGAGGATCCTTACCTTTAGATTAGTTTGTTTTTTTCTATCTGGTAAAAATAGTGGTCTCTTTTGTCTTTCACCATCTTCTTTCCTTTACAGCAGTAGAGTGTTAAGTTTCAAACGACACTTATCATGACTACACCGGTATGATTAACTTATTGATCTTTTATACTATATTAATGAAACTTTCCCTTCACGACCTCTTAAACCCTTCCTCTTTTTATCGTAGTAGAAGGTTTTGTCCTTTAGTTATATATTATGAATTACTTTTTTTTCCGTACTTTTTATACCTCCGTTTATTGTTCTTGTATGATCGATTTCCCTCAACTTTCACAAACGGAAATCACCTACCCTTGACCCTACCTCATTCTCCCTTGTTCCCCGACGTTTAAAAGTAAATTTAATATATCCACATGGAACCTCTATCACGTCCAAACCAAGGTCTGATGGAGTCCTTATGTTTATAACGTTATTTCGTTCAGTGTACTTAAAGACCAAAGGGTCATGTATATTTTCAATACGAATATGATATGGCATCAGATAATTCGTACGTTATCGTGATATATTTTTTTTATTACATAGGTATTAAATTTTATGAACTAGTGTTTTTTATAATAGTAGACTTTGAAGTTCCTCAACATTAAAAAACGTTATCATTGTAGTTTCTAGTGACTAGTGTCTAGTGGTACCGTCTATCGAATTATTACTTTTTTCGAATTTTATAACGATTTTATTGGTTTTACACTGTCTTTCTGTGTTTTACTCGTTTACGACGACCCTTTTACCGTGACTATCTGAAAAGTTACGTCCTAACGGTGTTCGGAAACTAAACATTTTTTGTTGTTATTGTTTTTTGTATCATAGGTACTTTTTGTTATTTCGTTTTATGTTATGTTTCTCCATGTGGACATAATTAATAGATAACATATTTTTAGTGGGTTTTGATTAGTTAATTTTTATTGTTATTTACAAACAATGAAGCAAAACATAGGTACTCAGTCTTTAAGTCCTCAAATCGATCCACCTCTTAGAGAGTACTCTAGTATCAGTTCTCGGGTCGGTCCCGGTATTAGTAGGCTTTCGAACTGATTCTGACTTCCAGGGGAAAGGTTTCACTCGGCGACCGTATGGACCGTTAGTCACGACTAGTAAACGTGTTTCGGAGTCAAGGAACGGTGTGTTTGGAAAGGAACCCAGGTGAACTCACAGAAGTGGTGTACCGTCAGAGGAAGGGGGTCTTCTTCCTTCGGATCTCCTTTGGGCCACCTTCGACCTTACAGAAAGTAGTACATTGGAGTCTACAGTATGTGGTAATGGAAGACGTTGTAGGATAGCCAACGTGTTCAGTCGAGATAAGTCACATCCCCATGTTGCGTTCCCATACTGATTTTCCGTTCCTAGTAACCCCTGGTAGAAATCTTGGAAACTCTTAATTCGTTGAAATTTTTTATACATATACGCATGAAAATTGTTTTTATTCTTAAAAATTTAAAACAAGTATCAGTTACGAGTAAATCTAAATAGTTGTATAGAAATAGTGTAAGACACCAATTGTAACAAGGAACATGGGAAGGCAAAGAAAGACCCAAGTAGAAAAGAAGAGTTTCATGTAGGCTATTAAGAAAGTTACTCTCATATATACCTTTACGGAGAAAAAGAAAAGTAAAATTGACGTTCAAGTCAAGTCAAGTCAAGTCAAGTCAGCGAGTCAGCACAGGTTGAGAAACGCTGGAGTACTTGGCGTCGTGCGGTCCGGAGGGACAGGTAGTGGTTGAGGGCCTCAAGTGAGTCTAAGTGCAGGTAGCCCAGTCACTACGGTAGGTCGGTAGAATAGGAGCCAGCAGGGGAAGAGGAGGACGGGGGTTAGGGAGGGTCGTCGTTTCAGAAAAGGTTACTCAGTTAAGAAACGCACTCCATCGGTTTCATGACCTCAAAGTCGGAATCGTAGTAAGGGAGGTTTCTTTAGGGTCCAAATTAGAGGAAATCTTACCTGACCAACCTAGAGGAACGTCATTGAACCATATTTTCAGGTCGAGCTGAAACTTCGAAGATGAGGTGGTAGAGAACAGAACCGAAAACGACTCCGGTCTTCAAGGAAACATTTATGAGAGAAAACCCCGGATGATATTCCAGAAAAAGAGAAACGTAGACTAGCAGACGTTAAAGAGGGGTTTATAAGAGACGATGACGAGGGAGTAAATAATGAAGTGACACCGAGGTAAGTGAAAAAAGAAGGTTTTGAGAATAACCTGTGTGTAACAGGAAGTACGTTAGACAGGCAGTATAGAGTATTGACGAGAGTGTAAAAATTTAGAAACAGTGGTGCATGATATAATCACGATTAAGGATACAGAAGATTAAGTGATTAAGAGAGAAACATAGATCAGATGTAAATAAGACAGATGATGTAAAAAATTACTAGTTTCAAAAACAAAGGTTCTCGATATTAATTAAGAAAAACATAGAGGAACAAGAGTAAAGTAAAGATAGACGGAGGTTAGTAAAGAACAATCACAATTTGAAATTAAACGGAGAAATCCGTAAGTTTTGTGATAAAAATTAAGAAATGTTCTAAAAGTGTTTTAATTTAATTAGACCTTATTTAAGTTTAAGGTTTATAACTAAGACACTGACAAAAAGAATGGCAATTCATAAAAAGAACATAAAACTAAACTTAGAGTCACTCAACCCCTTAAAAAATTTAAAACAAAATTATAGATAAAAAGTGAAACAGAGACAGGACTCGACCCTGGAGGTCTGGGTCAACTTTTGGTCCAAGATCTTATCGCGAAATCCCGAGGGTGAGACGACACCATACTCCTATAGTGTCTGGGTCTGCACATCGGTCTCCCACCGAACCGAGTCGAGGATCAGTTCTCAGACAGAAGTAGAAAGGTGTAAAATTCGGGGTCCGACATGTACCTGTTAACCGAAATAAAAAAAGGAACGGAGAAAAGTGTTCGTCTCCCTCGAAGTGGGGTGGGGACCGAAGTTCCTCGGACCGACAACAGGGGACAGGATGTGTCTCGAACATTGGTCCTCGATTCGGAGACCGTCGATGACGACGAAAATCTGGGGCTCCGGTAGTCCGGGAGTCGAGATGAGTAGTGTAATGTAAAGACCATGTGTTTCTATAGATAGAACCAAATCCCGGGTTGATACAGGAAAACAAATAGTAAAAGAGATAAAATAAATAATAAAGAGACATAAACCTTGTCTCCCGCATCCGGTGTCGTACTTGAGTGATACGGTAGAGTCGATCTTCAACCCTTGTCTTAGTACACCAACGGTATGGATATCTCTTCTGGGTATAAAGGAAAATAATTTACACTTTCCCCTAGTAAAAGAATTTTAAGTCGTCCGAAAATATGTACCCAAACGATCCTTATGACACTCGACAAGAAACTTTCCCCTCCGGTGTCCCACGTCTTTTCCGGAAGTCAAGTCAAGTCAAGTCAGCGAGTCAGCACAGGTTGAGACACGTTGGGGTACTTAGTGTCGTGCGGTCCGGAGGGACAGGTAGTGGTTGAGGGCCTCAAGTGAGTCTAAGTGCAGGTAACTCAGTCACTACGGTAGGTCGGTAGAGTAGAAGACAGCAGGGGAAAAGGAGGACGGGGGTTGGGGAGGGTCGTAGTCTCAGAAAAGGTTACTCAGTTGAGAAGCGTAGTCCACCGGTTTCATGACCTCAAAGTCGAAATCGTAGTCAGGAAGGTTTCTTTACAGTCCCGACTAGAGGAAGTCCTACCTGACCAACCTAGAGGAACATCCGGTTCCCTGAGAGCTCTCAGAAGAGGTTGTGGTGTCAAGTTTTCGTAGTTAAGAAGCCACGAGTCGGAAGAAGTGTCAGGTTGAGAGTGTAGGTATGTTCTGGTGTCCTTTTTGGTATCGGAACTGATCTGCCTGGAATCAGCCGTTTCATTATAGAGACGAAAAGTTATACGATAGATCCAACCAGTATTGAAAAGAAGGTTCCTCATTCGTAGAAAATTAAAGTACCGACTTTAGTGGTAGACGTCACTAAAACCTCGGGGCTTTTTATTTCAGACTGTGACAAAGGTGACAAAGAGGTAGATAAAGGGTACCTCACTACCCTAGAAGCAAAAGACTTACAACTCGAAATTCGGCTGAAAAAGTGAGAGGAGAAAATGAAAGTAGTTCTCCGAAAAATCAAGGAGAAGTGGGTTAGGAGAGAGTCTTATCTTGTTCCGGACACGTATTGTCGTCCCTCCCCGGGACCCTGGGATCACCGGTGTTCTCCTCGACGTCGTGGGTGTCTGTTCCTTTACGGGTGGTCTCAATTCCAAAACAGGGTTTCTCAGCCTGTGTCGACTCGCTGAATGTGAAAGTGAAAGTTCGTGTAGGTCAGGACCGGCTGGATCTCGGACACCCCTACCGGGTCCGTCGGACTTCAAGAGTGGTCCGGAGTCCTACCTCAGGAGGGACGACAGAGAAGACGAAACGGTCTGGATCAGGTGGAATGGACATGATCAAGACACTTCCGTCGATGAAGGACGGACCGTGAAGACTCGTAGTCTTGGAACTAAGATCCCTGAAGAACCAGGTCTGTCGATAAACTTACCCAAGGAATTAAGTTTACAGGTCTCCTGGGTGTGGAAGTAACTCTGGTGTGTTTCCTGACACCCTTCTGTCAGGTACGTCCGTAGGTCTTGTACCCAAACCTCTAATCTGTCTGTCCTCAGATTAGAGACAGTGAGTGATCAACACACAGTGACCCATCCAATGATTTGGAGACACGGTGACGAAGAAGTAGATATTTATTACCATTCTGAAAGAATGAAATTACTTAACGATACTCTTATCTAAGAAATGGTGATCAGGGTGGAATAAGTTTTGACCCTTTCCTCATGCTCTTCCGACGTAACAGTGGGACGAATACATTGAATATACGTCTCATGTAGTACACTTTACGGTTCGAGCCACTCAATATCCGACCTTAGTTCTGCCCACCCTCTTTATAGTTGTTGGAGTCTATACGCCCACTATGGTGAGATTTCTGTCTTTCACTTCTCTTTGATTTTTCGGAGAACTACTCCCATTTTCTCTCACCTTTTTTCGAATTTTGAGTTGTAAGTTTTTTACTTCTAGTACCGCAGACCAGGGTAGTGAAGTACCGTTTATCTACCCCTTTTTCACCTTTGTTACTGTCTAAAAGAAAAGAACCCGTGGTTTTAGTGACGTCTGTCACTAACGTCGGTACTTTAATTTTCTGTGAACGAGGAACCTTCTTTTGGATACTGTTTGGGTCCGTTACATGATTTTTCGTCTCTGTAGTGAAACGGTTGTTTCCGGGTATATCAGTTTCATACCTACACTCTCGACCTGGTTTTTCTTCCGACTTCGGTATCTTGACTACGAAAGTTTGACACCACGACCTCTTTCGAAAACTTTCAGGGAACTTGAACTTCCTCTAGTTTGGTCAGTTAGGATTTCCTTTAGTTGTGACTTATAAGTAACCTTCCCGACTACGACATCGACTTCAAGGTTATAAAACCGGTGAACTACGCTCCTCGGTCGAGGAATCTTTTCTGAGACTACGACCCTTTCTACCTTCCGTTTTCCTCTTTCCCCGTCGTCTCCTACTTTATCCATAATAGTGACCGAGTTACCTGTACTCAAACTCGTTTGAGGTCCTCTATCACTTCCTGTCCTTTCGGACCTCACGACATCAGGTACCACAGAGTCTCAGTCTGTACTGAATCTTTGACTTGCTTTTGTTGTTGTTTACTCTTATCTTGGTCTATTAGTCTATTGAGGTAGAGGACACATGTACTAGGGACAAAATCTGTACGGACCTCTTAGGGTCCCTGTCCGCTCGGACCACCCGACGGCAGATACCCTAGTGTGTCTCAACCTGTGCTGACTTTGCTGAATCGTCGTCGTCGTCCGAGAATATCGGGGAAGGATAGGACAAGGACCCTGGATATCGGAAGCCAGTCGGAGAAGACCCAGAACCCATCGGTTCTACCCTCCTAAAAAAACTCCTTCTTGGTTTGGGTCTACCTCAATGTCGTCTCCGGGGTGTCCTCCTGGTTTCAGGAGGTTAGATTTCGACAAGAACTCTTAGTGTTTAAGTGTTTGTGTGGGAGGTCGACGACCACGGGGTCACCGAGGATAAATTGATAATGGGTAGGTCACCGGACGTCTAATATGAGAGTCTTGTGTGTGACGATCTCACACGTTGAGTGAGGAAGTTAAGTTCACGTCAGTTGGACCCGAAAGTCGACCAGTCAGTCACTGAATACTCCGTGGGCGGGACACGAACGTGACTCCAGGATTCCCTTTCAGTTGGGGACGAGAGTTCCTCAAGTGTCGTTCCACCCTTCGGACTCACGTCTGGGAGGACCGACCTGAGTTTACTGACGACATTCCTTTCCACGTCACTTGTCCTCTCCGAGTTTAGTCCCGGTCGGATCCTGGTGGTCCATGTGAAAGGTCTTCTCTCCAAGGAACTTACACCTCATTCTTACACGGTTCCTGTTTGGAGTAGGTAAACAAGTTGTTTAAAAAAAAGTGGTAGACGGTGGGAGAGGAGGTGGTAGAGGACACACGACCTCTAAGGTGCTACGATTTCTCTTGTCGTTAACGGCGGTAGGTCCAGAACCGGGTCGTAAGTGTCGACCTGAGACCGTGAGAGGACGTCTTATATTTGTTAAGGTGTCTTGTAGTTGAAGTCTGTTCCGGTGAGACACTGGTTCTACCTAGATCTATCTTTGTTCGGTGTTAGGACCTTCCGGAAAGACTACGGGCGGGGGTGGGTCATGACTCTCGACCGTCGAGGGGTACCACACACAAGAGGAGATGACGTTACTCGTTATTTGGATTGACCGAGGTGACGTCCACCCAAGAACCACCAGAAACGCACCTCCCACAATGTTACTACTGGTTCTCCATCCTAAAATCACCTCTGTTACTTTGCTCCCCTTTCGGTGTACCCCTGTACCCCCTCCTTGTCAGGTCCGTCTATTTATCGGTCACGGTTCCGAGACTCCTCTCTACTGTTCTCACAATCTTTCGTTGTTCATCCGGTTGGATCGTCCTTATCTTTTTTTAGTCTCATCCATAAGGTCTGTCTCCTCTTTTTTGACTTGTTTTAGAGTACATTTTATTTCATCCTGGACTACTTGATTGGATAAACGTCCCGTCCTTATCCCTACGTTTCCTGTCTGAACATCTGTGTCGCTCCTTCCTCTCGCATCCTGTTTAACGTTCTCATTCTAACTGTTTTTATGTGGTCGTACACACTTTATCGACCCCCCTTCTATGACGTATCGCGTCCCTTGAGTCGAGTCACGAGACAGTACTGGATCGCCACTCCCTACCCCCACCTACCTCGCTCCGAGTTCTCCCTCCCCTAAATGCATATGTATCTCGACTAATTACAACATGTCGTCTTTGGTTATAGTATTCCTTTAATATGAGATTAAAATTTTTATTATTGATTCATTACTTTTTCTTTCATCCGGGAACGGACCGTTCGTACTCATCAAGATACACCAACTTGTCCTTTTAGTTACACAGAAACAACCCGACGTGACGGTCCGGATACTCGAGACACGAACGGGTCAAAGTTCTGGTTTCTTTTTCGGACCTCAGTCTCTGTCTTTGTAGTCACCAGATCACCTACCCCTCGAATGATCAAATTTCGTTCTAGACCTCGCTGTGAGACGGCACACGTCGACTACCTTCCGAACTATACCATCGAAGTGAGGGTTCCCGTCCATTTCCAATGGTCAATACCCCTTTGACTAGTAGTCCAACTGGGTAGTCAATGGTCCCTTTGGTCCTCTTCCCGTGTGGAGAGTGGTGAGGACACTATTCGACCACCTCTACAAAACTAGTAAGTGACCCCGTCCCCGTTCATACGTCCTACGAGACACCACACTCATCCCACAACCACTTTGTCCGCGGCTATCTCGTCTCTATATGTCTCTCGTTCTCTTGTCGGCAGAACCAACCGGACTAGTACGTCGGAACAAAACTCCTTCTCCCTCCTCTCAGAAATAACGGAAAAATTTCTCTACAAATCGTTTCAATGGTACCCCAGGATATGAGACAACTTCGGTGTAAATAAATAAAAAGAAACTATTCCATTATCCATTTATTTAACTATGACAGAAACTCGTTGTCGAAGGTTTCCCTCTGACGGTAGAAAATCTACTAGGACGGTTGAGTGGACACCTCAATATTGAGAGTTCTGTAGATCCCCTTTCAGACCGGGAAACCACATCCAGATTATCCTATTCCATCCGAGTCGTAAACACACCAGACTACACTAAATTCTCACTCCACCTAACTTGTTTAAAATAGTGGTCGACTTTAAATACGGGACCTTTCTTATGTTTTTTTTTCTCAAACGGAAGAGTAACGACCGTTGTATTTGGCCTTTAAGGGGTGTGGTTGAGTCCCGACGTCCGACGTCCACACTTGTGTGTGTGTGTGTGTGTGTGTGGTGTGAGATGGTAGTAACTGGGGGCTCGGGTCAGTCGAGTCCTGAGTCATGGTGAGTCGTTGATTTCAAAGGGGTTCTTTTTCAATGCGTTCATTGACGGTTCATGACAAAATCGTAACCGTAACTTGTCTCTTGGTCTTCACTTGAAAATTGAGAAAGAAAGAGATATATAGGATTTTACAGACAAAGTAATTTTAATTATCTTAGTTCATGTCAGACCAGGTACTTTCCTCATTTGGGACTGAACCCCGTCTCGGAATTTTTGTGGTACATGAGTTAAAGGTAAAGAATGGGACGACGGTTAGTCCTCGGTACCTTCACGAAAACTTGTCTTCCCTCTATAGTAGTGTAAATCTACAATCTTCTTAGTGAGACCATCGAATTACCGTAACCTCACCCGGGTGCGTAAGTAGAGGTGACGAAAGACTTTAATAAAAAGAAAAAAATTACAAAAACTATAATTTTGGGTATTCCTTTCTCTCTTGTCCTCTGTACAGTTTTCGTTGTAAAACCTTCGACCTTTCGTCAATCTGTTTACCATTGGTTACTTCGTCTTGGTTCGTTCAAGTCCGGACTCGACACCCCGTCATTTCTTTTTGAGGAAAAATATGGGGTCTCGACGGGTTACCGAGTGTTTAGCCCCCGTGGTCCGGGGACACTGTCACCTCTCTCCCCTTCTTTCGGCTACCTGCACCTCAGTTCTTGTCCTCTTGACTTCTAGCGAAGGCCGGGGTGGGTAGAGGACGAAGAGGAATAAGGGTGTCTGTGGCCTCCGTAAAAATAGACTTTCCCATTTTAACTCACAGGGACCTGACCACACGGTCGTCTCACTCCCGTCCCGGGGTGTGACTCTTGCTCCAGTTTACGTCCCAATGTGTGACTTATGACTCGGTATTAGGTAGGTGTCGGAGGAGTAGATAGACGAGGGGGTTTTGGTCGTCGGTCCCGAGAGTGGGGGTCAGTGTTGTGACCTTCTCGGTGGGCTTCCTCAGGTTCGTCGGGTTCTTCTTTTGAGGTTTCTAGGACTCTCGGTGTCGACGACACTTTGTCGGGGCGGGGCAGGTCGGGTAGGACGGTGTGTCGAACGTCGTTTGGCCGGCCTGGGCCACTGGGGTGCCTCCCACTCTCTCCCTCCGCAAGTCTCCTCCGGACCGAAGACAAGTGGACCAGGGGTTTCTCTGTCTGGGTACACGGAAGACAATCCTTGAAGGAGGAGGACCGGACCGTGGAAAAGGAGGGGACGAGGTCCAGAGAATACGGTAGTCGTGTGTAGAGAACAGAGGACCCAGGTGGTCACGTCTCCCGGTCCGTCCGGGAGTCCGGATCCTACGTCCGGAACCAGGGTTCCTCCCCTCACTGGCAAAGGAGTCCTGGTCCTACCTACCACGGCAGGTTTCCCCACTCCCCAACCCCGGACTTTAGAGAGTTCGCGACGGGTGCCGTCCCAGAGGGGAGTCCTTACGTCTGGAGCCCGTTTATAAAAACCACCTCCGGGTAGTTGTAGTTGGTAAGCTAAACTATTACATGACGGTTTTAAGTACCCGGGCGTCCTCGGTGTGGCTACCTGACTTCTCTGTGAAGTCATAAAGAGATAACAGGTCAGTCTCGTGACTTCTGAGATTATATGTCCTTGGTAGAGAAGTGTGGCAAATACCGGTTCCAACAGTAAGAATCGATTGAAGTATTTAGAGTGTCCCTCCTTTCCCATCGTTCCGATGGCAAATGAGTCTCACGACGCCGAGAAGTCTTGGACAAATATGACTTTGTTGTCTCTGACGGGACGGAGAGACCAAGAGATTACAGTACATAAATTACAGTCGAGGTAGTGACGTAGTAGACGTCGCGCCGGGACGCACGACCGAAGGCCACTGAGAGAGTTTCGAACATCCCACGAAGGAACTATTACTAGTGTTTACGTTCAGAATGAGTTTCATAACCCCTCCTCCGTCCTTTCGTTAATAAATAAAAAGATAATACAATTTAAACGGTGACCCCTGAAATGTCACACTTGTATCTTGTCGTGTAGAAGGTTGGTACTGGGGAGATCTTGCGAAATCCGGTATTAGCACCATAAAAATCTTACACTGGAGAAAGGGACAACCGGTGTCGGGACGGAAGGTGTGAGGTACCTTCCTTTCCACTCCTACGGGTGCCGGTCTCGTTTTCCTTGTCAGAGCAAGTACAGGGGGTAGTGGAGTACCGTTCACACCTGGGGGTCCCATTTCCAGGGACACCGATTCGTCTCTTACGGGGTGTCCACACATCTCCGGGGGTAGTCCCACCCCTCCCCCGTGTCCCTTATGAGCGACGGTGGGGGCGGGCAGAGTCCGCGACGTCGGGGTCCCGTCGGGCACCAATCTCGGGGAGGTCCGGTCTCGGTGTGACACCTGTGTGTGTCCGTCCGAGGTCCCGACCGTCGTCGGGTCTCGGAACTCAAACAGGACTCAGGGCCCACTGAGTTTGAGTACACTAGGGTGTGTTTGTATGTCGCGGCCGGTCGTCCTCGTTAGGTGAGTGTCCGCCGGGAGGCCCTTCACCCCAGGGTCGTGTTCGGGGTCCCGCTGTGGTAACCATCCTCAAGGTCTTGAGGAGTCCCGTAGACCAAGTGGGCTATGGGTCCCGCCTCTCAGTCGCCTCCCCTCCCGGTCCCGGGCCCCGGGCGCACTCAGGACCCTGACCGATGCCCGAGACGGCCCTCCCATCGGGCCGAGAGTCAGTAGGTTCACCCTGAACCTTTTAAAACTCCTTGTCCGAAGATCTCGGGTATTGGGAGTGTCCTGGTCAAATCCAAGACCCGTACGCCGGGTCGGACAGGGTCTGTAGGTTCACCCAAAAGGCCTATGAGGGTCCGTCCGTCAGCTTTCGTGACTCTGGAGACTCGGGGCGGACCCCGTCTCAGAACGAACGGGTGTAGATTCCTGATATGACCGGGTCCTTGTGTCAAATGGAGGCTCGGTAGGAAAGTTGGGACTTAACACCCCCGGGAACCGACTAGTCATGTCTATGCATACTATAGGTTCTGGAAGAGGTCCGAGACAGGTTGGAGTAGGGGGCTGTGGAGTATAAGGAAGAGGGTAAGGCGACTTGGGTGTGAGAGTGGAACTTTAGGGGGTGGGATCCTGGACCCTAGAAGGGAGGATCCCGTAGTACATGCAGAATTCCTAGGAGGCGTCGGCCCGAGTTTATGGTGGAGGAGAGGTAGTGGGGTCGACCCTCACACAGACAGCGGTCCGGAGACTACCTGAGTCTGTGGCAAGGGTAGTGAGGGTCGAGTCACAGTGACCTCAAGTACGTACAGTCCAGAGGTATGGTCTGTCACTGGACCTCCCGTTCCAGAGGTGACCCGTCCCGCAACTAATTAATCTCGTCTCCTACCCCTCTCCTCGGTCCTTTCTTTGTGCTCCCAGGTCTCCTCCTCTGTCTACCCTCCTCGGGTGTCATTTTCCGTTAGGAACGCAAACGTCTCGTTATCTTTGGTTCAAGAGCCATCGCGGTCATGGTGACGACGGGTGTTTTCTTACGTAGTAGAGTGTTCGTATGAAACCGGGGATCCTTTACGGAGTCCCACGGACGGACCGAGTGTTACCAAGAGAGACATACCCTTAAGGAGACTGGATGGATGGGTGTGGGGGTGTCTCCACCCTGGGTCCGTCGGTGTCAAGAGGACACACTGAGGTAAGAGTCCGGTTTAAGGGAGAGGTCCCTACACCCCGAGTTAGTGTCGGTCCCTTAGAGACTCGTGTCTACTCTGACTCCTAGATATTAGGTTTGGGGGTCGGGGTTGTCATGTCTGGTGAAACATGAACCTTTCCGTCGTTTCTGGTCACAGGTTTGACGTCGCCCACTCGGTGCTAGTCTCTATAACCAGTCAGAGTAAGTCTTTGCTCACTGTCTTAGGGTCTAGTTTCGTCGAACTCGTTTCTGCCTGTCGAGACTAGTCGTCGACGGTTTACGTTCTCACGACGCAGGCACACTGTCTCGAAACAGGAAGAGACGTGAAGAACTGAGTTGAGCCTAGGTGAAGAAAGGGTAGGATCCATATCTGCTGAAATCTTTACGACCCTTTCTTTACTTGTGTTGTAATTTTTGGTCGATATGAAGTAATTTTTTTTAAAAAAAAGTTACGGTCCCTTTATTCTTAAGGAGGGGCGTACAAGTGTCGAGACGGGTGTCTTCTGATTGACTAGAACTTGATGAGTAGTCGGGACTCCCTTCTCCATCGGTCGCTTCCACTACCTGCGAGAGGGGACTTGTGGACGTACGTGGTCCCCACTCCCGACCCCCTCCTCCGCGGGTCTCGTTCATACCACTCGGTAGGTCTTCAGGTGACTGGTGTCTCGACAAGTCTCGTCTCTCGTCACGGGTCGAGGTCGGAGATTTCCGGCACGTGGAGGTTTGTGTAAAGAGGGAAAAACCAATCAGAACGACTCCTACTAAAGACAATGTACACTGGTCTTTTCGTTCTGTTGGGGTTAGTACACATAGGTATTCGTGTTCTTTTTCAGAACCACCAACATGGTTTTAAAATTATCATCCATAAGGAGTCATAACTCCACTGTCCAATAAAATCAAAACGAAAAGATATACGAAATTTTTTTAAAGGGGGTGTAATATAATTAAAATGAAAATAATATATTCATGATTTATGGACTACATCGTCTTTAACATTTTTTTTTTTTTCTTTTCACAAAAAGTCATTCTTAGAACTGTGAGTCCCTAACAACAATAACTGGAATCTGTGTGTGTGTGTATAAAACCGGACACCTTAACTTACTGTGGTGGGACGTCCATGGCAATACGGTGACTTCGACAGTGTTTTGTAAACCTCTGTAATTTCATCACAAGACATGGGTACCTTTTATTGAACTTGAGATTAGTGCAAACTCCAAGTGTGTACATGTCTGTCTCCATTATGGTTAACCCACCTGCCACTCTTCCAGGTTTCCTCTGAGTCTTGTGCTCACCGTGGACTTTGGGTCTTTTGATTAGTGGGACTTTCTCCTTCACCCGGTCTGAGTTGTGGTGGCACACTCCCAGTCTCCGTCATCGCTCTAGTTCTACGGACCCTCCGTCGAGGCCTTATGGGGTTTTAGTGGAGGAGGATCTTACTTTTCTAGACTCCAATTTCCCCGCCCTCTCCCCTGTGTAAGGTCCCTACGATACTTCCTCACGCCGTCGACGACTGGCAATGCAGGATTGGGGTGAGGAAAGGATGCTGTACATCGAGATTCTTCAGATCAGGATTATTTGGTCTACGGACCGACCAAGGAAGAGTCTCATAAAAAATAAATACAAATTAACCTCCTATTTCGAAATTTTATAACACGACCAAAGACGGTATGTTGTACTTAGTCAGTACTCGTATGTGTGCAGGGGAGGGAGGACGTGGCGGGCAGATCCAACAGTGTCTCCTGGCCCCCTCTAGGGACACAATACACCTTGAAGGGTGATCAATAGAGAAGATGGACTCACGAGTCAGCGGGTCACCACAAGTGGAGATACGTTGGGGCACCTGACATTGGGTGGTCCGAGGGGACATGTACTCTAAGTTTTTATGACCTCACCCAACGGTAAAGGAGGAGGTCCCCTAGAAGGGTTGGGTCCCTAGTTTGGGTCCAGAGGACGTAACCTTCACGTCCAAGAGATGGTGATCGGGTGAGGTCATAAGAACGGACCTCTTAAGGTACCTGTCTCCTCTGTATCCCAGTGTTTCTCAACCTGAACTGACTTCGCTGAACCGGGTACCGCGTGTTAGCAGAGTTAGTAGAGATAAAGTGAATACCATTTCATATACAAAGTTACGATGAGAGAGTTAAGTAGGATGGGAGAGGAAGGGGGCATACCGGTTTTTAGTACAGACGCAGAGATAAGGACGGGACGTTTAACCAAGTAATCATGGTAAAAAGATCTAAGGTATATATAGGAAATTCTACGTGATAAACAGTCTCATATAAATATAACTTCTTTATCTTAGACACGGAGGACTATACTAGTTTACCCTTTATATTTCGTGGAGATACTTTACAAGGACACCTTTTACTTGGTCTTAGATTAGTTCTGAGATATAAATTGAAAGTCAAATGTCCTTTATGTCCCTACCTCCTCGTTTGATTGTCGTGACGTTCCTGTCTTATGTAGTTAGATTTTACACTTAGTAAGAGATTTCTGTTCTTTAGGTCAACGAGGTTGTTGTTGTTGTTTTACAGCACTTTATCTCTTCCCCTCCCTGATATTATCTTTCTCTCCTAAACTCTTTGTTTTACTCTTGTTTCTCCGTAAATTTCACCGTAAGGTTTCAATTTGTAATCTTAGTAGTATATTGGTGGTTTAGACCGTTAAGGTAAAGATCTATTTACGGGTTTCTTAACTTTCGTCCTTGAGTCGGTCTATGGACATGTGGTTACAACTATCGTCGTGTTAGGTGTTATCGCTTTTTCGTCTTTGTTGGGTTTATGGGTAGTAGTCCATTTACTTATTTGTTTTACAGTTGACATTGTTACGTATGTTACCTTATAATTGGAATTTTTCCTTACTTTAAGACTAAGTACGACGATGTACCTACTTGGAACCTTTGTAATACGATTCACTTTATTCTGACTGTGCCCCCGTTTATGACATACTAAGGTAAAGATATTACATGTATCTTATCTGTTTAAGTATCTCTGTTTTTCGTTTTATTTCCAATGGTCCCCAACGCCTCCGCCCCCCGCCTCAAGTCCTCAAAAACACATTAGCCACGTCTCAAAGACAAACCCTAGTACTTTTTCAAGACACTACTACCAACGTGACACGTACAGGAATTACGGGAACTTAACATGTGGATTTTTACCAATTTTACCGTTTTGAATATAATAAACACGTACGCACGATTCAGTGAAGTCAGTGCAGGTTGAGAAACTCTGGGACACCTGACATCGGACGGTCCGAAGAGACCCTAAAGGGTCCGTTCTTATGACCTTACCCAACGGTAAAGGAAGAGGTCCCTTAGAAGGGGTAGATCCCTACTAGGACGTGGAGGACGTAACCGTCCATCTCAGAAATGGTGATCGCGGTGGACCCTTCAGGTACAATATATATAAAATGGTGTTATTTTCTTAAGATAGAAATAAGGATAGAACTTTTTATAACTTCCTTTGGGTATTTGTGTCGGGTGTCGTTGCACAATCTTAGAGAAGTGAGACCACGGGTGAAGGAAGAGTGGGGTGTATGTCCTTCCTTGCAGTGAGTCAGGACAGGTCGAGAAACGCTGGGGTACCTGATATCGGATGGTCGGAGGAGACAGGTACCCTAAAAGGTCCGTTATCATGACCTCACCTAACGGTACAGGAAGAGGTCACCTAGAAGGGGTGGGTCCCTAGCTTGGGCCCAGAGGGCGTAACATCTGTCTACGAAATGACAGACTCGGTGTGGGGTGTATTGTGAAGACGTGTTAGGAGGTGTGAGTGGAAATGGGGACGGGGCTGAGAGAATGGTGAACTAATGCATCTACCCGAATCGGAGTGAGGGTGGTTCTTTCTTACGAAGGAGTCCCGACCCTTTCTTTTCCCTCCTACTCCAACCGACACTTCCTGAGACTGTCACCTTCCCGACACCAGTACGGGTGTCAGCAGTAAAAGTAGGGCAGTGTGTCACCTCTACACTCACAAGTCAAAGGAGATGGTCTTGTATTGGAGTAGGAAAGTATCCGTACGGATCGTAAAAGGTGGGGGAATTACTGACAGTGTGGGTAGTCTAGGTTAATGTCGCTTCAGTAACTCACGGTCGAGACAAGGTTCGTGGAATGTCTGGAAGAGATATCAGGATATTGTTAGTACGTCGATTGGTGATAGAATGGTAAAACGTGATTTGAATCCGAGTCTGTACAGTTCACTGAACGGGTCCCAGTGTAGTTTTTCGCAGTCCGGAACCAAAGTGTGGTGCTGTGATTCGACGACAATCAAGTCACGTCGATATGACACTTCAAAGGGTTTCGTTCAACCACTACCCCCAGTTCGCTGGTCTTCCCAATGATCGTTTCGTCCGACAAGGCCGAGGGGTCCACGGAGGATGGCGTGGGGGTCGGGGTGGAGAGTTGACGGAGAGAAAAGGAGTGTTTTACAGTGGATAATTCGGGTTTAGGCGAGTCGACTCAGAAGAACCGTTGGTCTTACTTATGTTTGCAACGTTTGATAATTCCACTGGCGTCAATACGTCCCTCTTGAGTCAGGTCGAAGCCTCGGCGGAAACTGACTGGGGCCCCTCGCCGGGGCGGGGCGGGCGGCCACCGCGTAGGGACGGAGGGAGAGTGAGGGGAAAGGTCGCGGGAGCGCCGAGGACGACAGGGGCTGACCCGAGGTGACATCCGCAGGTTTACGTAAGGAAGGAGTAGGCTCCGCGGTTCATGGACGGGCCGGGCAAAAGATCGATTTCGGTCTGGTCTCTTGGCTGAAATGGGGTTCCTCTTTCGTAAGTCTACTTTTAGAAGCCCTAAAAGTAGACCAGGGAACCGGGGTCCGAGACCGACATGGGTCTATACCGTTTTTGTCCGTGACAGAGAGAAGTTCGAGCGCTGATAGGTACCGTTTTCGAGTCCTCTACACACTGTTACCCCGGTTCATTTCTTTTTACCCTATATTATTTGTGTCATATGTGTCGTTTGTGTCCTATTTGAGTTGTTTTGGGTGTCTTCCTTCGTTTATGAAGTTTTTGGAAACAAAAGAGACGTTTCTTAAATAGGACCCAAAAAAGAGATTGGTTTAAAAGATGAAGTTCGTTTATAATAAAAACATTAAATTTTTTTTTTTCTAGTAAGTGATCTTTATGGTAGACTTCACAAGTTCCTTTAGTACCAGATAAGTACGCGTCTTTTTTTTAATTCCCTTTTTTTAGTTTCCATTTACTCCTAAAAAAGACTCAACTGTAAAAATAAAATAATTCATTAATTGTAAAATATGACAGGACAAACGGTTTTATCTTGTAATGTAAAACTTCTTACATCTTAGTGAGAACTTCTTGGTAATACAGATACTAGTCTGTTTTTATTTTGGGACGAAGAAAGACAAGGACAGTCCTTCAGGAGAGTAAGGAGGGACAGACTTTCTCTCCTCCCTCTTGAATTTTCGATAAAGACTTCCAGAAGGGTCCACGGTAAAATTCACCATGGAGGCAACCTTGGATACTCTTTTTCAAGGAAGTATTACTGTAGTTAGAACGAATTTTTTTTTTTTCTTTCTTTCTTTTGGGATTTTGAATACTTTTTGTGTCAACTACACTTAGTATACAGACTCACCGGTTCAAGGGTGATTCGACGCTCTTGTGTGTCTACACGTCCTGTCTTAAGGAGAGGTGTGTCGCTGATAAGGAGGGACCTCGATAACTTCCATTTATCGGGTCGGGAACAGTTGCAGAGACGGACGTCCGACCCGACGTTTTTAGGGATAAAGGAATGGAGGAGGGAAAGTCCGATGGAAAAAAGATTGAAAAAGGAAAGTTTTTCATCGTCCTATACTGTGATTGGTAAATGACCAATGAACAACTGACCAACAAGATGAAATCGTCCACTGGATTATAGAATTGGTCAGTAAACGTAAAATTTTGAGGGCAGAAGGTCAACACCTTCCCTTTTGTAGACGATTTCCTTAAAGTCCGTAGTCGGTCGTCCACGTCAATACAAACAGAACCCCCTCCCCCACTCGGGACCTTCATTTACCCTAAATCTTGAGGACCCTGGATCACCCCACCAGTCTTCCTCTCCACGGTCCGGAGGGGTGGTTGGTGGGGGGGTTTTCCGTCCGAAGGGTGAGGAGACCTTCTGTTCGACTTCGACCAGACTAAGGTCGACGAACCCTTCTTACTCCGTAGAAACCAGGAGGTCAGAGACCTTGGGTGGGAAGGTCCTACTCAACTGGTCCATGATGGGGGTGGTAGAAGGGAGACGAGGGGAAGAAAGAGAAATTGAGGAAAGGAGTCTCAAGAGAACGTACCACGAAGAAATCCACCGTAAATCACTCTAAAGTTTGATGTCGGAAGGAACCGACGGTTGGACTTTTGAAGAAGCAAAGTACACCGTAAAACCGGAGATTACAAAGGTTGGTGTTTCATACATGAATTTGACGTTGGAGAAGGAACCATCTCTAAAACGGCATTCCAAGGAAGGGACAACACTCATCGTGAAGAAAGGAAGAAGTAAAAGGTCTGAGTCTTTACGGACCTACCCAACATAGAACATTCGTTTGGAATGTCCGTTTTGACTGTGTCATTCCGTATACCGGATTAACATGCCCCATTATCTATAAAGAAATTGAGAAAAGGATCAGTAGGAAGCAGAAATACATCATATATTAAGTTGACAATCTTCTCCTCTAAAGTATGTTAAGTTAATTCTGGAGTAGGAGACAAGAATACCTCTAGGTGAAGAGAAGGATTATATGGCTCCCCGAGAAAAAGAGTCTTAGACGAGAGAACTCAAATGAATAGATGACTACATAACTAAAATGTACATAGAGTCTAATACCGTTCAGAGAAAGGAAGAGAGGACTATGCCTTGAATTCGGGTGAGTGTTAAAAAATTTTAGTAATAGATACCAAGTAAGGGTGGGGAGGAAGTTCAGATAAGTTTACAGAGGAGTGGTCTCGTAAGACACCCGCAGGAGTAATTTTGACGTGAGTCTAGGAGGAAGGGCTCTTGGGGATCAAGGGACAAGGACGAGACAAAAAAGGTATCGGGGTAGAAAAAGACCGTGTGACATGTGAGTAACACACACAACAGACAGGAGGAGGTGATCTAATATTTGAGATGTGTCCGTCCTGAAAGTCAGTCAAATTCAGTGACGACTCGGGGACATTGGTTCTTGTCACGGACCGTGGCTTTTTTTTACGAGTCATTTATAATCAACTCACTTATTTGAATCTCACCGTACCGTGTAATCGACTTTTGCACCTTACTAACGATGAGTGGGACACAAAGACCCGGGTGTTGTAGTACAGTGGTCCTCGGACAGTCGTTACGTTTGAGAGTCCGGCTGGGATCTGGAAGACTTAGTCTCCGACGTCAATTTGTTCGAAGGGTCTATTCTGTATACGTCTAGTTTCAAACTTTTCAAACTAGATATATCGGCACGTTTGCTGAATTTGAACCTGTTAGGACAAGAATTTTCTAAAAGAATATACACTCTTTATCCATTATCCCCCAGAGACCTCTCCTCTGAACCGACCGGTTCCTCTATCTCTACCTTCTTTCTTTGATAAGGGATCCTTAATAGAACACAGAAAACGTACGTTAATTATCGATAGGGACCACCGAGTCTTCCATTTTTTAGACGGACGTTACGTCCTCTGACCCCAAGCTAGGGACCCAACCTTTCTAGGAGACCTCTTCCCTTACGGATGGGTAAGGTCCTAAGATCGGACCTCTTAAAGCACCTGGTTCCTCGGACCACCCGAGGTCAGGTACCCCAGTGTTTCTCAGCCTGTGTTGACTTACTGAGTGTGAAAGTGAAAGTGACGATCACTATTTTAACTAATGAACACTCTATTTATCATATATCATTTTCCAGGAACGACACAGAGGTGCCTTACGAAGAGACCGGAAGAAGGAGACATCGGAGAACAGAACGACGAAAATAGACGGTGGGGTTGAGAGGGACGGTTGGTCATATTTCTTATGCTGAGGCGACGATGAGTGAATCTTCCGTCTTTCCTGATGTCTTCGAAACTCAAAATTTTTTGTTCAAGTCCTGAAGGGATCATATCACCACGTCACCTATTCTTAGGCGGACGGTTACATCCCCTGTACCCAAACGAGGGACCAGACCCTTCTGAGATGCACGGTGTCTCGTCGATTCGGGTACTCGAAGTTGCTGACTTCGGACGTACGAGACCCCGGGTACTCGGTGTGGACGACTCGAGCTCACGACGTTGGTGACTTCGAGTGACCAGATGTCGGACACGAGGCGTTGCTCTCCGGTGGTGTCACTCTTCGGGCGTTGGTGTCGACCTCTCATCGGGACCGAGAAGCGCTGATCTCTTTCGGGCTAGCGTCGTTGTTTCTGGGGCGAGTCGGTTTTGATTTTACTTTATTTATTCAGTAATGTTTTATTTCTTTCTTGTTCAAGTAACCGAAACAAAAAATCTAAGGACATTCCCTCTTACTCTGTCTTTATTTCCTTTGTCTTTTGAAGTGTAACATTGTTTGTGCTCACATTTATTGTCTACATCACACCTATGAGGTGAGAGAGAGTGTCTGGTGTGAAGTCGTCACACACACACACACACACACACGCACGTTATGTGTTTACGGTTACGAGGGTTTTTAGTGGAATTCTTCTGTGTTCGAACGGAGACGAAAGGAGAGCAGAAGGGAGTAGAGGGAAGTCTCACCCCCAACCAGTCCTGGGGTCGTGAGGTACAATTCGTGGTGCCGGTACTCCTTCTCACGGTCGTTGTTGTCCGTCGAGGTACTTCGGGTGGTCGAGGCACCGTCTCGACAGCGGGGTCATGGGTCTGCCGTCGGAGTGACGGGTGACGTACCTCTTCTTGAGTCACCTTAGGAACAGTGTTGAGAGGAGGGTGACCGGGGACGATGGAGGTGAACGGACGTGAGGACAGGGGGACGCATTTACCTCCCTTTACCTCTCATTCCTCAGAGACAGGGGTGTCATCCTAGCCCCCGAGTTGATCCGTGCTCTCTGAGGTCTTCTACTCCCTTTTCCGGACCGGAGAGCGTTCCTCCGACGCAAAGTCGGGTCCTAGGTCGGGTCAGTTCCGTCCACCTGTTCTTCTCTCCACTCCCTGAGGAGGGTCCCCGTCGACCCCATGACCTCTGTCGGGGTGGTCGGCAGACGACGGGGGTCTCCTACTCTGTCGAGTTTCGGACGGGTTGTGGGTAGTCGACTCCTCGACCTTGGGGTGAACACCCGAGGCCAGTACGGGACCTTTAGTTTAGTGACTTATAGTTGAGTGGTTCACGGGACTGAACCTCTCCTAAAAAAGTGGTAAAAAAGTTTTACAGACCCTAAAACGGAGGAGACAGTGAAATTTACGTCTCCTAGTCTAAAGGGACTTTACGTCAGAGGACGGAACGAATAAACACGTCTAAATATACACGAGGTCGGAGACTCGACTAGTATGTTTATGGGAGTCACCCAGTTCCTTTCGTAAAGTCGGTGAGGTGTTCATCCTTGTTTCCATGATGTCCCGGTCCTGGGGTTCACCCCGAGACCGGTCCGTTTGTCTTTGGATCTTTTTATGAGTTACTAAAGAATTATCGCCAATAGATCCCGAACCTTAAGAAAGATTGTCCACTTAAAAAGAAAGAAGGAGTATGTAAACGTATAATGGTGTAAGTGTCACTAAATGCTACTACTCGTCTTTAGTGAGACCGTCGAGGGAAACAAGAACTCTAGTACATCGTTTCGGTTTGTGACAATATGCCCCGTCGAGGTAAGAGTCCCGTGGTACTAGTGAAGTCCTAGGGACACTCAAAAGGGGGAAAACAGGAGATGTTGTTATATAGAGGTCATAAGGTCTGACACGAGACACAAAAAAAAGGGGAGCGAGTAGGAGAAACTGCAGGATTTTAGACCACTCGATTTTACACGGGCGAGGTCGTGTGAGAGAGGAATAGGGTTGACACAGTGAGAAACTTCGGTGAAACAACCCAGTCTTCACAGTGTGAAACAAAAAGGTCAAGGGTAATAAAGTATTTTCTGATTCTCACTTTACGTTACTTTATTAGGTCTTTGAAAAAACTGTCGTTGGTTGAGAACAAATCTTACGTCCGATAGGATGTGCAACTCGTCGACTGTACGTAATCTCACCACCTTGGGTCTGAGGTATGAGGGTCCGACGGAGAGGCAGGGAGTGAAGAGGGGGTAGGACTCCTCCGTGGGAGACATCAGACATCCGTATGTAATAAGTTTATGGACGTGTCTGTAAGTCAAGTCAGTGAGTCAACACAGATTGCGAAACACTGGGGTACCTGACGTCGTGCGGTCCGGAGGGACAGGTAGTGGTTGAGGTCCTCAAATGAGTTTGGGTACAGGTAACTCAGCCACTACGGTAGGTCGGTAGAGTAGGAGACAGTAGGGGAAGAGGAGGGGGGAAGTTAGCAAGGGTTGTAGTCCCAGTTTGTAGAGTGTAGTCCACCGGTTTCATAATCTCGAAGACGAAGTCGTAGTCAGGAAGGTTACTTATAAGTCCTGATTAAAGGAAATCCTACCTGACCAACCTAGAGGTACGACAGGTTCTCTGAGAGTTCTCAGAAGAGGTTGTGGTGTCAAGTTTTCGTAGTTAAGAAACCGTGAGTCGAAAGAAATATCAGGTTGAGAGTGTAGGTATATACTGATGACCTTTTTGGTCTCGGAACTGATCTACGTGGAAACAACCGTTTCATTACAGAGACGAAAAATTATGTGACAGATCTAAAAGAAGGTTCCTCGTTCACAGAAAATTAAGTAAGTACCGAAGTCAGTGGTAGACGTCACTAAAACATCGGGTTTTCCTATCAGAGAATGACAAAGGTAACAAAGGGGTAGATAAACGGTACTTCACTACCCTAGTCTACGGTACTAAAATCAAAAGACTTACAACTCAAAATTCGGTTGAAAAAGTGATAGGAGAGAGTGAAAGTAGTTGTCCGAGAAATCAAGAAACCAAAGACGGTATTCCCAGCATAGTAGACGTATAGACTCTTATAACTATAAAGAGGGTCGTTAGAACTAAGGTCGAACGCGAAGTAGGTCGGGCCACAAAGAGTACTACATGAGACGCATATTCAATTTATTCGTCCCACTGTTATATGTCGGAACTGCATGAAGAAAAGACTAAACCTTGGTCAGACAACAAGGTACAGACCAAGATTGACAACGAAGAACTGGACGTGTGTCTAAAGAGTCCTCCGACCAGTCCACCAGACCATAAGGGTAGAGAAAGTCTTAAAAGGTGTCTGTAACTGAACCGGGTTTTACGTGACAACCGACCGTCGTCGCGGTAGTTCACTACCGAGACTCACCGATAGGAAGGAGACTGTCTAGGTTTTAGACTACGATTTTCTATCGGGTCCCCTCAGTGATCTCTTGCGTCTTTCCACTAAGAGTTTCTCCTCCTAACATACACTTTCTCAAAAGAGAAGTTTTTGGTCCACATAGTCTTGGTGGGGTCAAAAAGGAGACCAATCCCAGGGACACATAATGGAAGACAGAAAAAGACGACCTCTTCGAGTCTCCGAGTCAGTTTGAACGACGTTTCATCTTCCGGACTGACTGGGGTCCCATTGTTGACATTTAGGACGGTCGTGGATAAAACTCTGTGATACGCACGCACGTACGATTCAACGAAGTCAGCATAGACTGAGAAACACTTGGGTCCTTGACATCGACGGTCTGAGGAGACAGGTACCCTACGAGGTCCGTTTTATGACCTTACCCAACGGTACAGGAGGAGGTCCCGACTCTGTGATTTGATGAACGTTTTTACGACCGGACCCGTCCAGTCGCCTTTGATCACAGGTTTGTGGCGAGGGTCACCGGACTAAGAACTTCGAGATAAGGTAGAGTTTCTGTCGGATCCGGGGAGACGTCCTAGATTAGGATGTGGCCGATAACACAGAAAAGAACGAGGGGTTTCCATCTCGCTTCGGGCACCTCGGTCACGGGGAGAGAGAGGGATGGCGGGGAGTCTGGTAAGAGGTGACCCCGGGTGAATCCGGGGACCAGTGTTTCTTTGTTGGTAATCGAGTTTCCGACCTTTTTTTTTCAAAATTATTTATGTTTTTAGAGGTTATTACTGAGACGAGTCGAGTCCCCGTCGTCCTCACTTCACACCTCCCCCGCCCCTGGGAACCACGACTCACTCCTATTTAATTTTTAGGGTTGTTCGGTCACTGTCATACATGTCTTCCTTTCCCCAACCCGAAGGTTCCGTCCCCGGCCTCCACTGTTCCGGTCTCAACCTTTCCTGTACCGGAACCAGACGGGACCGACGGGGAGGGGGCACACGTCAACACCAAGGGTCTCCATCACCCCCTCCCCCTTCTCCGTCTTCTCTCCCCGGTTTCCGTGACCCAAAGGGCGTCCTCTTATACTCCAGGAGCCACGGGGAGGAAGGGAGCCGGGTCCGGGGTAGGAGAACCAGTATGCCGGAAGACCGACGAGGGATCCTCGGAAGTAGAAGAAAGGGTTCGAGACCCTGACAGGACCAGAGACCCCGACGACCCTCTGTCCTCCCTCACTTCAAACCTTCTCCTTGTTCCCCCACCCCCCTGTGTCTCCTGTGTCACCTCGAAGGGACAAGACTAGAGTCTTTCCAGTCTTAAGAACTTCGTTCAGTCGTGTGTGGTCGACACACTGAAATCGGATCAACGGACTAGGGAAACTCCCAGTCGTTTAAGGAACCACTTCTTTTCCGTTACCTCTGGTTCGGATGTTCCAACGACACCCTCCCCTGTCCTGGTGTGAACACGTCGTCTCCCGTGACGCGGACCGTGCACCGGTCACGAGGGAGGGGAGGGGTCCGAAGGGCCTGGGGCGTGAATGCGACGGCGGCCCCACACGTCACCCTCGTCGTCGCCGAGAGGAAGGGACCCGGCGTCCTGTCACCACCACTTGTCAGTAGGGCGAGTGTCACCCCGTGGGGACGGACCACGTCCTGTCTGGTCTAGGACTCCCAGGGGTCTCCACGGCCCCGTGTCACTGGAAGTCGGAGGATCCCCTTCGGGCGGGGGGTCCTCGGACGGGAGGGACCCTTCAAGGCGAGGGGGTCCGGTCCAGGTGTTGCGGATGGAGTGTATTTGGGGGTGAGTGGGGTGTAGACGTCCATTATGTCGAGTAGAGGGGTTTCCCCCCGTGACTTCCCACGGTCGAGACCGAGAGACCCTTGGTGACGGGACGTTTTGCCGTCGGAGCCCCGGGTAGTCGGACGTACCCCAGGGGGTCAACCCCCACCCGGGGACTGGGGTGACAACCGTCCCTCTCCTCCATTCCTCTTTATCTAGTCATCTACACTCGAGACACTCCCGGTAGGTCCGGTATAAACAGTGGATCGTCAAAGACCGTGAATCATCCATTATTTAAACATACCTACCTACCCACCTACCCACCCCCACACCCACGTACCCACCCACCTACCTACCCACCCATCCTGTCCTTGACCTAAGGTAGTGTCGGGTGATTGTATACGTGTAAGAAGACGACGTACATCTAGGGATTGAAGTCCGATCCGTCTCTCGTCGCGACCCATTTACGACTTAATCGATTCTGTAGGGAAGGGAGGTGGAAGTTTTCCGTAGGGGTGTGGTGCGTAGGCGGGGTGGGTCCTGTTCCGTACTTCTCGGAGTAGACGGGGATCTCCGGGGCCACGGGGACAGGGGGAATGGACCTGTGACGAACGTCGTCAGTCACCCCAACCGTGCCTGCCCGACCCGTGTCCGGTCGGCCCCTGTGACGTGGAAGAGTGTCACGTGGAGGGGCCACGGGGGGACGTCCCTAGGTACCTCACTTCCCACAGTCCTCTTTCCGTCTTGTGCGTTCGGAAGACGGAGGAGGAAAGGAAAAGCATATGGAGTCTGTACACTGGAAAAAGTGAGTCTCCAGAACATCACTTTCAACGAGCCAGCACAGGTTGAGAAACGCTGGGGTACCTGATATGTCAGGTACTTTAAGAGGACTGGTCTTATGACCTCACCCATCGGAAAGGGAAGAGGTCTCCTAGAAGGGTTGGGTCCCTAACTTGGGTCCAGAGGGAGTAACATCCACCTAAGAAATGCTCGACTCGGTGTTCCCTCCGGGTCCTTGTGACCTCACGCATCGGACAGGGAAGAGGTCCCCTAGAAGGGTTCGGTCCTCAGCTTGGTCGCAGAGGACGTGACGTCCGTCTAAGAAATGGTCGACTCGATGGTCCCTTCGGGTCTCCCGAACCTGACGCCAAAATGTACGTACGGTTAAGCGAAGTCAGTACAGACTGAGAAACCTTGGGATACCTGACATCGGGAGGTCCAAGGAGACAGGTACCCTAAAAGGTCCGTTCTTATGACTTTATCCAACGGTAAAGGACGAGGTTCCCTAGAAGGGGTGGGTCTCTAGTTTAGACGTAGAGAACGTAGAGGACGTGACCGTCCGCCCAAGAAATGAGGATCACGGTAGACCCTTCGGACCCCGAAATATATGGACTTGAGTCTAGAAGTGACATCGAGACGTTCCATCCACGTTGGTAGAGACGAAGACCCGCTCGTTTCATTCTGAGTCCCTGTATGTCTTTCACGGGTCCCAATGCACCTCGATCAGTCGACCCTCTCGGTCTTAAGTGGGTTTAGTCGGGAACGGGAAAAGGATGTCCTTCGGTTGAGAGTTTCGGGTCCCTGACTCTCAAGGGACACCGGACCACCAATCCTGAGCCGTGAAAGGACGGTACCCAGGTGCAAGGTAGACCCCAGGACGTTCAGTGCACCACACACACGACAGATACGAATCAACGAGTCAGCACAGGTTGAGAAACGCTGGGGTACCTGACATCGGACGGTCCTAGGAGACAGGTACCCTAAAAGGTCCTTTCTTATGACCTCACCCGATGGTAAGGGAAGAGGTCCCCTAGAGGGACTGGGTCCCTAGTTTGAGTCTAGAGGACGTAACGTCCGTCTAAGAAATGGTAGACTCGGTGGTCCCTTCGGGTTCAGGGTACCACACCGGTGGGAGACTTTTCTAACACGTTTCCTGAAGAGGATAATAAAACTGGTGGTTCTGACCCGAAAGGAGAGGGTCTTCGGGGGAGAGGGTGAGACTTCTAGAATCCCCAAGGTCGTAGTCTCTTTCGACCCGACGGTATGGAACGTCCACGTCTGTCGTGTGAATTAATTCGGTTTACCCCCGTGCTGTCCCACGGTGGCCCACGGACGACGGGCGGTCGAGGCCAGTGGTAGTTTTATCGTCGGACCACCCTCTGTCACGGGTCGCGGTAATCACGACTCAAGTAATGGATCCAGGTGTTGGGTCCGAACTCGAAGTCCGGTTGGGGTGTCACCAGATTGGGGTCCCGGGTGAACACCCGGTTCCTGAAATTACTTCGGAGAGTCCACAGTCAACATTGGACACGGGGAGTTGGTGGAGGTAGGGTCATTTATGTGAGGGGGAGGGTGAGGGGGAGTTAGGATGGGTCGTCGAGGCGAACTGAGGGGTGGGGACATAAGTGTGTGAAGGTCGAGTGGGAGCGGTCCCAGGGATAAGGAACCGTCGGGGCCCTCCAGAAACTGTAGAACAAAGAGACAACTAGGTTTCTTTATTACTTCCGTCTCCTACCGGGGGAAGAACGAAGGGAGGGGTCTCCGGAGTGGCGGGGGGTACCACCTGGGAGGTACTGGAGAGGTGAGGACGTCCCGTGAGTGGGCCCGTGTGTCCCGTCGTGACCAGGCCACGGACGTGACCCGAACCTGTCGACCCGCCGCCCGTGTGGTGCCCCAGTGTTTAGTGACACGCAGAGACGTCCCTCTCTAACTCCCAACCAAGGCCCCGAGGTCTTGGGTCCGGGGTCACGCGGGAAGGCCCCGGAGGATGGACCGTCCACGTCTCGCTCGTCTCGCCCAGTATCAATCCTCGGGTCGCTCGGGGCACCCCCGCGACGACGGGGAGCTTCTTCGTCCACAACCCCAGAGCCTCGGCTGGCCCCGGTGGACCAGACCGACCGCGACTCCACAGACCCGGGCCGTGTCGCCCGTCACCCCGGTGGTACCGGCGGTGGCGGAGGTCTCGGGGTCCGTGGACGTGAAGAAACAGGGGACGACGGCGGTCGGCGTCCGGCGGGTGGAGTGTAACCAACCGTTACACGTGGACTCTCCTCTCCGTCCAACTCCGTCGTGGGTCCGAGGGAGAACGTAGAGGTGGTCACCGTCGGTTCTGTAGGTCTCGTGGGTGACACGGGGTCTTCCTACGAGAATCGGTGTCGTGAGTAGGGTCGGTGGTTCTTGTCCACCAGTCGAAGAACAGAGTAATTCATGGATCAGACCGAAGTAGGAGAGTCGCTCCATCCCTCACACACGTTAAGATGGCGGGGGTCCCAAGCCTCTCCCGTTCACCGATTGTTTCTCGTGGTGTCATGAGTGGGTTTAGACTGGGTAGGGTTGGCCGGGCGTGACGGAGGGATGGACGGGAGCGTCGAGGGGAACCCCCGAGGGGAACCACCACTAGTCGTCCCTCCGTCTCGGGACTCGGTCCACGGCGTCGTCGAGCCCGAGGTCCAGGAAGTGCTGTGGGACCCGGACCGTCGTCTGTCTTCTCCCCTGTCTTGTTCCGTGAGAGCCTGATTCGGACGGTAAGGGTCAAAGAGTCCATTCCTTTGACTCTGGGTCCCTTCAATTCATTCCAGAGGTCTCTTCGTTCGGGTAGTCGTTACCACGTCTCGAGTCTTCGGGGTCCAGATGTCGTTGGGTCGGGTACAGCCCCCGAACCAGGAAGGGTGGGTGGGGAACCTCCAGGTCCTGTAATGTTTGATGGGTGCTCTAGGGTCGTCTCATCCTGTGTCCACCTATTTTCCTATGATTTTCCGACTTGGTCTAAGCATGGGTCCAGACAGACTGAGGACTCCGAACGGACGAGAGACAAAGGGGACGGGTCCGGGTGTCTCGGAAAGTACGATTTTTCGTCGATAAAAGGTTTGACGGAGTGTGGTTGTAGAGGAGTGGAGGCCCGGCATCTTAGGGAAGTCGTCGGCGGCCCCGGGGCCGTAAGGTCCTCCGGGCTCCTCCACCCGTCACTACCACGGGACGAGACTCGGTGGTTCGGGACGGTCGTCGTGAAGTATCACATCTACTGTCACCCACAGGTCCCTCTCGGTCCGCACGGGACGACGGACCGAGACGTGACCCCCGTTGTGGTCCCGAGGACGGTCCCCGTGTCCGTCACGACCTAGGTCTGTCTCCTCTCTACTGACTACTCTTCTACCGACTCTCGTCGCTGAATTGAGGGTAGAGGGAACCGTGTCTGAGGTGTTTGATCGTCCGTGACAGGTGTCCGGGTCCCGACCCCTTCGTCGTTCCGTCTCCGGACGTAACACCACTCTCCTTGGTAAAGGGCCGTCCCGGTGGGACTTGTAGGAGTGGAAGAGGTCTACGGTTGACCTCGAGTCCACGTCTCTTTCTTCACGGTCCGAGACCGGGAGAGCGTGGTAGGGAGTGTACGAACTTAATCTCCTGTGGTTTCCACCCCCGTCTGGGGACCTCGTGAGTGACAGTACCGCCCGCGACACGGGTGGCATCCCGTCCCGCCGGTGCACCGGGGCGTCGAGAGGTAGACCCTTCAGGAACCACGGGTGCAAGTCCTTGTCGAGTAAGACGTCGTCGTATACTCGGGGGGCCCGTGGGTCGGGTCCCGTCTATGGGTGCCGGACTCTCCCGTCCCTTCTCACTCGGGATTGACGTCGGACGGTCCGGGGCCTACTTGGGAGGAGTCGAAAGTGTGTTCGGGTTCTAAGACTTGGGAAAGGTACGACGACACGTAGGGATGATTTGGGTATGTGTGACGGTACGTGGTCATTGTGACCGATTCTTGGCCGTCCGGGTCCAAGTTCTGGAAAGAGACGATGAAGGATGGGTACGTTGGGTAGAACTCCTTAATAAATTCGAGAGACTAGGAAGAGAAGTAGTAGACAATCTACTCATTACACTCCCGGTTTTTATTACATTCGTTCCGTTGGTCACGTCAAACACCGTAGATCTTTCCTAGTTATTATTTACCGTCAGTAGCGATAATACAAATTATAATATACTAGACGACGTGACCGGAGGGATACATTGAGGAAGGTGACCTATGTTCGAAGGACTTCTGTCCTCGGTGTAGACTAAAAGAAACATGACGTCAGGAATCGGGTTCCGAGTGATTTTTTACTCAGGTCACTTAGTTACGTAGTCACTCTCTCTGACGTTCACTCACTTATTACGGTTTGTAGGGACAAGTAGGTTGTCCGAAGGGTGCCGGGGGGTTGTGACAGTTGAGACGACGGACCCGGGACGCCGGGACCAGAAGGACTTCGTGAGTGGGACACAGGAGGGCCGACCTCAGGTTGGTACACCGTCTCCTGTCACACGACCAAGGAGGCGACTCCGAACCAGAGGTCGCAGTACCGGTGGTGGAGTGACGGACATGGATGGTGGACATGGACCTCCCGTCCTCACCCCTCCCGTTTACTCTCATCGTCTCTTCCCGACCCGGGACTTGGAAACATCAGATTTCGGGGCGGGACGGGACGACGGAAGAGTGGAGGACGTGGCGGGGACGGGGTGGGGACTGAGAATGAACCATCTAGTCCCTCGGCAAAGGATCGTCACATTCCGACCGACTCGGGCGACGTGGGCAGACTTGACCCTAGTCCCGTAGGCGGGGCGTTTCCTGTGAAACGTCCTGACGTTTCCCCTCCCTGTCCACCTGCGTCCGAACGGGGTACCGGTAAGTGTGGGGTCGGGGGTCCTAGGGAGGACATGGGTGGGACCGGGGAGGAGACCGTGAAACGACACGGAGAGTGACACACACGGGCCCCACGGGCCGAAGTGGGACGGAGTGGTAGCGTCGAGACGGACCGACGTTACACAGGTGACTACGCATCGGGACCGGGTGAACGGGAGAGGTCCCGGTAGACGTCGAGGGGGTCGTGGTCGGTCAGGTAGAGGACCCGACAGTCCAACCCGTCGTGAAGTCGTTTCGGGCCAAGGACCCCCGTCTCCTCCCACGCCACCCGTGTCGTTCTCCGATCTCGTCCGCCGTCAATCTCGGTCTGGGAGTGAGTGGACCCGACTCCGTAACCGAACCTCGAGAGCGTCATCGAAGGGGACCACATCTTAGGCCTCGGTGTCCCCTTGGACCCGACCAGGACGTTATCGGCGTGTGTACCTTGGAGACTTTCTACCCACGAGAGGGATGGGAGAAGTGTACAGACGGGGGTAGGGCGAATGGGGGTGAGGACCTGAGGTCCTCGGGTGCCTTCTCGTCGTCTTTCACGTTCCTCAGGAGACACAGTGACTCTCACTCATCCCGCTACGGGGGATACGGACCGACACCCCCCGGAAGGTCCCAGTCCTACCGTGACTTCCAGAGACCCCTTTTTTCCTGGTGCTCTCGGGTAGTCTTTCACGGGGGGAGTCGGGTGAGGTAAAGAGCCCCCCGGTTCTTCTGAGACTTGAAGTACAGGTCCTCACTAACCGAGGGGAGTGGACGTCGGTCCCGGGCCACGGCTTACTCTCCAGGGGTCTGGAGGGGACTTCCCACTCACCCACAGTGTTCACGGTGTATGTCGACAAGACGGGATTCCTCAGCGTCCCTGTTGGCTCCGTGACGGGCGGTGTGGGGCGTCTGGACCTCGCCTCTCTGTTCTTCCGGGAGAGTCATATGTCCTGTACGGACGACTCTCCGGGTACAGACCACTCTTTCCTTATCCCCTTCGACAGGGGTCCGAGAGGATCCTGCACATTCTTTCCCGGGACCTTGGTCTACGGTCCCAAGTTTAGGGTCTAGGAGGTGGTCGATCAACATACTGGAACTTGTTTAGTGTAAGACGATGACTCGGAGTCAAGGGAGTAGACATTTTACCCGTAGTATTACAGTCACGGAGAGAGGGTGACCCGACAACACTCCTGGGTTCCTCCGTTACATCTCGTACGAGAGTCGTATCGCGGGTCTACCCTATTCATGAGTATCTACAGTAGTAGAGTGGTCCGGTAGAACCCACCCGCGACGTCCCACAAGTTTGTCCTACGACGGTCACCTCAGTCTCTTCGCCTAAGCCCATCCCGCCAGGTCGGACCATTACTCGTAGGGAACTCGTGGCCGAGACTCGGACCCGGTCTTCGCGACGAGGTCGGAGAGGTTTAAGAGGGAGGGACCGGGGCCCGACTGGGGAGGAGGGAGGAAGGAGAAAGAGTGGCGGCCATCCTCTACCTCTTGGCGTCTGACCTCGCGACGTCGCTGTGAGCTCGGGCGCGGTGGCGAACGCTGGAACCGGGACAGTCGTCGCGGTGCTTCAGACGCTCCCCTCCTTCTACAGGGATCAAGCAGTGGGTGACGACGCCGGGCCGCGGACAGTGTTGGGGTCAAGGATGGGCCGGGGACGGATGGGCACACCGGCAGAGGTGCGGGGGCTAGGAGTCGAGGACCGAGGGGTGCCAGCGACATCGAAGCCACGAGACCCAGCGCACCTATGAGCTTCCGGTCCGGGCAGCCGACGAAAAGGCTTGACGACACGAGACGTGGCCCCCACCCCCTGTGCCCAAAGCCCACCCGTTCCTCTCCCGGTCAACTGGCAAGGTAAGGCGCGTCGGTGCGTAGAGCCGGGACGGCGGGAGGGGAGAGGCGCTTCGGCCGGAATGGGACCCCCGTTCAGACCGTCGTCACAGGTCCGTCGACCGCGCCGACGGGTGTGCGGTCCCAACCCGTGAGCCCGAACTACAAGAACGTCGACTGGGACGGACGCGGGGAACGCGCCGCTGGGGTGACTCCGACGAGTGTCTCTTCTGCCTTTCGGCTCACTCCCGTTCTGTAGTTAACAACTCTTAGTTTCCGTTCGGCCCTTCCGTAGCCTGTTCCAGTTCCAGCCGGGTGCCTCAGTTCTCACGAAACGATGGATGTTCGACGCACTGAGATCTGTTCAATGAATTGGAGAGACCCGACACGCCAGGGACAGACTTTTTGCCCTCGTTACTATGAGAGACAGATTGCGCCGACATGATCCTCAATTCACTCTCTACTTTACCTCGACCGATTCTCGGACTGTGTATCACCTGCTAGTTATTATCCGTTGTGGACTCTGAACTTCCCCCGCGAAGGAGAGGAGATAGGAGGGAGCACGGAGGAGGCGGTTTTTTTAATAGGGTTTATAGACGTCTGACCGAAGAAAGAGAAGTCGTCGAGGCCCAGGTAGGCTGCAGGGTTCTGGAGTCGCGAGGGGCTGGGTGTCCCGGGGGCCGGTGTCGGTAACCCAGGTGAGTGGCGGAGCGTCCGCGTGTCGTGCGTCGCGTAGTGGGGCTTCCCGAGGGGGTCCAGGCCCACGGTGCAGAGCAGGTTCCGTATCTGGAAGGGCGGCTTCCTCGTCGGACGCCCCTGCCCGAACCGACCGCCGGCGACAGGGCGAGGACGGCACACGGGCGGGGCCCGCGACGCCCGGCCCGGGGCCCAGGGACCCGTGGGGAGGCCCGGCGGGCGGCGCGGCTCGGTGGACGCGGGACGCGGGGGAGGCCCGCCCGCGTCTGAACGGGGCTCGGCCTGAGGGGCGGGCGCGGAGGGGGCCCCGCGGGTGGATGGACGACGAGGGGCTTACCCGTCGCCGAGGAAGAGCCCGGCCTATCCGTCGCGCCCCACGAGCCCCGGCCGCGGCGCCCGGCCGGCCCTCGGCTCGTCGTCGTCGGGCTCCTCGTCGTCGCCCCGGCCGCCCCGGCCCTCCGAGCCGTACTGCGCTTGCCCTGTCGACCCCTCCGCCCTCCCTCCTCCCTCGTTGTCTCCCTCCTCCCTCTGCGCTCCTCCCGGCCCGGCCCCCGCCACGCCGCCCTCCCCCGGCCCCGGTCCCGGGCTCGCCACGCCACTCCCCGAGCAGCCCGCCGGCGCCTCAGCCGCGGCCCGGCCCGCCCCGCCCTCCTCGCCGGCCCTCCTCGCGCCCGCCCGCCCGCGACTGGGCCCGGCATGCGCCGAGATCACGGGGTCCGCGGCCGAGACCGGGCAAAATACGGGGCGCGGGCCGCGGGGCCGGCCCCCGGAGGAGGAGTCGTTTGCCCCGCCGCCGCCGCCGAGCCGCTCCCCGGCCCGACTCGGGCCCCCCAGGCCGGGTCGTCGTCGCCGGGCCTAGCGCTCACCCCCTCCCCTCCCTCCCCGACCTTGGCCCGTCCCCTCCTCCCTCCCCGACATCCCCTTCCCCCTCGCCTCCCCTATCCCCCTCCCCTCCCTGGTCCCCCGCGTTTCGCCCCTCCTCTCCGCCTAGACCTCGGGGGTGGTGGTGGGTGGGCGACGGCCGCAGGTGCCCCGTTGACCTGGTCCTCCACGTACAGGCCGGGCCCTGCCCTCGGGGTCCGGTGCCTCCCCGTCTCTGCCGGACTCCGGACCCGGCCGGTGACGCGATCCTAACTCAAGGACGGCCTTCCTACTTCTTAACAGAAATTCCTACTGTTGCCCGTCCTGCCCGGGTAGTTGAGTAGAAGCGGACAGAGACCCGGGTGTCGTGGCGAGTTAGGGGTGTGGTGAGAGTAACGCGTCGGACACAGGGATGTAGGGGAGACTCTAGAGAGGAGAAAGGAGACAAGGACCCTATCCTTGAAGCGGTCTTTGTCTACCATAGGGGAAAGACAGACGACTGTCATAAAGAGAGGGATGATAATGGACACGAGTCCGGGTAGGTTGGTAGGAGGAGGGGTCGGACTGTGTGAAGGGGTGGGAGAAGGAAGTGGACGCCCTGGGAGACGGAGAGGTGGGATGGGTGTTGGAGAAAACAGAATGAAAGGGCCAGTACTGTCGGAGGGACGGTGGAGGGTGGGGGTGTAAGGGTGGTAGGAGGGTTGGTAGAGTCGTGGGAGGAAGAATTAGAACCCTCCGTAGACCAGACCGACTTGACCTCTTAAGGCCCTAGATCCGGTATGAGGAATCGTCTCTCGGGGTAGGAACCCTCCTCCTCGTCCTCTCTCGGACTCCTACTTCACCCCCCCACCCCCTCCTCCACCCTTATTCCAGTCCGGGTCTCCGGGGACTCCTGTCTGACACCCCTCTCACCCCGACTCCTCTTTCGTCTCCTTGATCTCGGTTCCGGTCACCTTCTCCCCCCGGTCGTCCTCCATAAACGCCCCCTCCAAGTCGTCGACAGAAAGGATTCTGTCCCTGTGTACCCGGACCAATAAGGAGAACAGTGTACACCTCACCATCCTCTACCCTCTCTCTCTTTCTGTCCCGTCCGTTTCTCCCGGGACCGTGTCTCTATTCACCCGAATCGGTAGTCTCGGTACACCGGGGTTGTCTCCCCGTGGACTTGGACCGAATTAGGTCGTGTGCGTGGGGGAGTGGAACTTCAGGAGAGTTTAACAGGTCTGACGAAGGACCTTTGCGACTGGGGACTGTCCCAGAAGAGATTATGTCCGTCATGGGTGTAAGGGTGACCGCTTCCTCCTTGTTCTGTACTGGGGGTCCCACAATAACCACTGCTTTCGTCCTTTCGTTCTCGGAATTGTCTAAAATCGTCGTCCACACAACAGGTCCCCTTTCTTTAAACCTGTCGGTCTCTGGCTCTCTGGGTGGTCAGATTTTGGTCTGGAGACATGGAGAAGGACTCCCCACTTTTACAGGACGGTCTAAGGAGGATCCTTTTTTTGACAAAGGGAGGGCAGAAGAGGGGGTCGGCAGAGGGTCGAAAGGGTCGAGGATCCTTCTGTGTCTAGGGGGATAAGTTTAGGAGGCACACCATACGCACTCACCCTTTCGACCCGAGGCAATCACTTGGTACCAGGTCCGTCCCCGAGGTTCAGGATGCGTCCACCCTCCTCTTTCGCAGTGAAGGCCCCCGGTAACGAATACAGATCACCGAGGGACGAGAGACTAACCCGTCTTAACCGGACCCGTCCGAACACTGGGGTCACGGGGTCTCTCCGTCACGGGGTTGTCGGTGGACAGAAGGATGGATAGACGAGGGGTCTCACGACGGACGAGACCTGGACTCAGGACCTCGGGAAGAGATGGGCCACTCACCGTTCGGTCCAAACCTCAATTCACTCCCATCCTTCCTGTCCTTTCTCCTTAACCCGAGAGACGACCCCCTCCCCATCCGTTTGACCTTGGATGTCCGTGACTGGAAACAGCTCTTCTCACACCGGAAGGGTCTTACCCTCCTCGTCCTGTCTCGTCCCCATCCCCCACCCCACGACCCAAGACTCCCTGACTATTGTCTGAATCACCTTATGTCGTGTCAGGATCGACCGGGAGTTCTTTCCCCTGTACTCGGGTCCCTCTTTTGTTCTTTCTTTCACGAAAAGCCTGAATCCCTTGTACCGTCGCTCCACCTGTGTCGGAGTTGGGGGTAAGTATGGGTCAGTAAGGATTACTCGAATTCTCCAAGACTTAGGACCCCGACCCCTTCGACCCGGTCCGTTCGGTCCCGTGTTCCTCTCCCATTACCCTCCTCCCGAGTACTTACAACTGTCTGGATGTCCTTTAGGGTTATAACTTAGTCCACGTCCGGAGAAACGTGTTGAACACTTTCTTCTTCCTTCGGTACACCCCCCAGGACGTTTCCTTGGCCTTCCCCAGACGTCTCCCCCGTCCCTCCTTCCACTCCCGATACTCTGGCTATACCACCCACAGATTCCACTCCATTCGAGACATTCCGTCCGTAGTCGAGTGGGTCGTCCACGAGTAAGGACCCGTTGAACGAAGTCCTTCCTTCAAGGTCTTGACAATCGGGTAGAGAAGAGGAACTTATTGGTTTCTTTTTGGGGATCTCCGAAATACACAGCCTCATCTATCTTTTTCTTACTCTCTAATTAAAGAGGGTGTAGTAGAAGAGTTAGAAAATTAGTGGCTGAAAATCATCAAGCCAAATTAAAACCAGGTAAAGAGGAGTTAGGGTGAGGGGTTCGATGGGGACTCGTTTAACATGTACAAACGATCGAGGCCCAGGACCGGGACCGGGATATCGGTAAAGGTTAGAAAGGAGGTCCGAACTCGGGGTCACGCAGGTAAGAGATGGGGGTAAGGTCCAAAAGAGGTTGGTTTGTCCGTCCCAACGAGTCTAAAACTCCATCAATCTACACACACATGGATAAGACAGGACGACGAGAACCGCCCCCGGACCCCGTGACCGCGGTGGAGTCTCCATGACTCCTTGGAACTGCTTCTCCTCTGTGACAGACCCTGTTAGTGTCCTACTGACCTCGTCAACCCCGAAATCGTCAAGATCCGACCAGTCGTAGAGTGTGGGAGGGTTGCCCAGATAAGGGGATCGGTCCGTCTCAAAGAAAAGGAACTTTGAGGTAATTAACAAGTAGTAAGAACAGTGAACGTCCTATCCAAGATTTAGGAGGAGGAGGAACCGGGTGGACACGGGGTGGACACGGGGCGGGGTGAGACGGGTCTTCACGTTCTCGGGTTCGGCGGAGGTACCGGGGTCCTGCCTAAGTCCCCTCTCCGGGGTAAGTCCCTCGGTGAGGTTCGTCTGTCGGACCGGTCTTACCTCGACTGACCATTCTTTTGGGAACCCTCTTGATCCCGGTTTAGTCTTGGACCATCTCCCTTTTCTCTGTCCTTTACACGACACCACCGCCCTACACCCCCTCCGTTGGAGTCTTATTCCGGAGACTCGTCGTCTAAGGGACCTAAAGTCCAGACCCAGGATTTATCCTTAAAGACCTGGCGGTTTGCTGTTACTAGAGAAGGAATAGGTGGGGAAAGTTGAAGTGGAGAGGAGTAGATTCTTAACGAGGAGCACCAGTAGGAAGAGGATTGACGTTCTTATTGAGACAGGTCGGGCCGAGGAGGACGGACACTGGGGGCTGAGGATTTATTTGACGAAGCACTGAGGGTACAGGAAGTGTCGTCTGACCACTCTTAGGGGTTCGTGAGAGGGAAGACGGGTGAATTGACCTCTATATGGGAGTGAGGGTGGTGAGGGAGAGTGAGGGGTCAGGTTAGTGATAGGAAGGTTATAACAGAATCATTCTGGTGGTGGTGGTGGGGGACTAGGCTAATGATGGGGAAATGTTTCTAATGCCAAATATTAGTTTACGAGAGAATTTTCGAGACCAGACCAACATAATGCGTACCTTCGGATAGGACCATTAACCCGGTGGTATTGCACGGGAGAGGTGGTGGGGTGGTTAGAGAAAGTTGTCTCGGTCACAGGTCTGCAATTGGGAAACAGGTGTGGACAGGAAGACGGACGACACCTGAAGTCGAACCCTCTTACCTTTTGGGTCTGCCATTCTTTCGGTAGGAAAGGGAACCAAAGGGATTAGGACAAAAGTAGACAAAGGATGACTAAGGGTACCTAAAAAGTTTAAAAGACTCGAGAGAAAATTTTTCTCGAGGTGAAGTTGAACCGGTGGGATCGGGTTATATGTAAGATGATACCCCTATAGAAGACCTGTTCTACTACCGAACACCGGGTCATACAATTTATCTCAGTTCCGACTGGTACTTTTCGAACTATCTCCAGAGAACACCGGTACGGAAACTGGATAAAGGTAAGTTGGAAAGAAAAAAATTCCGTTCTTTGTCATCAGCTAAATAAAACATCGTATGATAATCGGAGGAACTGGAAATTTAAGTCTAAAAAGGGAAAAAAGTCGAAATAACTCTATAATACCCGTATATTGTAACACATTCAAATTCCGTCATATGTTGCACAACTATATTATATGTATATAGTACTTTACTAATTGTAATCGATCATGGACGTAGTGTAGAACATTAATTATAAAGAATAAATAAAAAAACCGTCGTGACGCATTAGAAACGACGTACAGAAAAGAGATCAATGTCTCTCGTCCTCGACGAGAGATCAACGTCATGTGTCTGAAGAGTAACGCCACCGAAGAGAACAACACCTCGTGACCGAGATCCCGTACGTCCGGATCCATCGACGTCGAGTTCCCGAGGTCTCGTCCTCGAGTCATCAGCACCGAGTACCCGAAACAACGGGGTGTCGTACATCCTAGACGGACCTGGTCCCTAGCTTGGGTACAGGGGACGTAACCGTCCACCTAAGAATTGGTGACCTACTGGTCCCCTCGGGATTATAAAGAAAAAACACCACTCTTGTAAATTTTAGATGAGAGAATCGTGTAAAATACCTCTTCCTTTACCGTTGGGGAAGGTCATAAGAACGGATCTCTTAGGGTACCTGTCTCCTCGGACCACTCGACGACAGGTATCCCAGCGTGTCTCAGTCTGTGCTGACTTCGTTGAATCGTACGTACGTACGTATGTAACTTCTTCCTTTACCGTTGGGTGAGGTCACAAGAACGGACCTCTTAGGGTGCCTGTCTTCTCGGACCACCCGACGGTAGATACCCCAGTGTGTCTCAGCCTGTGCTGAATTCACTGAATCGTCGTCGTCGTCGTGTAAAGTTCACGTGTATTAAGTCATAATACTTGACATTAGTGACATATAATCTGGGGGTCTTGAATAAGTAGAATTAGACAAGTTGGAATTCAACCACACTTCTTCGTTCTGCCTAGATAGTAGGAGACTACTGTGTTTTGACCCTCCGTGTCGATTTTATTGTTTTCTGTCTTACTTCCAAGTTTAACGATTTTCCGATCCAGTTTTGGTTTCTACATATATTGTCTACATATATTTTGAGACCTACACACACTTCATTGACTTATTTTAGACGAAGGTTGAAAGTCCGGTGTCACGGGGACGAAAGGAGTGTATTTAAAAATCGGGATCTTGAATGATACTTTTTCTGGACCCTCCCAACCTAACGGAGTTTGAATCGTAACATTATAATGACTTCGTCGTCGATGAATTTTTCGATCTCTAGGATCCACCGAAATCTACAAATTGTAGGTGAAACATCTTTGTAAGGATTTTTCGAGATAAGACTCACCTGACGTACAAATTTTTTTAAAAATAACCTCATATCAACGAAATGTTACAACACAATCAAAGGAAACATGTCGTTTCACTTAGTCGACATATATATGTATAGGGCAAAAACCTGAAGAAGGGAAAATCCAGTGGTGTCTAGAAACTCATCTCAAGGGACACGATATGTCATCCAAGAGTAATCAATGGATAAAATATATACCATAGTTATCACATATACACAATTAGGGTTAGAGACTCGAGCGGGGTGGGGGGTAAAGGGGGAACCATAGGTGTCCAAACAAGAGACACAGACACCTGATGTGAATGTGATGACGTGACTCATGATCGATAGAAGAAAATCTACGTACGATTAAATGAGTCCCCGGGTATAAGTTGATCGTACAGCTTCGTTGGACTTGTCACTCTCCAATCTTTTATGCAATACACTCCTTACCAAATTTTTTTATGATTTCGAGTACACTAACCCAACCTCTTCTCATCGGTAGTACCATCTCGTGTCTAACGAAATCAGACTCTGACTTCTTGGAAGATCTTCCCTCATGACGACTCGTCCAGTCGAGAAGACGGGAGTTCTGTGGATCTTAAGGGAACGAAGGGAGTCCAGAAGACCCCTGGTCCGGTCCCTCCTCCCCGTTAACGATCACTAGGAACATCTAAGACAAGACGGTAAATAGTCATTCAGGGAAGGGAAGTAGAAATAGTAAAAATGCTACCAGAGCATAGATTCCTACAATTCGAAAATTTTTAGTATACTAGGATTGTAAGACATCTTCCTTCTGACCTAAACGTCGTGATCTTGGTTCTCCATTTTCGATATTATCCCGTCTAATGTCTTATTACATTCTTGCCCTTTTTTTATTTTTATTTTTCTCGAAAAGAATGACTTTAATGCACAATTCTCGGTCGACCCAATGGCCTGTGACCTCAATAAGTTCGTCTCCGACTACTGGTTAACAGCCCTCTGACTTCCTTAAGGACACGACCCACCCTGGATCCAGGACAGGTTAAGAGTCGAGGATACTAAGTAAGACGACCGACGAGAATGTCCGAGGGGTGGGCGGTAAGCTTATGGGAAACTTCGACAGGCGAAGAGAGAAGGTAGAGAAAGGGTCCTCGTCTGGTTTCGTGTCCTGCAAGACCCTTGGTGCTGGGAAGACGACCTCCGTCACTACCGTCGCGCCCCTGTCGACCCGGGGTGAACGGAGAGTAGGGAGGACCACGTCGAAAGACCCGTCCAGGCAGAGGAGGAACCCCGGGACGTCCCGGAGGATCCTTGGGTCCATTCAGGGGTCAGTTCCCTCAATCTCTTATAAAGAAAAGACTGAGTCAGGGGAATCTTTTAAGACCTTTAGGACTCTCACCTTCTCGACTGGACGATTCCTCACGTAGGAGGGTCAGAGTTTCGGACCCAAGACCGTGGAATAGAAGGGGTGCATCTGTCCGTCCGTACTATAGACCGGGTCCAGAGACCGGAGTCCGGGTAGGAGACGGGAGTCGAAGGAGGTGTCCCGTCCTGGTGTCGAGTGTTCCTAGGGTCACGGTAGAAGGACTTGAAGGTTGTCGACGAGGCTCCTTTCCACGCGAAGGACGACGAACATCACCCCGGGTCGGAGACACGGTTCGCCCGGGGTGGGCGGTGTCGACAGGGTCCGTCGTAGAGAGGTAACGAGTGTGACTTGTTCGAGAGTTTGTCCTGAAGACCTAACAACCTCTGGTTGAGGTCACAGAGTCGGTCTTGATGACCGAAACCTGAAGGCTTGTCCGACGTTCCTAAGTCTCGGTTCTAAGGACCAGACGACTTGGTTTGGAGGTCCAGGAATCCGGTTTAGGGACCTGTGGACTTACCTTGTGTTCCTGGGAATTCACCTTAAGTACCTGAGAAAGGACCCGGGAGTGGGTCCCGGGATCCTCGGGGCCTATAAGGAGACCCTTGAAGTCTGTACCCGAGGGACGGTGGGATGGAGGTCGGACCTCTCAGAGGAAGGGGTCGGGTAGGAGGGGGACCTGTTATGTGTGAGAAGAGAGGAAGCGGGTGGAGTGGGTAGGGGTGCCAGGTCGAGGTTGGGGACGAAGGACTGGGGAGTCGGTAGTGTGGGTTGAGAAGGCCAAGAGAAGATCAACGTCGGGTGAGAGTGAAGGCCTTAGACAGAGTCCTTCTCATTCCATGAGTCGTGACGGTTACAGTCGGAGGTGCATGTCAGGGGAATGAACATCCTCTCCGGGACCCTCTGTTGACGTCGATATGTCCGTATGGAGTAAAATAACGAGAAACATCTATGACATAAAAAATGTCTAACTTCCAAACACCGTTGGGACACAACAGTCTACTACCAATCGTAAAAAATTGTTATTTCATAAAAAATTACTTCCATACACGTAATGAAAAAATCTGAACCACGACAATATGTGAATTATCTGGTGTCATAGTACCTTTGTACTGAAAAAATACGTGATCCTTTGGTTTTCGTTTAACACACTAAACGAAGGACACTATAAGTGAAATAACATCACCAGATCTTGACTTAGGTGTTATAGGTGCTCCATCCGGAAATAGTCTAAAGGACGAAAGTGGCCTGTGGGTTTCAGGACCACTTCCCCCTGTACGTCCTGTCTTTTTCATATTAAAAAATGATATACGGTTTTTTGAAGTTTTCGATAAAAAATTTGGTAGTTATTATAAGTGGTCTCGTCAATCAATAGAGACCAGATAAAAGACGTGTTTAAATGTTGAATGATTAAAAGATATATAAAAAGTACACTATTAAGATGTTTCCGGACTGGACCGGATCGAAGACTTGTCTCCATCTTGAATAGAGTCCCCCTTTTTCGGACACAAAAGACGAGTCTTGATTCCAATCAGAGAGATAAGAGAAATGATAGTAAAAATTACCTCGAGACTAGGGGAAAAGAATCCTCTGGGAATGAGACCTCTTTACTTACTCTCCAGAGAGTCTTTTAAAGGAGGTATTGTCTGTTTTGACTCTCCCTAATTTATTACTTCTTTGCTGTCCTGAGTTTCGATGGACTTTTCACTTCCCTTCTACAAGAAGAGTACCCGTTTACTAGGGAGGGAAGGTGGGGGGTGGGACTCTCTTCGATTGTCCTTCGAGACCTCTCGGAATGTGGGGTCCATTCCGACATATCTACCCCAGTCAGTTCTGTTCTACTCTGAACCTACACTGTCGACTCGTTTGTCGGTCGTGAAGTCGTCGAGTCGTCCTTCGAAGCGGTCCGCGCCCAAGGACGGAGGGAGGACACCTCCAGTCCCCCTTTACGTCCTTCACCGAACTCAGTCAGAGGGTCCCTAGTGTGTCGTCCTCCCCGTTCATGTTCAGTTCACGTTCAACTTCCGAGCAAAGGGTTAAGGGTCTTCATAGATAGACTTTACGTTTGGACACACTGGTGGTATTTGAGACGGACCCTACAGATCTTTTGTTCGATCCGAATACCCCGAAAAACTTATTTACAGTGGAACCATGAATCCTTCTTCTCCAAATATAACGGGATTTGTGAGGTAACGTTTCCAGTTATGATGGAGGTCTCCGAGGACATCCTTTCGACAACCTTCGAAAAGGGGAGGGTGAAGTTTGAGGGGTTTTCTGTCGTTTTCGATGGTAATCCATCTCCTCGGTCTTTGGATCCCAAGGTTTGTGGTGTTTTTGGGGTCCCAGTAATTTCCGTAAGGTTTTGTTGTTCTCACTTTCGGGAGTACAGTCCTTGAATTACGTGTAATGGAAATTGTGAGTGTGTAGGGATATTCCATCCAATAATTGTAGAGACGAAATGTCTACTCTTCGTTCAAGGGTCACCAAAGTATCGGACACTTGTCCTTTTCTTTGTGGGATACGACTGAATCAGACCTCGGGTTTACGAGGGGTCACACCACGTAACAGGTTACATAGTCACAGAGATAAATAACCTTCTTTAAAGGTTCAGGAATCTCTCATGTGTAGTTGTCAATTTACTCAAGACTCATCTTTTGGTTTCGAGAACCACCCCGCTGGTTAAATCCGTAGAGGTCCACAAGGGGGGTGGGGTGAAGGACTTGTCTTGTCAACGGTACCTCTTTTTTTTTTAGTTGTTTGCGTGTTTCGAGTTTTCACGACAGGTTTAGAGTCTACCACTGTTAAAGACGTATCTTCTCTTAGGCAAATAGGTGTGATGTTTAAGGTTACACCTCAGTTCCCTTACCATTCGTCTTTAAAATTAAATGACTTTATAATTGCCTCCGATTTAGATTACTAGTTTACTTTGTGAAGTACCATGTACTTTCGGTCGTGGGTCATGTACTCTACGTTTTCCCTGGCTTCTGTTTCTTTTCAAAAGTCGTGTCAGTCGACTCTGTTTCTACCGTTCCGATGTTTCTTCATGTATCGGTCTTTCGAGGTCCGTAGGTCCCGACCGTGGACTGAATGGGACCCCGTTTCCGTTTGTTGAGTACCCGACGAGGTCACATTTGATTGAACGGAGATAACTTGCAGATTGGGCAGTAAGATAGACCGACTAAGACAGGGAGGGAAATGTCTTTTCTGTTTTTTAACAATGTTACTCCTGTGAGAATAGAGATAAGTTGACATACGGTCGAGAGAAAGAAGACGGTGGGGTCCCGTCGATCCTGTCAGACGATGGGTTGTTTGGTAATAACCATTAATCCAAGGGAAAGAATAGATTTAGGTAGGAAGAGGTTAGGGATGTTTTTTTTAAAAAAAACTGACGTACCTTTTCCAAGATCCTAAGGTATTTTTAAGTGGGGTTGAGTTAAGTACAGGATAAAGGGAGAGGGGAGTGAGAGGGGGTGGGGTGTCATTTCGTTTCCTTTGTAGAAAAGAGGTGTTGGTGGGGTGGGTAGGAAGTGGGGGGAAGCCTCCGGTAAGTAAAAGTTGGGTAAAGAGATTTATGATAAGGATTGTGGAGGTCATTTCTGGACTTTTACTACCCCTTCCTTTATGGGGTCCGTAGGGTCGTCCTGCTGGTCGAGGGTACCGTTTTGACCCTTTAGTTCTCTGTTGTCGAATTGTGTGTGTTTTTTTAGAAAGACTTAACAATGGGACTTGAATGGTCCCCTTTAGTCCCAGGGTACATGAAGCTCTGGTGTTTACGGTCCGACTTCTGGCTCGAGTCTACGACCTCAGGAACGTTCGTAGTGGCGACGGAGTTGAAACGAGAGGGGGGATGACAATTTAATCACTGACGTCAGTCCGATCACATAACAGGTCCCGTGACCGTGACTTGACGGTTGGATTAACCATAACGACGGGACAGGTAAAGTGACCAGACACACCGTCGAGAGACAAGTCACAGTGACCACTTTTGGTGGCGGTGAATGGGAGGGAGGTCCAGTGGTGATCTTACATCTCGTCTCGATCGAGTAGGTGAACGAAGGTGTTGGTGGTCTAGCAAGAACGAGAGTAGAAGTCTCAGCACAGGGTACAAACAGAGATTTTCGGAGTAGAGTTTCGAAGGTATTTTTACTACTTACGTAGGTCCGATACGTCCGTTGTGTAAGTTCAGTTGCACTAGACTGAAGGACTCTCTGACTTTCACAACCTTCTTGTATTCGTTCCGAGGAACGGATAAGTTTTAAGACACGGTTTACCCACCACGGGAGTCCTCGGTTTTCGTGTTGTGAAAGAGAGGGTGTGTCTTTTAGTGGAACCTCCCCTTTACAACCCCTACCAGTCGGTCCTTGGACTCTATTAGGACTTGGGTCTATGACTTTCCAACCCTATCTAGGACATAACTGTGCACTAGTAGACCGACACCCGGTCTTTGTATTACATGGTGTTCGTTCAACTTTTTTTTACTAAAATTTTACCCTTTTGGAAAAAATTTTTCCTTCCCTTTTCTCAGACTTTTTCATTTCAAATTAAATTTTTTAGTACATGTATTTTGTAGAATTCGAGAGGGTGACCCAGAAAGTGGCCGTTCAGTCAAAGGGTGACTCAGGTCTGGACGATTTCTACGTGAGTCCCACCTGTCTCTCAGTCGGGGAAAACTTGTCCACTTGTTGTCGTTGACGATAAGCCCAACTTGATTGTAGGTCCTGGACTCACTGATTCGTCGTTCCGATCGAAGGACCCACCAAGTCTTCCGGTCAAAGAAGTACTCGTCTATGTGAGACCTCAGGTGAAGTTTAGGTACGTCCAACAACCGTAGTGGGACGTCGGAGTACTCGTCCGGGGGTATCCTGTGCATCCGTCTCGACTTTGTCTTCTGGGTCAGGGCACTCAGACTCACGGTCTCGTTTTTGACGATGAGTCGATGAGAGGTACGGTCGGATTCTTTTTTTCCGTGGGAAGATCTCAAGACAGTAATCCTTGGTTTAAAGTCTGTTTCTACTGCCGTGTCTATACACGTTCCGTCACAAAAAATATAGTCTTTCCACCTTTTATGAGGTACTGGTTTTATTCCCTTTACCAGTTTAGTTAATTCTATGTAGGTAAATAACCTTACAATGTGTCGATATTTTTACAAATCCTTAATTTTTTTTTACAAATCCTTTTCGAAATTTAACTGTACTCCTTTGTACAAAATGTATTGTAATTCGTTTACCTTGTCTTGTTTTGTAACATTATTTGTTGTACTAGAGTTTCTTTTTTCATGTATCCTTTTTTTTTTGGATCTTGTAAGTTCTTACAAATACATCTTCTAAGGGAGACCAATATCTTAATATCCACTGAAAAAAGGAAGAAGTATAATGAAAAGACGAAAAGTTTAAAGAACGTTTCCCGTGTATAACAAAATTATTCCAAAATTTCTTTTCCTTTTTTATCAACCCGTCTCTTTGGTTTCTTGATCCCTAACCTAACGTCTCATCGTTTTGTGTGTGTGTGTGTGTTTGTTTTTTCGGATCGTCAAATTAGTGAATACGACGTAAATCAAGAACCTCTTCATTGAAAGGAACCGTAAAGTGAGTGGTTCTAATTGTCAAAGAGTAAATCTAGTGTCCGGAATTCTAGGACTGTCTCCCGTTTGACTGGTCGGATGTAAAGTCTGACTTTGACAAGGGTTTTGTCAAGGAAAGACCCAGGACGATCCAGACTCCACGAACTTCTTTCTTTAGGTCCTTCGGACTCCTACCAGGTCTAAAAGTTTCGTATCGGGTTTAAGAGTGTTTTACTCTTCCCTTTCCCGAGAGTGTTCTGGCTCCTTGAATGTCCGCACAACGACGAAGTCATCTTCAAAGCAGAGGGAGTTAGGACATGTGAAAGGGTATGTACTGTATGAGTTTAACCAGTCGGGACACCTTTTATCCCCGTCAATAAGAATTTATGTCAATTGTTTTCATTCTCCGGGAAATTTTTTTACCATTGACCATTGATATGCGGTCGTAGTATTGTGGTCCGTGAAAGATTTGCACTACAGTAAGTTAGGAGTGTCGTTGGGACACTCGATCCATACTGGTAGTTACAATGACTACTCTTTTTTGATTCCAACTTCCTCCAATTCCAATAGGTTGTTTATTCACCATCTCGACTCTACACTTGACTCACCCGCAGGTTTCGGAAAGGTAGTGTGGTTTGAGGGAGGGTTCTGTGTTCCGGGTGTCTCGGATCCAGTAAGTCACGAGTAAAGGAGGTGATAGTTTTTCACTGTTGAGTGTGACATTAGTGACGAAACCTATTTGTGGACCTACAGACCTAAGAATTCACGACGTGAAAAGAATTCGATTGTCTCAGACGACTATTAGTAAATAAAGTATTTAATTCATTCCCAGAAAGATATGTGGATAGGTGAATCAGGAGTCCGTGTAAAGTCCACGAGGGAAAAGGTAGGGGAGTGGACCTTCCGGATAGTAGACACCCCAACATAAGTGGTAGTAGGTCTCATGGTAGAAGTATATTCCATGACCGATACTGGTTGGCCTTGAACAGTGGACTTTTGTTGTCGCCATCGTCTCCCACCTCTTGTCGACTCTACCGTATTTCGGAGGACGACAAACACAAGTTATGAATGGGTTCAGATGTCCCATTTAGACTTACAAATGTAGTTCCTACTCCAGGTAGAACTTTCTAAGTGAGAGTGTCACGTCGGCTCTGTGACCTCCCCTTCTCACCGTCTTCAATTGACGGACACCGGGTCCCGTCTGGGATGTCCCGTCCCGTCTGTCCATGAAGTCCCCGGACCTACGTTGTCTTATGAGTCAGATTACGTCAGACATAGGTGACCGGAGAGTAGACGAGAGTGTCTTCATGTCCGAGTTAGTCTTAGTGTGTACGTCCTTCCTTTCCCCTCTGTTGGACACCGGTCACCTGTCTTAGGTGTCTTTTCTTAGTTTCTAGGAGACCGTTATTTATTATAGGTCCAAGATCCGGTTGGATTCACTAATTCTTTATTGGACTAAACCCCGTTCCATAAGTAAGTAGGATTCCAAAGGAGAAGGACACAGTCCACGACACGATTCCCCTAACTACTAGTTCTACACATTCTTGACCACAAACAGGGCTTCTTGAATAGTCACAGGTCCGTTTCCTTCTCTGTGGGTCCTGTTAATAACTATTTACTGTCTTATTTCTCCACATATGGTTCGTCAGATGAGAATTTGAGACTCTTCTAAAATGTTTCTCGATTTCTGAGACTCCTTACCCAACACTTCAGCCTAATAAGTGACATGTTGGAACCCACCCGACGAATCGGAGAGTCTCGTTTTACCCATTCTGTGGCGGATGAGCACCTTCTTTTATTCACTCTGTTTCACGCACGTTTCACAATTCATGTCGCGGGCCAGGTCTCGCCCTTCGCTAATATTTTCTACGGACCTCAGGTGGTCGTGGTCCTCTTTTTCGGTGGGTCCGTAGCTCGTGTCGAACACACTTTGGTCCCTCTCGAGCCCTCAGAGGCAAAAGAATAGATATTTTAATAAAGAGCTCTCTCCAGGGGTGTGGTCCTGGGTGGCCATCCCTTTCCGGTGCGCTTTCACCCACCTGTTCGCCGGACCCCCGCCCATGGTCTCCTCTAATCGGGGAAGGGGGCTTTGGCGGGGAGGTTTGGAACGAATGGAGCCAGTTTGAAAAACGGAAGGCCCAGTTACAGAAAATGTAGTTTTTATAGGAGTTTTTCCTACGGGCGGTACCACTCCCCCGGTGCTCTCATCGTCTCCCTGACCCGCGCGACTGGCGCTGCTGATCCCCATCGCGTGGGGGAGCGCACCTCCTTTTCTCCGCGCGATTCTGCTGCGTCGCGACTTTGCCGTCGTCGTTTCCTTATGTTATTGCGTACGCGTGTCTTCTTGACATGGCGTCGGTGAAGGCGACGGATCGAGAGCCCCGAAGAATTGAAGGCGGGGCTTGCTAACAAAGGGTCTCCAAAGTCTTAACTCCCGACCAAAGCCCAGGTCTTTTGGGGCGGGGCCCGCCGCTGTGCTACCCAGGGTGGAGGCTGTCTCCACCGCAGCGCAGGCCGAGAGAGGGCTCCGAGATGACGCGGGAGAAGTCTTCGGCCCAGACCTTCTGACCTTACGAGTTCGCCGGACGGGGTCGGTCCCTGGAACTAGGAACCGGGTCTCTTCGGGCCGGGCTCGGAATGACACGGCCAGACGCACGGGCGGCTCCCGTTCAGGCGTGTCTCTCGCTCCCCTCGTCGTGGGGCGGGGGTCCCGCGACCGGGCTGACCCGCGTTTTGGGTCGGGAAGGACGACCGTGGGTCCGGCCGGGCCCGGCCGAGCAGGGTCGACCTACAGTGGACTCGGCCCAGGGAGGTCAAACCCTTAAACGGTACTACAGTGGTACCCCTTCTCCTTTCGGACGTGGCAGGGGAAAGGACGAGAGAAGAGAGTGTGGTGGGGAAGTCGTACCGTAATTGGGGTTTGGGTGACGGGAGGAGCTCGGGACGGGGAATTCGAGACAAGAAGGGAAAGGCGATGGTGCCAGGAGAGGAAGATCTGTTCGAGAGGATGCCTGAAGAAGTAGGACCGTGATGGGACAAGATGTCTGCGGTGGAGAAAGAAATGTAACGGGGAAGGAGATCCCACGGTCGAGAGTGAAGCCGGGGGAGGACCCGTGACGAGGGAATGGGCCCTCGGGGGACGCTGGAGGGCGCGCGGGGAAGTGGGGCCGCGACGGAGGAGGACGTGTGACAAAGGACCCGTGACCGGAGAGGACTGTGAGAGGGATTGCGACGAGTATGTGATCACGAGTGGGGGAGACGAGACAGGAGGCCTGGGAGTATCTCTTGCGTTTCGGGGTCGTCCGGCACAAGGGGGTACCGACGATCTGCAGTCGTGGATGAGGCCAAAGAGAAACCCGGGACGGTCCCTCTTCGCTGGAGACAGGGGTGGTGCGGGCGGAGGGTCCGTGGATCTGGAGGGAAGGGAGACCGGAGTGGGTAAGGGCAAGGGAGGGGTAGAGGTGGGGTTGGGGGGCGTGATCGGCTTCCGGTCCACCGAGTTTCACGTGGAGGGACCCCCACAAGGACCCCCTGGGCGTTTCTTCCCTTCCTCTTTCCTTCCCCTACTCTCTCTGGCTCCCAGGATTAAGGTTCGTTGGAGGCAAAGACCCGGATCGCTGGGGGAGGCTCAAGAGGGGATCGAAACAAAAAGTGGGGGGTCGTCTCGTGTCCCTGGAAAGGACCGGTCAGTCGGCAACCGGGGAGGTCACTTCGTTCTCTCCCCTGGCGGCGACTCCCTAACCCGGGCTTAGACTAAATCTGCCGAGCCGTCGGGGGCGGGGTCCGGGATGGCTCGGGGCCGGACAGGTCGGGGAGGGCTGGGCCGCGCGTCTCGGCGTCGGCGCCAGGCCGGGGAGGTGCACGGTCGCCTGGGCGGGGGCGGGACCGGGCCCTCCGGGGAGAGTCGGTGGCCGGAGGTGGCTCACCCCAGCGCCCGAGCGCGCAACGGGCGCGGGGGACGGCGGAGAGGGCTCGGGCCCTCCGCCGGAGATGCTCCTGGGGCCGGCCCGTCCTGGGCGAGGGAGCCTCCCCGGCCGCCCGCCTCGTCGCGCCTCCCGTGGCGGGAGCCGGGCGGGCGGATCCTCCCCTGCGCTCGCCCTCCGACACGGTCGCCGCGGGCGGGCCCCGGGCGGCGTGAGACGTGAGCCGGCGGGCCCGACGCCCCTGCCCTGCCGACACCCGCGCCCGAGGCGCCCGGCCCTTAGCTCGGCCCGGTCTTGGACTCGGCGCCGCCCTCCGGTCTCCCGACACTCGCCTCTACCGCCGCCGCCGCCGCCCCCGCCGCCGCCGCCTCCTTCCCTACCTCGGCGCCCGCGACGTCATGCTCGTCTGGGACCATTCACTTCGGTCGTCTCGGGACTCCTTACACGAGGGCCTGGCGACGAGGGTCAATGGACACCTTCGCTGCTCCAGGCCCCCCGGATTGGATTGGGGCAGGGCGGGAGACTGGACCCTTTTGACTGTCGGACTTCCCGATTTTCCACCTTTCGACGTGAGTCCAGAGATCGACTCCAACCCCCGGACGTGTCCTGTTCCTGAAGTCGACGAACAGGATCAACAGGAAGAGAGATGAGTGGGGGTCGTTGCAAAAGGAACGAGGAGGGGTGGTGGTGGACCCCGCTCCCGAGTCGTGGGGTGATGGGGAAGGGTCGTGATGGGTGTAGGAACCTGTAAGAGAGAGAGGTGACATAGAGGTGGTAGGTTTCTGTAAGGAAGACAGAGATGAAACACGTACCGTGCACGATCTTCCTACTAGTCTGGGTTTGGGTCGGGACCGGGAATGACGACCTCACCGGCCGTTGGGTCGTACCCATCCTTAGGAAGTCAACTAAGAAACCCCCTTTTTTCCAATGGACGATGGGACCCCTTGTCCTCGAAATGTCCTCCTACCCAGTTCGTCCTTACCCACACTCTTAACCCTGGAAACAGGTCCGACTGAGACCTACAGGTCGGGGATGGGTGGGGTCCCGGCCGGGAGTTGTAGTAATCTTCGTCCCCAGGACCCCTAGACTCGACTGAGTGTCGGTGGTGACATTGAAGTCACAAACTCTTTGGAAAACGGAGATGAACACAGTGACCCCACCCCCTGGGTTTGAGATCCCTTCCCTCACCCGGGACATCGAGCAAAAATAGTCACACCCGACCTTAAACGGGTCTTCCTCCGTCCCTTCCATGAAGAGGTCCTCCTCCCCCGGACCCGACACAGACTCCGTCCCTCCACGGGTCAATATTCTTTTCACTGACCTACTTTGTCCTACTGTCCCTCTCCACCGTCCCACCCCCACCTCGTTCCCCTCTCCCCATTCGGAAACGTGTCGGACCCTGCACAGACGGTCAGACGTACCCGGTTCTTACCCCGTAACCAGTCGCATCGGCCCGTGGTCGGTGCAGAGGAAGAGGACCAGAGATAGAGTAGAGACCTTGTCTCAAGAGTCCCAGTCCGAGAGAGGACCCGTGAGGGACGAGGTCGGAGAGGGGGACCAGGAAGGCTAGGGAAACAGAAAGAGTGTGTGAGTGGAGGGGGAGGATACGACAGCGGAGAATATGCGATGAGAGAGAGAAGAGGAGGAGGGAAGAAGGGGAGATCAGAGGAAAGAGAAGACACGGGGAAGGGTCTGAGGGGGGCGGGGAGCGGGGCTGGAAAGAGGTGAGACCAAGGGAGAGGAGGGAAAGGACGAGAGATAGTGTGTGAGAGAGAGAGAGAGAGGGAGAGAGAGAGAGAGAGAGAGACATAGAGATAGAAAGGGAGGGAGGTGAGGGGGGGTTCGGGGTTGTCCTCGGGAAACATAGGGCTTCGAGACGCCCACCGTCGGCCTTAGATGAGGAGGGGTGGGGGGTTTGTGTGCGGGTCGAACCGTCCAGATCGGTGACGAGCCGGTGAGAGGGTAGGGTAGTGGGGTCGTAGGTGTTAGTGTCGGTTCGGTAGTCGAAGACGACAGGGGATTGGGTGGTACCCAGAGTCCCGTCGAGGTCTCACCCCGACTCCAGTGGTTCATGAGAGATGGGTGGGTCTCTCTGAAAGGTGAGGGTCGACCCGACTGTCCGACCCCACCCTCACCTCTTGCCCCTGTTCCCCTAATCCCACCCGCCCTCCCCACGTCGACTCAGCCAGTGTCCGGTCTCCGGGTCGTCCTTGCACTATTCCTAACCCCGGGGCGGACAAGGATCCGGGTCGAGTCGACGGGGGTCAAGGTACTCCGGGAATAACAATGGGTACACGGGAACTGGTAGGGGATAAGAGACTGGAAGGGAGGTGGGTGAACGTGTGACGAAATCCAAAAAGGTAGAAAAGGAAGAGACCCCGAAAGGGAGGGCGAGGAGGAGAAAACGAGGGGCGGAGGGGTCCGAACACTCTTCTCCTGCTAATAAGACGGTGGGGGTCTCGACACAGGGACATGGAACCGACAAGGGTAGTGAGGTCGGTCTTGTCGGGGGTGTTAGACGTCACACGTAACAAGGGTGGGTTCGGTTTCACCCTTTTACCCAAATTTTTCCCCATGTATTACACCCCCGACCCTCTTCCCCTCAACTCCGGGGTCCTCGAGAGGGACGGAGGGGTGAGACGGGAACAGATTGGGGGTAGAGGAGATAATGAGTCTACATACCCGCAATATGAGTCCTGGAACCCCGGAAACGGTTTCTCCTTCGACGAGCCTAGGCGGACCCTCCCGGACTTGGGACCTCCCCAGGTGGAAGGGGAGCCCGAGGGGGTCTCGAGGACCTCATACCTGTCTCGGTAACGCGGGCTACGGCGTCACTCTGGACCCAACCCCGTCCCTTGAACCGACTCGACACGACTCCCCCTGTCTCCGGTGAGCTCGACGGGCCCTCCCCTCCCCGCCCCCACCTGTCCCCATCCATACGAAACCACGGTCGCAGGGAAAGAAGGGAGCGGACGAGGGTCAGACATGGCATGTGACGGTATTCAAGGATCACAGGTCCCAACCACTTCTGACCTAGAAGGATCAGGAAGACCCCGAGGAGTACCGGGACCAGTCGACCCGGTACCTGATGCGGTAGCGACGGACAGACGTCCCACTCCTGTTCCCGACCACCCCTTCCCGCCCTCTCTTATTCGGACGAAGGAGGTACGGCGTGAACAGGTGACTGGTGAAGGGGACCGGACGGACTGGCGGGACAGAAGTCCGCATTAGTGACGGTGAGGGTATCCGGTGTTGAAGAACGGCGGGACAGGTCGACTGGGATAGTGGATGTCACTAGAAACAGAGTCACTTACGGGAGATTGGGGAGGGATGGGAAACAAGGGGACCGAGATACGTCATGAGGGACCCTGTCGCCCAGTGTGTTGACACAGATCACCGGTCCGTCCCTGACCCACATACGTGGCCTCACGGTTACTATACAGGAGAGAGGTGTCGAGTCGTCACCTACAGGGCCCCGAACTTGTGATTGGACAATGAGGTCATAGACCGGACCCAGTGGATGGGGCAGCAGGAGTAGTGAAAGAGACGGCCTAAGTGTGTCTAGGACCGAGGAGTCCGACAACCATGTTATCCTCTCTCTCTCTCCCGTCTCTACCCGGAGAACTTTGTCCGTGTAGGACACTGAGAGGATCCTAACAAGTGGGGGACGGGGTCCCAGACCGTAGGGCCTCTACTTCTGGTAGAACGCTCCTCACCACGACTTCCTTATGGAGTGGGAGTTCTGGAAGCATCGATTCCAGTAGCCCGACTGAACACGGGAGCCGTCACCCTACGGGGAACCGTTTCTCCAGTCACGTTTAACCCCTTACTTCCTCAGGGAGGGTCCCCTCCTACTTCGGCCCGGTTGTAGTTCCACACGGGGTCGGGGGTGAGTGGTGGATGGAGATGGAGGGTCCCGGGAAAACACGTATAGCGTTCGTACACACGGCGGGAAGAGTCGTTCAAGGAGAGCGACAAACCCCCGTAGATGCTCCATTCCCCCTGCAATCCCCTTCCATATCCCCACCCCACCTGACGACTCGGGTGCGATTACGGATGAGGGGAAGGGTGGTGAGAAGCGGTCTTACTTAGGGCCTTGTGTCTCTACGACCGGCGGCGGACACGGCACCCCCACCCGACGACGAAACGCCGAGGGTAACCTCCACCCGTCTCTCCCAGTCGGGGTCGGGTCGGGAACTCAGTCTCCGGTACCCGGTCCGGGTCCGGAGTTCCCGGGAGAGGGACAGGGGTGGGGGGCGTCCACACGACAAGTCGTAGCTCCAGTGGAGGTGGAAGAAACGCCACGCGTTGATGACCGCCCCGAAGAAACGACGGTGGAAGTCGCGGAAGTAGAAGGCCCAGAACCGACAGACCTTGGCTCTACTTCCACCCCGTTGTACCAAGTCCTCAACTCGGGACTTTACCAAGTCTACTCCACCCCGGGAGGTTCCGATGTGGGTGGAGGGAGACGACGAGACGAAGGGAAGTCTCTGGTAGTGCCGAGACAAGTTTTGGGCCAAGGCCGAACTGAAGGGGAAGCTGGAGGTCCTCGACGGTCGGAAACGACAATAACCCACTCCTCGACTCCCTCGACTCCACACCCTCTCCTCCTCCACTCTCTTACTTCTGGAGGAAAATGCTTCCACGAAGAAGGGAGAGGTCATAGCGGTCACCGAAGCCCCCTCGTGAGAAACAGATGGACTTGGCCTTCTAACAGGTCCACTACGCCTTCGTCTTCTGGTAGTTGGCAAAGGAGTACTTCTTCACTCGACTAAGAAGGAACCCAACATACTCCCAGTAAGGGAACCGCTACCCCTCCCCTCCGCACCATTGTTCACTCTGTGTTTATCACCGGGTCAGTTTTTACCCGTCAGGGACCTCCTTTGACAGGTTACCACGAAAGGTCTGACTTGTAAAACTGAAAATAAATTTAATTTTAACGGACTTTTAACGGTGAAAACTTAAAAATCAGTCACCGTCTCCCGTAAACCTAGTTTCTGATTCCGAAGGACATCGGGAACTCAACCGGGTCTATCGTCACGGGGGACTTCTTACGAACTCAGAATCGAGAAGGAGGACGAGAGCGTCAACTCTGGGGTTCCTGACCCTCGACCCTCCGAACTCCGCACTAAAGAGAACCCTGACTGTACGAAGTCCCTTTCCCGTTGGACGAGGGAACCGTGGAAGCCAGTCGAAGTACTCATTGGGATCGAAAGGGGTTGTTGTGGAAATGAGAATTCAGTGGTGTTTCTCTGTCTCCGTCTTCGAACTCCCATTCCGTGCCTCAGTGTCGAAATCTCCACGGGTGTCTTCCGACCCCCCTACCTAAGAGGAGACGACGATGGATGAATCCCTCACTCCTCGGCTTTCTTTCTGTAATCTACCGGACCTACCGGTAGTGGAGTCCCGGTAACATAGTACTCGCCGTTTCCTCTGGAAAAGAGTCTTGACACACGAAAATAAATTCTCGGTTCCGAGACGACACTGGAATCGATATTCCATACACTCCCGTGGGTTCGGATAGTGGTCGGACTCCAACCATAGACTGCGACACTTTGGACGTAGAGAATCTGCGGACGAAAAGGGCCGGGACCACTGAGATGAGTAGAGATGAGACTGGAAGGGGGGACCGAAACCTGTCAAGTACCGGCCTGTCCATTGGGGTCCGGTTTTTCCTTGTACATGGAAAAGAACTCTACATAGGGAAACTTTCGGTTATCGGGAACGAACGGATACCCGGGGAAGGTAAAGGTAGGATAGACAGGGGGGTTCTGACTCCGTGGGATAAGTGGATGTCGAGAGTGTCTTTCTCTGTGACCAGTGGGACAAACTGTTGGCCTGTACCCAGGCGGTCCCAGACTACCTCCTTGATCTCGGTGGACCTTGGAGTGTCCGGACCTTGGGTGGTGCCCGGTTGCAGAAGGAGTGGGACCAGTAGAAGTAAGAGTACTTCCACCCCGAGGAATGTAAACATATCGGTTGTGTCCGAATGATCCATACGCCGTGACGAGATTCGTGAAAGGCATATAATTGGGGAAATTCGGAGTGTCGTTACGATACTCTTTCCATGATCATCATGGGAACACAATCTCCACCCTTCAGCTCCGTGTTTCTCCAATTTTCATTGACCGGGTCAGTGTGTCGATCTATCGTTTCACTCCTCGACTTGGGTTCGATTGACCAAGGTTTCAGGAGGAAAAGGAGTGGAGACCCCCTAAGACTCTATTGACCCTGTAAACACAGACTGACTATTCGTTCCATCCGAAGACCCCACCTCGACCCCAGACAGACCCCGGTCCACCACGGAGATGGACAAACTTGCTGGAGGACGGACGTCAAGACCTACAGACGTGACCGGTGGTGGTAGGGTCACGGGACACCCCGGAAGTACGGCCACAAACAGTAACCACTCAGGAGTCGACGGACAAGGTCGGCCGTGGGAGACCGGTGGGGAACCGGCAGGGGAGAGACGGACCCTCGCCCAAAACCAGGTCGGGGTCGGGGTTGGGGGTGGGGGCGTCCCATCAGGGGACGTGACTTACTGGGTGGCCGGGGAAGGGGGTGGGAGACTGGGAGAGAGAAGGATCACAGGGACGGGAGGGGGAGGTGATGGACAAAGAGAAGGGTGGGGGTAGGGACTTCCTCGTCGTAAACCCGCAGACCATCCGCTTTCGTACCGACGAACCAAGGGACTGCCGTAAGTGTGTCTGTCGTCGTGAATGTCCTAACAAGGACCTCCGATACGTCACCACCCACTCATGAGGTCCACAGATAGGGTGAACCTTTTGGGGATACCGACCCGGTATCCTAGACTCCGAGACCGCGGGGGACGACCGTCTCTGGTCCGAAGGGAGTCTGCATGTCCGGGTAAGGGGTCCTAACGTGTCCCGTCGGGACTCCCAGGATGGGTCTCGACTCCCCAACCCGCCCCCCCAGTAGACCCCGGACCCGTAGGACTCCTCTGACTTCCACCGACAGGGGTCCCCGCCGACGCGACCGTCCTCGTCACTGCGTGTGACACAGGTGCCGGCACTAGCACAAGCTCGAGTGTCCGGTCTAGCGGGTGTAGGACGGACAATACTAGCGGCAGTAAGACCGGTTACGGCAACGGGTCTCGGATGTCGGGAGTGAGATACTGTCGTAGTAGGCTTAGTTCTTCGACGGAATGGACGGACTCGACCCGACCCCGGCGGTGGTCATGCCTCCCGACCCACCGCTCCCGCCACGCCCACTCCCCGTCTTCCGTAGGATCGTGAGGCAGTGTGTGTGGAGGTCGTTCACTCCGACCCTCTGGTCGGTGGGACGACGGAGGACCGGTTTTGGCGGGAACAGGTGAGGTACCCGTTGATACCGACTGGGTGGACTAGCTTGCTCCCGTCTCCCACGAGGACCCAGGAAGTGGGAACAGGGGTATTCGAGACCCCGGAAGGGACATCGGGACCCTACCATCATGAGGACCGACGGGAGGGATATGACTGGCGTTTCTCTCACGGAGAGAGCCGGGAGTCCGTCATGGCCCACGCTCACCTCCTGTAGTACCACGCCCTGCAAGGGGTGCACCGTGAGTCGACGTGGAAGGCCCTGGACGCCGACCGTGACGTGTCCTGTTTCCCGGCGTACGACCGGGATCATCTCAGGGGACCACTCGGTCCTCCCCCCCTGGTCCTTACTCCCAGTAGAGGGTCGCAACGACGAGTCCTTCCCCCTCCCCGCCCTCGAGTCCTGGTCGGAGGAACCAAGGTTTCCGTCATTCGGTCGTTTGGACCGGTCCTAAAGGGGACCCATACACCGGACATAGGTTCCGGGGGGTGAACCATGTTGTCTTCCGGTCACCCATCCTCCCGAAGAGGGGCCGAGGACTCAGGAGGGTGGACAAGAGAGGTCTCAGGTACTAGGAGGACCCCAGGTAACTCGCGAGTGTTCACCACCGTAACGACCCCCGTGTCGACTCGGGTCGGGCGGCCGCCGCCATGTACGTTCTCGCAGCTCGACGGGTCTGGAGAAGTGGGAGGCTAGTCCTCTCAGGGGGGTCGGGACTCTGGAGGCAGGCGAAGGTCCACTCCCCCTTCCACAGTACCGTCCCGGTGGGTCTGAAACATTTGCGGTAGCACATCTGACATACTCTCCTACCGCTGTGTCTCCACCAGTCCCTGGTGTCCGAGGGGTTGGGGAAGGACGGATACGTCCACTTGTGTCTCCTGGTCCCGAAGGGACGTCGGGCCCCACTCTGAGTGTTCGGGGACTTCGGGCGAGAGTTCTCCTCGGGGTCGTTGTGGCACTTACAGTTCCTCTCAGGATGTCCACTCGGGTGGCCGATCGTCCTACCTCAGTCTCTGGTCGGGGCCTCTGGGTGTTCCAGGGACGGGTCTACGTGGTCCCTGTCGTCGTCCTACGGACAGGGGACGGGACGAGTGGAGAGGACCAGGAGAGGTCGTTTCCACCGTGACGGGAGTCCCGGAACACAAACCCTTGTGTCCCTTGCACCTCGTCCGACCGTAGCGGGAGTCTTCGGAGAAGACACCGTCAGGTGGGCGGCTCGGGTGGAGTCTCCACTCACCGACCTCGGAGAGGTAGACCGCGAAAGAGAGGTAGAGAGAGACTGTGACTCTGGTGGAGAGACAATCGGACGTCACGGACGGAGGTAGGAGGGACGGGGAGACAGGAGGACCTACAGTCGTCAGGGACGCCACACGGGAAGGAGGGTCGGGGTGGTGAAAGGGAGTGAAGGGAGGAGGGATATTGTAGTTGAGGAGAAGAAAGACCAAACCGAGATTGTTTCAACCTCTTCAGCCCCTTTACACTGTTCGCGTTCGACTTCGCCCAGGCTTAAAGGAACCGCCATTCACGAGGGAAAGGAGGACACCGAGGAGGCCTCGTCCTCTGTCCCTCCCGGTCCGACATCCACCCCGTTCGAAAGGACACGACCCCTCTCTGTGAGGGAAGGGAGTCGGGGGTTCGACAGTTGGAAGAAAGGAGAGAGGATCTCGCTGAGTCTGGACCTTCCGCTCTACTGGGGACTTCTCCATTCCACACTGACCTGAGATCTGAGACAAAGAAGGACCCACACAAGTTAGTAGTAGAACCGACGACAGGGGCACCCTCCCTGACACCCCATCCTTTTCTCCGTCCGACTGAAAGTCCATCGACTCTCGTCGACAACCGTGGAGGGATTGGGAAGATCAGAACAGGGGAATCTAAGACCTCACCCTTCTCGTCGTTGATCTACTTGGACAGTTAAAGTCACTGACGTTTTAACTGGGACGTGGGAAGGTCGACCACCTCGCCTGGAGAAACGTGTTCCATCCCGGTCTCCGGGTCCCGATGGACCCGGGAGTCCTCGTGTCCCACCCCTAGATTCAGGAGGATGTTCGAACCTGAGTTCGGTCGCTCCCCTTTTTCTTTGTCGTCTCTCACCCGAGACACGACTGTACAAAAAGTTTGTGTAGCGAAGTTTACTACCCTCCGGTTCTCGGACCCGGGGAATCGGGGAAGGACAGATGCCATCTCGGTCCGTAGTAAAAAAGACACGAGTCGGAACGAGCGCCCTTGAGACGTGGTTTTGTCGTTGTTTTTGTCCCGACCTCGACTCACCTTCGGTCTTCCGGAGACTGGGAGAGCCCAGTCTCACTCCGTCCTCCGACGGTCGCGGACTCCTCCGACTATGTGAGTGTTTCCCTTTTTTACCCACTCTTTGTCCGTCCTCTTCTCTTAGATTATTTGTTCACTTGTTTGTAGGTTCATCCTGACCCCTGTGACGTCTCTTCTCTATTTGTTTCTACTCTTCACGGATCGTCCCCCGAACCTTACAGTCTGGGGTCTTTCAGACTGAATTACATCCGGTTTCCTTTTGACCGTCCCTGTGTCCTTCTATCGATTCGTCTTCCCGTTTTGTCGGACGTCTTTTGGTCTCACGTCTGTCCAACCACTGCCCCCTCCGACTACGAGTACCTCACGTCCCCAAGAGAAACGTCCTGACGGAGTCCGAGGGGTCCCACTTCACCGGTCGTAGTCACCCGTAGAAGGTCGGAGAGTCCCTTCCGTCCCTCGTGTCCATGTGGTCGTCCGACGAGTCCGTCTGTGGTCCTCTCAAATCGATTTAACAACTGTCTAAATTGCCCGTTCGGAGACTCCGTGCCCCCTACTCTTCCTTGTAAGGGTTACAGACGTCGAACCCGTCGATCGAATCTGTGGTAGAAACGGGTTTTCGGTCGGATCGGTCGGTCGGTCTGTTCCTCCCGTCCTTCTTGTCCCCTGTTTTTGTTTTTTTTTTCGTTTTCCATTATTTCCTTGAATATTCGGAAACCCATATCTGGGGTCTAGTTTTAACGGTACGTTAACGTTCTTTTTTTCTTCTATCCGGACACTTATTATGTAGACCGAAAATAAATTTCGGAAAGAAGGATTCTGGAGATTTCGAAAAGGTGTAGAATGAATTAGGAGTTTGTAGCGTGCTACTATTACTTTTACGACTGTAAAAAATCACGGTCGATGCACGGTCCGTCACCCGATTCAAGTACAAATTAAAATTAGAAGTGTTGGTGGGACACTCTACCTATAACACTATAAGATCAAAAATACTCCTGTAACTTTAAGTCTGTCCAATTCGCCAAACAAGTTCCAGTGTGTGGATCATCTCTTCCTTTACCGTTCGGTGAGGTCATAAGAACGGACCTCTTAGGTTCCCTGTCTCCTCGGACCACCCGACGGCAGACACCCCAACGTGTCTCAGCCTGTACTGACTACACTGAATCGTCGTCGTCGTCGTCGTGTGTGTGGATCATTCATCGTCTTGATCCGGACCTTAGGTTTTCGGACACCTAAATTGATATAAATATGTACTCCTTTGACTCCGTCACTCCTTCAGTGAACGGGTTCAGTCATTTCGTCAGTCCGGGTTCCCGTCTAAAGGGTCGGGATGAAGGTCCTAAGAAAGTCTTCCGGTGTGACAGTGAGAGGGACAGTTAAGTGACAAGGATTCGGATTCTTCATGTCCGGAAGATCACTCGAGGGACCACTCGAGGATCACTCGAGACGGTAGGATTCTCGAAAGGGTTTGAACTCAATCTGGGGTCTGAGGGGTCTTACCGAGTCTTCTGGGAAGGGTTTGGGCGGAGTCGGACAGAAAGGTCGGAGTCTACGGTAGTCCGTAGGGTCGAAGTTCGGAGTGTACTAGTGAGTAGGAAAAGACTCTTGTAGGTAAAGACGGTGTGAGTTGGGAAGGGAGTACTGTGGTAGAAAATTTCAGAGGACAACCAACAGATTAATTTAATTTTACTTTTCCTGTTCATCTACAAACAATGTTTGAATTTTTAGTCTCCTTCTTTTCTTCGGAAACTCCTTGGTTGGTTGTCTTCACGTTTCTTGACTTTCGCTATTCTTGTATTTTTACTCTTAAGTTCGACAGGAACATCCGGACTCAGTCATTCATCAGGTCACTTCACGTCCTTCTCTTATAAGTCCTCTCCTTATGTACCCTCTGATCAATCCTTGGACACGTTTACCTGTAGAGTGTGGTCGCAAGTAAGTCCCGGTGGACGTTTCGTGGTCACCCATCTCCCCTCCTCGGTCTCACGGTCGTCCTCCGGTCTCCCGACTTGGACTTAGGATGGTACACCATCGGTCGAAAAATTGGGACAGTGTAAAGAATCGGAGAGACACGAAGTGAAAGGAATAGATATTTTACCCTAGTAACATGGATGTACTATCCCAAAAGACTCCTAATTTCAATTATTGAATATAGTCACGGGTCGTGTGTCATTCATAAGTTATAGGAAAGCCTTAATGATGACGACGAATGTGACTCTTTGTTGGTTGTCCTCTGAAATTTTCTACCACAGTACTCACTTCCCAACTCACACCGTCTTTACCTACAAGAGTCTTTTCCTACTCACTAGCACACTCCGAACTTCGACCCTACGGACTACCGTAGACTCCGACCTTTCTGTCCGACTCCGCCCAAACCCTTCCCAGAAGACTCGGTAAGACCCCTCAGACCCCAGATTGAGTTCAAACCCTTTCGAGACTCCTACCGTCTCGGTTGAACCCCCCTTTCCTTCGTCTTTCGTCTTGGGTAATGTTACACCGTCGGGATAGGACCACTCCTACGATTCCCTCAAACCCTCTTGGTGGTCCTACAAGTCTTTCAGTTAGTCATTCCGAATCACCCTGTTCACAAAACGTTTAAATTTTTCGTATAACAGACAGTCTAATCTTAACACCTCTTGACTTTTAGGTCCCCTTGATAAATTATCCTAGGAACCCTCTACTTTCCCTAAGAATTTGGTATTCCGTTCTGATTTCCTAATGACTTTGTCCTTTAGAATATTGTTACAAAGGGAGGTTTCCGTCTACTACTTTAATTTCTATTGAACATCGTGTGTCCTAAGTTCGATCTATCCTCCTCCTTGAACGATTGATTGGTGTCCTGTCAATACTGTTCCCGTACCTTCCTCGTGTCCTTGCGCATAAGATTTTGACTTGAAGATCGAGGGAAATACTAATGACAGTACGGAGTCCATCTCTTTCAATCAATTCAGGACCTTCAGGAAAAGATTTCTTAAATCGTTGACATATTATTTTGTAAAATTTTGACAATTCTACTAATGTTACTCAAGACTCATTGACCATGAGATCTTAGACCCAATAATCACGGGTAAAACTAAGTTTATAATTCGGGTTTCCGAATGTTCATTTGAGTCTTGTCACGCCATTTACTATCCGGTTTTTAAGGTCCTTGACGACTCAGTCATCTCACAAAAAGTTCTGTAGACCGGACTCTTTTAGGTGAATCTCGTACTCCCCTTGACGGACTGTTAAAGACTTGGGAACAACTAATGTAATCTTCCGGACCCCCCTCCCGGGTTTCGTTCCTTTTGTACCCCTCCTACCCACACTGACAACAGGGGGACCTGATGTTTGACGTAGAGTCTTCCTGGGCCCTACGATCGACCCGATCGTCTTTTCCGTTTCACATACTCTTTACATCTCACGACGTCCGGTTTTAATCTCCCCATAGTTTCGACCGGCCGGGGGGTTCCCGGGTGCCCTTCGTACAGTCGGTGTCTCCACTCAATGTCCACCTCCTAAGTCCCGGTCATGGGGATCCCCCTCACCCCACACACACCTTGAACCCAGGTGCTGATTGGCCTGTCGACGTATCCTACTGTCCCCGACACGTATCACACTGCTCTTCAACGGACCTCGACGTTCCGATGAAGAATGACTACTGGAACTCGTTCAGTGAAGTCGAGACTCGCAGTACGAGGAGCGGATATCTTACCTATGGTATGAATGAAGAGTCCGTGATGGCTTTAATTTACGGGTATATCCTTTTTGGATCGGGTCACGGGTCGGTCAGTAGACGACAGCATAAAGTTGTCAACAAGAGACAGGAGGAAAGATTGTACCTTATTTCTTCGGAAGGGAACAGGGAAGGGGGTAGTTGCATTCGTTGTCCTTGTAAGGGTGACAGTTCAAAGACTCCGAACCAATGTCTTTGCAAGAGTAATAACAACAAAAAGGAGACCACCAGGACAGGGGAAGGGGAGTGGTAGGTACTGTGGGGAAGATGACGGGAGACGGTGGAACAGGACCCAGGGAGACCGGACATGGCATGTCGAGAGGGGAGTGCATAGTTCAGGTCACACAAAAGAGGGATGGGGTGTCTGAGTATGGTAGAAGAGTGACGACCCTCACCTGGTACGCATACAGTGGTCATAACCGTCTGAGTAACCTTAACAGTGGGACTTCCTCCACTCGACTACCGCCGGTCGTCTCGGTGAGGGTGTTTCCGAGCCTCCGAAGAGAGATCGGGTGGACCCCCTCGTGACCCCTCCGTAGACTCGTCCCTCGGGGCTCAGGTGTGCAGACTGGGAGAAGGGGAAGGTCGAGGCCTTCCGATAGCTCCCGAGACAGTGTCGTGTCCCACACTTTCAGGCCGGCGGGGAGCGGTCGAAGGCACTGTCACGGTGGTCGTCGTCACTGTGGCTCTGGTGGCTCCACGTACGTGAGACCCCCGGAGCGAGGGCGGTACCGGAGGGGGCCCTCCCGTCGGGAAGACTGTCGCTACTGTTCACGGTCACTAGGGGAGTCCACACTGGACCCTACCGTCACCCGAACCGACAGCCGGGTCTAGGACGCCGAAAGGACAAGAGAGGTGGTACCCTTGTGTCTTCGAGGTCGGAGTGGAGGTCTGGACCCCACGATCGAAGAGGGTTGAGTAGGATGGACTTTAGACTCGGCCACGGGTGGACGTCGTTCACAAGGGTCCCGTCCTTCCAGTCGTGACCGGACCGGTCTTCCCCCACCCAAGCGAACTGGGGACGAGGGAGAAACTCTCCCTTCCCCATGTTGATTCTACCCAAATATGACCTTGGAGGTTACTGGTCTACATATATCTCTAAATGTTTCTAAAAATATAATTAAATTATTTTGTTTAAGAATTTATCTTGTTTTATTTGTGGATTACTCGGTGAATATATATCTTACGGACACGGGAAGTCGAGACAAGAATGGAACCCGGGAGAGTGGAGGGTTTCAGATGTTTCGAGGTTTAACTCGTCGGTGGGCGTCGGGGGTCTCGACATTTGAGGTCTCGAGCGACAGGCACCTTACGGCCCAGACGTCTCCGGCGGTGACGAACGAGTAGGTCTGGGGTCGACTCCGAGTCCGGGGTCCTTCCATCGAAACGGGAAAACAAGTCGGTTCTTTCTGTGTTGGGAGAAAGGAGGGGTTCCTCTCTGCGAGGGAGTACTGACAGAAAACAACCGTGTTAAGGCTGTTGACGGACCGTAAGTACACCGGGGGAACACCGGGAGAGACCTTCTTGTAGGTCTAGTGACGAGGCACCGTTAGTCCCGGTAGGGAAGAAGGTTGAGGTGGGATTTCTCTTGAGGACTCACTTACCCCGTCGGAAACCCGAGGCTCGGTGGTCCTGGGACGGGTGTGCAGGAAGTTCATCGACCCCTTTCCGGATCTGGGGTAGTGTCCCCGGTCCTTCTCCCGGTTCCCATGTCCGAAAGCAGAAAGGTACCGGAGGGTCTCTTCTAGGCTGACTTTCTTATCTGACTCTGGGGAGAAATTCTTCTTCTAAATCTCTACTACCTCTCCACTTCGTGTCGTGTTCGGGTCGATCCACTCCCCGGGAACCCCCCTGTCGAGCTAGGTCTCCGAGGTCCTCCGAACCTCGGTCGGGGGGGCCCGCTCCCGTCAAGACAGTTCGTGACGTGTACCTGAGCCTCCACTCTTCTCTTCGTCTCCTCTCCGTCCCCATCTCCCACCCTCTCCACCCCGAGGGAGGACGAGATGTCAGGTCAGTGTCGGTGGCGGAATCCCCAAGTGTAGTGGGCTCCTCCTTTACACATGCACCACAAAAACTAAATTCTTGTACTTGTAGTAACAGACGGTGTCGACATCGGTACGGGGTCCCCGGGGCCCGTAGGGGGCCGTTTGGGGTCCTCACCCCCGTCCTGTACGCGGGGGTCGGACCGGAGAGGGAGGAGACTTGTGAAAGTACGTTTGTGTGTTACCTCCTCACTCACGAGGGTCCTCGGGAGGTCCGAAACCTCGAGACGACCTTCGGAGCGGGTGCGACCCCGTGCCTCCGAGACAGGGGTCTTCGTCGGTCCCCTGTGTACGGTGGTGCGCCGTACTAAACCCAGTGACAAGGAGGCCGAGGTGGAGTAGGAGCAGATTCCTGTGGTGGGGTCTTCTTCGATGCAGTCTCCGAACGGCGACGGCAAGGGTCGACGAGTGACCACCGTCCGTCTCACCGACCGTCAGGAACGTCCCCCGACCGAGGAGGAGTCGCCCTCTTTCCGTCCTGAGACACTCCCCGCTCGACATCTCCCTCAGGACCCGGAGGTCACCCGGGTCCGACGCCTTCCGTGAAAGGGCCGACCCCCCGTCAAACCGCTCCTCGTCGAGTAGCGGGTCGTCGACCCTTCGGTCCGCCCGACCCCTCGGGTCGTTGGGCAGGAGGTCCGACGTGTCTGATCTCGTGTCCCAGAGACCCCTGTGCCAGACGCTCGTCAGCGAGAGTCCAAGGTGCCTCGGGACCGCGTGTCCGGCCCTCTTAGACACCGGTCACTTCTCCAGGACCTCCACCCCGGGGTCCCCGTCGACGGGTCGGTCCAGACGTCCCCCTCTCTTTCTTCTGTCGGGACGATCGGGGTAAAGTTAACCGAACGGATCTTCGGTGTAGGAGGGGCCGAGGGTCGGAATGTCCTCGACTCATTGAACCTCGTTCAACGAATTGGAGAGTCACGGAATCAAAGGAATTGCCACTTGACCTCCAATATTGAAGTACCCTAAAAACTCTCTTGTTGTCTGAGACCTTGAACCACTCTCAGTTATTTATGTCCCTATGACATGTACCGCGTCCACCGAGTGACGTGTTCCCCGTGGATAGGTTCCGACTTGAGTCGGGTGTCAGGGACGGTTCGTCGTACGGGATCGTACTCCGATAGGGGTGGTCTTTTTGCGCAGGGACAAAGATTGAAGGTGTCTAAGGTGTCCCCGATCATCACCGGAACCTATTTACAACCAGCAATAGTAATATAGTTCCCAGTTTTGTCCGGACCTTGAGTTTGTTTTCGTGAACACCAAGTCCGTAGGATTAGTCAGGGGAATTCTGGTGTCGTCGTTAGGGGTTAGACGAGATTGCATGACGGGTGGGACCTCTTGAACAATTAATCGGCCTCCCCTACCCGGTGGCCCATCTCCGTTAGAAGTTTCCGTATCTCCACCCCCCTACCACCGGACACTCCAAACTCGGATCTTCGATGTCTCTTTCAGTCGGTGCACCAAATCTCTGACCTTCTACTTTCCTCCCGGAAACGTGTCGACGTGTCGGGGACGTCCCAGGGGAGACGTTCGGGCCCGGGTCCCTTTCTAGGTGTCCGTCCGGAGCCGACCTCCCTATCCCGTTCCTAGGCCTCGACCTCGGTCTCCGGGACACCCCACAGGGCCGGGTCGTTCGGAAGGACAAAAGGACCCCGGGGTCGGGACGTCCCTCGACACGACGACGTGACGTCGAGGAGACTCGACGATGTCGGTCGGTCTTCCGACGGAACTCTCCCGTTCCGTCCTGTGTCGTCTGGGAGTCTCTAGTCGACGTGTCTTACGTAGCCACTCCAGAGACCCGAAAAACAGACAAACAAACAAACTTCCACCGAGACGGCCATTTCTTAGACGGACGTTTCGCCCTCTGGACCCAAGTCAGGGACCTTACCCTTCTAGGGGACCTCTTCCCTTTCCGATGGGTAAGATCATAAGACCGGACCTCTTAAGGTGCCTGACGTATCAGGTACCCCAGTGTTTCTCAACCTGTGTTGACTCTCTGAAAGTGAACTTCCTAACACTTCGGGTTGACGTGTCTGTCCGTTTCTTCCGAGTCGTGGATACCTTTTTCTTGGTGAGGGTAAAGGTTGACGACTGACGGGTGAGTGGTCGTCATCGGTCGACAGGACGGGAACCTTACAGTTCCTGACAGACCTGTCAGACAGGAAGAGGAGAGGGGAAGACGTCCGACTCCTGTAAAACCCAGAGGGAAAGGTTTTGTTTCCGACTCGAGACTTGGTGTTCCGGACAGTCCGCCCAAGGTGGAGACGACCGTTGTGATCGTACTCTATAGAGGGAGTGGACTCAGTCAAGGGGGTCGTTTCAGAAGCAGTATCCTAAGTAGTCACCTCAGGAGTGGCAGGTGGCTTCTGGTACGGGCCTCGAACCGAAGACGTTACCGCTTAACGAGTCGGTGAGGACTGTCCTTCCTGTCTCAAACAAATCGTCTCCACTCGATTCTACTCCCGAGTCGAATCTGTGTCCTCTCCCTTCTGTGTCGTCATGTCTTTCTGAGGTTGGGGGTGTAGTCCGGGTTCCTCTACTTTTACTCGTAGGGATGCTATTTGGGAAAGTCATGGGTGGACGACGTTTCGCTCGGAGGACAAGTGGGAGTGACTCCAGACTTATCCTCCTTTTCCGACTAAGGTCCCGTCGTCCTCTCAGTGAACCGAACGAGGTTGGGAAGGTGAGTTACTCCACTCGGTGAGCCGGGACCCGGTACCGTCACCCGAAACAGTGCACCAGGAAGTGGTGGACCCTTTATGGACCTTCTCCCACTTCTTACTCCTTTCGACCATTCCTGTGTCTGGTCCCTCGTAGACCCTTCTCTCCCCTCCCCACTACCATCAATTCTCAGGTATTCACAGAAACCGACTCTCCTCCTCCTCCCTCGACCCTAAGTAAACTCTTTCTCTCCTTTCTCCCTCGGGTCGGTCTCGAGCGTCAGGGGTTCCCGTACACGTTTTCCCGTTTCCCCCACGTATGGTACGTCGCTCCTAGACCGGTCGCGTCGTTAGAGGACCTATCAATCCCGAGAGGCCCTGAACCCGTCGTAACGCTAACATAGAGGTTGTAAGTGGAACCCACTGTCGTAGTCTCCCACTCATGGGGAGACAGTCGTCACAGGGGGTGTCCGGGTATGAGGTGGGTTCCGTAGTTCGTCTATACCCTCGAACCTTCTCTACGGTCTCGTAGAGACTACAGGGTCATCGGTGACGCTATACAGTCTTTCATTCTCCGGTCTTAGGCGTTTGACACAGGTGGGTCCTTTGTTGTATCTACACTCGTCCGGGTCCCCTCATCTTGACGTCGATTGGGTGGTGTAGGACCGAACGTCCCTCCCTCCGTCCAACTCTTCATTTACCTCACCCCGGAAACTCTTATCGTTTCTCCCCTCCGGTTTACGTACCGTTCACCCTGAAGAGGTCCAGGAGAGGGGGAACGAGTAGAGTCAGAAGTCTAGGAGGTCAAGAGCTCGGATGTTCCCGGTGTTTGAGTCATACTAGTTTTGGTTCGGGTTGTGGAAGAGGAGTATATACCGGGACGATGCTCTGAAGGACTGAAGTGAGGTTGGGTGGTAAGAGGGTAAGGTGGACCGAGGTTTCAATGGTAGTCGTAATGGTAGTCGAGAGGGGATTCGGACGAATGGGTCTAGACAATAATTGTCGATTGCTGAGGTAGAGGTTTGACGGAAGATATGATGACAGTAGGAAAGATGAGGACGACGGTGTCGGGAAAGAGTTCCCGTGCGGGAGTCACCGGGGACGAGTCTAATCGCGTTCACCACCAGGGGGTTCAAGGTTAGGGTGTGACTAAAGAGTCGGGTCTTACAACACATACATTCACAAGGGGTGGGACGAAGGGTACTGACCAAGAAGGAGTAGAAGTCCCAGAACCGACTTTATAGTGAGGCTCTCGGAAGGACCGGTGGGATCGTCATCAGGTCCGAGGGAGACATCAGATGTCGGTCAACGGTAGGAGATGGTTGTCTGGGACACACACAGGGATACCAGACAGAGGACACAAAGGAATGAAGAACAACCAAAAGTCGAGATGCTCCTTGGACCAGAGGGAACCAGTGACGACGTGGGTGGGACACAAATTGTGTCCCAGACCATGTCTCGTCGAGACTTTTATGTATTCGACTTACTTAATCCGTTTCATATTTTTATTTTTTCATTAAAAGGACCTCACGTTTACCAGTGTTGTATAGGGATAAATTTTAGAAAGGACCCAAGAAGGTTGCGGGTTACTTCACCTTCGACGTGCCAGTCCGTGACTTCCTTAGGTAAGACACTCAGGGGTCCGACGAAGGTCCGGACGAACCTTAGGTGGTCACTAAAGGAGACGGGTCACTTTCGGGTGGAAAGACGGAAGGGAAGTCCGTTCCCTTTCGTCGAAAGGGGACCCGATTCTTACGGTAGGAACGGACTGTTTTACTAGGGATAGTAAATTCCGGACTAAGAGTTCACGGTGGTGGAAACTTAATACAAAAGTCAGGTGTCAAAGAGACAGAAGAGAACATACGGACGTGGGGGTCGAGTCGTTACAGGAACGTAGAAAGGACTCCCTAAAACCCCACCGTTTCGGAGTCAGACTAAGTGGACCCAAGGATGGAGGTGGGATGTGGATCGAGTCACGAGGAACCGTTGGGACCCTTTGCAGAGGGAGTTACTTACTTACTTCAGTCTCCGTGTGCGGGGTAGGGGCCGTGACGACTGGAGAGGAGGTTGTGCAAGGGTGGGGAGTCTTCTCCTTGAGGTGGACGGGGGAACTGGAGTCCGGGTGGGGCAGGGAAGTTATGGACCGACTGTCCCGGGGGTCCCACCACGGCCGTCGAAGTCCGGGTCGGACCCCCCGCCTCGTGGACCACCCACAAGGGACCAAGCAAGAGGGCGGGAGGGTAGTGAGGGGGGTCGGTAGCGGTAGGAACGGACGCGAGCGCGTCGACGTCGGGTCCGGGTCTCTTTTTCCACATACAGAGGGACCGTTGGGTAGTGGTACGTTGTCCCAGAGGGCCCTATGCCGGACCCTACGCGACTGCAGTCCCGGGTTCCGCGTTCGTTCGGGCGGGAGACCGTGTCGCGGCTCGTCTCGTCTGGCCGCGCGCCCCCGCCGGAACACCGGGGCCGCCGGCCTATCGCGGAGGCGAACGTCCTTTTCCCTCGGTCTTCGTTCCGACCGACCGCCTCGCCCCCACCCCGTGTGTCTATGGGAAGCGCACCTACGTCCCCCGGGGGGAAGGGGGATGGTTGTGGTCCCCGGGTCGTGGAGACCGTTCAGGACCGACAGGTGACTCCTTCCCGCCCTCCTGGCCGAGGTCGGAGCCTCTCAGGCTCGTCTAGGGTTCCTTCTGTCTCTCTCCGGAGCTCCTTCAAGCTAGGTGAGGTGTCGGGTGCGCCCCAGGCTCCGGTGACTCCCCACCCCCTTTCCGAAAGTCGACCCGAGGATGAAGACGGTTCTAGGAGTGAAAGTAGGCGACAACGGGAGGTATGGGGTAGGGGGTCAGGGATCTTGGATTCGTATGTGGACCACGAGAGGTGTTCGGACTTTCGGGGGTAGGAGTGTCGGGACTGGAAGTCCGGAGGCCCCGGTAAAACACCGTCTGTGAGGGGTGGTAGAAGGAGTTCTATATAAGACGGTAGTTTTGGGATCCATACTTTGGATTTGAAACTATTTAAGGTTTGGAAGAGTCCAAAGAGTTGGATGGGTAAGGAGAACCTTTTGTGTGGTGTAAGAAGGTGGTTGTAGTGGGGGAGAGGGGTGGTGGTTGAATCTGGGAAATGTTCGAACGATACCAAGAAAGGAGACCGGTCGGAGTCGAATACGCGTCGAGAAATGAGAAGAAAAGACTGTTTGGACACTAACTAAAAGAAGACTGAAAACAGGGTCAGGGGATTCCGAAAAAGGACTACGGGACAGACCGGGGTCGGACAGGCAAGGATAGAGTCGGACCAAGGGTTATCGATGGGTCTCATTAAAAGGAGAACGGCGGACTCGTAGGATGAGGAGTCGAAGGGTAGTGGAGGGTTTAGTGTAGATACAGGGACCGGAGTGGAGAAGCTGAACAGACTGTTCAGGTAGCAGGAGGCCCGGGAAGTGCGACGGTGTCTTTGTAAAACGGGTCGTGTCTTTAGTATCCGTACGACCGACACAACTACGCCTCTTGGTTTTCGGGTCTTGGCGAGGTCCGAGTCGAGGGTCAAGATAAGGATAAAACCGAGGCCTACGACTCGGTCAGGGGAGGGGTGAACCTTGGACACGGATCAGTGTCTTCCTCTTGTGAAGACGGAGTACCGAAACTCCTCCACCCTCACGGACCCGGGTCGACTCGAGAGACCTCGAGTCCTCGACTCCGGGTAGGGGATCTGTCACGGTTGTCCGTTAACATGTAGTGTTGACTGGAAATCGACCTCGTCGGCAGAGACAGGGACTCGGAGTCGGTCGACCACCAGGGGTCTTTGCGATGGTTGGCCTTCCTTCTGTGTTCCAATGTCCGGTCGGGACCGGGGGTCGACCATGGATTAGTCCCGAGAGATCCGGTCAGTACCCCAGTCGGTTTGAGAGGACTGATGTCCTCCCTTACTGATGGACTTGCGGTTCGGAATCGTCCCGGTCTCCCTAGTCTCGTCGGACGACGAAGAGTCGAAGTTTTCAGTACTCTAATTAAATTCTGATGTTTAGGATCTTAAGGAGTACCCTTGGGGTCAGTTTATGTACAGAGTCGATCTCAGAGTCAGGGTTTCTTGGAGTTCATTGTGGGTGTGATTCCGGAGACACGGACTGGCGGACGGGATTTTCGGGTCCTGAGTAAAGTTTGGGTCGGGATGTGTGCCGTGTTCAATGAATGACGGACCGAAATCCGGACCCCTTTAGGTACTGTGCCCTCATTTCATCCGACCGGATGGAGTCTGTGATTTGATTCCGGTCCGGGGTCACACGTGGTGCTGGATATCCTTGGTTCCGGGTCCGTCACCAGTCGTCAACACCTTTCCTACGGGGCCGTCGGGGGGAGACCCGAGGACAAAGGGAGGTGTCCCGTCTCACTCAAGACAAAAACAACCCTCACCCCAGCCCCTGATTTTGTCAAAAAATGTCTACTCTCCACTAGTGCACGAGTGTCCACGGGGGTTTACCCCGACGTCAGGGGAAGTAGTTGGACGCCGGAGACTTCCCCCATTATTCAAACCAGTTTTTGAGGTACCATCCTACGAACCGGTCGCAGACGTCCGATGGAGGACTTCCCCCGACCCTGTGTCGATCTTCTGTCCAAGGGTTGTATCCCGGTGAGGGTCCTGTCACTCTCCTCTCCACATCCGTCTCCCCCTCCACTGACACTCACCCGTACGTTCCAGTCAGCGGTGCCCGACCTCTCCCAACTCGTCGGGAAGAGATCCGACACGCGGAGGACGGTGGGAGTCGCGACCCCTACGTTCGCCTTTCTGGTGCTCAGGTGGGACGTCTCGGGTCTCCGTCATCGTCCGGAATCCTCGCTCGGACTCAGCCAATTGGGGGGAGGGCCGAGCCGGGCGAGGAAGGAGAACGGCCCGGGCGGAGGGGTCACGTCCGAGGAGGGAGAGGGTTGTGGCCGGGGGAGGAGTTCCAGGGGTGGGCGGGCGCCGCCGGGCGCGTGGCCCATCGGAGTCGGGCTAAGGGGTTGGACCCGGGCCAGAGGCGGAGAATGGGACTGAGCGGCCCGAGGCCCTCGGCTATGTCGGGTACTGGCCCGTGGGTCGGTGCGATCGGGCGCGAGCCCCAGGCCCGGTAGCGGGACGTCTCCCAGCCCGGCGCCGGCGGTGGCCCCTCCCCTCTCGGGCAACTCTTCCCTCCCCCCACCCTCGGCGCGCAGGCGGTTGCGAGGGCCCTCTCCCTTGGCCCGACCACTGCATTCGCGCCCCCGCACCGGTGGCGCAGTGGTGGGTTCCGCCCGCCCCGCTTCGGATGCAGTGTCGGTGCATCTCCGCCGGACCCCGGCTCAGACTTCTAATCAGGACACGAGGGTCTGGGTTCCGTGGCTCCCATTCCTGACCGCCCTGCCCAGTGCGAGTGAGAAACCCGGGCCCGACGATGAGTATGACGTATCCCCGTCTTCTGTAAGAAACATAGGACCCGAGAGTACAGTGTCTACTCTGGAGTTTCGGCATCGTTGACGATTGAAGTTTTGTCGGACTTTGGACCCAGAAGTGTATGTCTCCAGAATGTCGTGTAACAGTATCTAGTTCTGGTCGTTCACATAGGATAATTCATGGGGTATCGATACGGGGGAAAGAGGGGAGGATTAGATGTCCTCGGGGTGGTACAGGTAAAAACTCCCGGTTGGTAGGTTCGGTCTGAGGGAATTGAGAGGTCTACCACCTGTCCCCTTCTCCTTTCTCCCCACGGGTCAATCTCCCTTTTCACACGATGTCACGGTCGAGACCTTTCCTCCGACGGGTGGATAGGTCTGAGGAAGAGGTCTCCCTCGTCCGGTATTTCGTCTCTCCGTCACTCGCATTAACTTAAGTACAAATTATTAATGTCCGTGGCACGGGGGGGAAGGGGGACGGGTCCGTCGTCCCCACCACGTCCCCGACCCCGTATACGGGGGTCGTCGCTCCTGCCGTCAGGGTTCTCACTAAAAGTCTTTTATTTTTTCCTGGGGTCCCCGTCCGCCACCACGGGGGGGGTTCTGTGTGGTTTAAAGTTCTGAAATATATATTATATAGAGACACGGGGCCCCCCTCCTTTCCCTGTGGACCGTCGTAGACCTCCCCCCCGGGGTCCGTCGGGGTTCGGTAGGACGGAGAAGTCGGTGAAATAATCGAGTCTGTTGTAGCGTGATGTCCGTGGGTGACGGTGGCGGCGGCGACGACGGCGTGGGGGGAACGTCAGGTCCGCCGACCGAACCGGTAGGCTCACAGGTACCCCGAGGTTCAGGGGCCGGGGTGGGTGGGAGTCAACACCAGTCTGAGGAGGAGGAGGCGGAGTGCTTCGGTGAACTTTTTTCAGCACTGTCTAAAATCCCGGTGCGGGAACGGGACGACGAGTCGTCCCAGGAACGATGAGAGGGTCGACATCTTCCGCAGGAGGAAGTGGTGCAGGAGCAGTATGTCGCGCAGCTTCTTGTAGGGTTCGTCCAGACGTTCGTCCATCTTGTCGTCAATCTCCGTACGACAGGTATTCGTGGGGTAGGGTGGTAGGTCCTTAGGGTGGGGATTCGCGGTGACAACTTTGTTCCGGGACTGTACGACTGTAAACACACAGACCGGTAAGGTCTCACTGATCCAGAGACTGTGGTACGATAAGAGTACTAGATTGTGTGACCAAGCGTTCTTACTCAGTGAACCGGTTTTCCATGTTTGGACGGGTCGGAGTGGAGTCGTCGAAGTTCGAAGAGGGACGTCTTAACCATGAGGACTTAAACTCCGTAGTGTTTTCCGACTCTGTATAGAGAGTGTTTTCAGTTCCCATATCGGACCTTGTAAGTGATTGGGGTGGAGACCGGGGTAAAATGTTTAAGACTGTTTGAACTGGGATTAAAAGAGAATGAAAGGTGTGTAGAGGACTTGTATATAGGTGGGGGAGAGACCGGAACTGTGAGACTACACACTACATAGGAAACGGTCCTTGTAACAAAGAGAACAGTGGAAAATAGTGGAAGGATCACTTAAGGAAATCCGAGTTAAGTTCGTGGGAGAGACGAGACGAAGAGGGAGCGGGCCTCGAAAGTCAGTCGGAAGGTTTCGTGAACATGTTGGGTCTTGTATTAGATAAGGTAAGGGGTGTACGTGACGGTCAGAAAGGTTTCTTTTGTCATGTAAGAATTTTCGTTTTCCTCCAACTCTTCAACTAATGTAAAGAAAACTTATGTCGTATCTTAGATCTCAGGTCCGGAGCACTTTGTGGCTGACTGGTAGATTCTCTTTGACGTTCGGTCCTACAAGGAGTCCGTGTGTGGGAGTTTCGGTGTTGGCTCCGATACCTGTCTGTCGGAGGTTGGAGATAGGGAGTCGTTACCGTCGTTGACTAGTGAATAGGGTTTGAACAAAAGGTTTGGGGTACGTATGCATAGGGTCACTGAGATGTGTTAGTTACCTAGGTAGTGAGACGGGGTATAAATATTCGGGTTCGAAGAGGGTGGATTTGTGATTTTCGGAGGAAAATTGTGGATGATAGAGAAGTGTCTGTTTGTTTTCTAAACAGAAAACTGTTCCCTAATCGACTTAAGTTTGTAAAGAAGATCCCTGCAGGGACCACCAGGTTTCCGATTCTGACGGTACGAGGGTTACGTTAGCCGGACCCAAGTTAGGAACCGGTCCCTTGATCTAGGGTGTTCGATGTGGATTCTGAACCGAGTCGGTTTAGTTTGTTATTTTCATAAAATTTTTTTAGACAGACGTGAACGACAAATGAAGGACTAAGTCCCCTCATAATGGGACAGGAAAGGTTAGGTCTAGGACGGGGGACGAAATGGTTTATGACAAAGATGGTCCCATCGGAGGTACAAAAGTGTATGGTCTCCGGGATTAAAAGTCTAGACAAGTTCGTCGTAGATCGTAATATCTGGTAAAGGGAGAGGATTATACGGGACACGGAGTTCTTTACCCGGAAATTCGGGACTGGAGAAGGAGAGGTTTAGTCTATGGGACTGGATGATGGATGGACTGACTGTAGAGACTAGTAGGGGTGGTCCTGGTGTTTGAGTCATACTGGTTTGAGTTGAACTAGGTCACCAGGGATGATAGTAGAGTGGACAATTTTGGTAGGATCCTCAGTATATACTGAAGGTTAGATAGTGGGATAGGGGTCCGACCACACAGAATTTAGACGGGTGGGGAGAGGGTAGGGGTAAAGGTGGTCTCTCCGACTCGGTGATGGTTGTACGGAGCTAGTCGGCTAGATCGGTGTAAGTGGGGTGAGGTTTAGTGAGAAGGGTGATTACCGGTCCTACTAGATATGTGATTTTTTCTTAAAAATTTTAGGAACGAATTTTAAGGTGTTTCCGGTTGAAAGGATAGGAATCCGATTTCAGGGTTTGAGTAGGGTACCAAATGTCTCGGGATGTACTGGACCGGTGTAGGTAGAGAGGTTGCGTGAACGGAGTGCATGTTGACCGACGACACGAGAAGGTGTGACCGGAAGGAAAAAATGGAACATAGTACAAAAGTTGGAGTTCCGGAGGGAAATGTATATGTCAAGTATATGTATATTCAGAGGGGAAAGGGGAAACAGTAAATTCAGGGGTACCCAGTTAAGGGTGAGTAAGGGAGACTGATCCATTTAAGAGGGTCTCATAGGACGTCCTGGGTAGAAGGTTGTGAATGGGTTGAAGTACTAGTACACCCTTGATACAAACTGAATTAGTGACGATTATGGGGTTGAGGTTACGGGACCATGTGTCACACACCGTCCTCATGTTGGAATCAGTGAGTCAGCACAGAGAAACACTGTGGTGTGAGACATCGGGAGGTCTGAGAGGACCGGCAACCTAATAGGGTCGTTCTTATAACCTCACCAATGGTAAAGGAGGAGGTCCCCTAGAAGGGGTGGGTCCCTAGCTTGGGTACAGAGGACGTAACGATCCGTTTAAGAAATGGATGACTCGGTAACCCCTTCGTGTTTTATCCGTCAGTTAATTGGAAGTTCCGGTTCCGATTGAGGAAGGTGAACAGTCATTCCTTTGTCACAACCTCTCTTTTCCTGAGTTGGTACTCTTATAAAACGAGAGATCCCCGGTGAGTGAAAAGAAGTCAACTCTGGGAAAGGTGGTAACGGGGGATGTCAGACCATCAAGGAGGTCGGGTGGGTGGGAGTGGTAGGGGCACCGGACCAAGAATGATCCCCCGACCAGATTCCAGTGATGTTCCCGGACCTCCCGTATCTCGCGGACGTCGAGGAAGACAAGCAGTGTATCCATAAAGACATCGTCAAAGCGAGCACGAAAGTCGTGACGTTGTAGGTGAGCTTCTCTTCTGAGTTGATATCCCTCTTTCTGTCCCATTCATCTTATTACGTGGGAGTCGGACCAAGTCTCGATCTCCATTTCGGTTTTGGTGGGTGGGAACGGGGTGGTTGAGGGACCGAGGAGAATGTCTATTAACGTCTTATCGTCTGTCAACAGTACTCCCGAGCTTGATTACACAACCTACAGTGGACGACGAGCAAGTCCAACCGGACTCGTCCTCTTTCTCTTTGTTTACCGAGTTTTCAAGATTTAATACGGACCTTCCGAGGTAAGAACAACGGGGGTGGTTCGTGGTGGAAGAGAGAGAGAGAGGTGTGGTCAGAGTTCCTCTTTGTATGGAGATAGGTCAGTTTGTGGGCGACCAATGACGACGGGAGGACGTCGTCGAAGAGGTCGACGGACGCGTCGAGGAGCTTCCTCTCGTTGGAGACCGGACCCCGAAGACTGAGGAGAGGGTCCCATATGAGGTGGAAGACGTTCGTCTTTCCGGGTACAAGCCCTCCATTTACGTAGTGTGCTCCATTGTCTTCTCTTCTCCTGACCGGCCGGGGTTCACGATCTCAGGTGGGTTCACGATCTCAGGTGGGTTCAGGCCAGTGTTTGGACGCGTCACTGTTTCCGTGACTGTAGGACCGGAAGTCCGTCTTTAAGGAAGGTCGACTCAGGTCGGAGAGCGGTGTCGCAGGGGTGGGAAAATCCTGGGACCTTTTGTAATCTGGTTGAGTCATCTGTCGAGAGCAAGAGAGGTTCTTAGATTATCGAAGTGTTTATAGTAGATTGTTTACATATGACATTAGAGTGGTCTGTGGATGTTCGTCGAGTCCTACAATTCTATGACGTACCTTTGTCACGTGGGTACCGGTGTCAGATCATGGCTGGTTTCTGTAGTCAGTTTATTGGTAGGTCAGTGCTCTTCAATGGATGGTGTCGCGATACTCTGAGTCTTCTACCGGACTCTCGGAGAGCCTTTTACAGTCGATCCAGTGTCCTGAGAGTCTCTTAATGACCTGGTGTTTTCCATTTGCTGGTTTAGTTTTGTGGAGTAGGTTCGGAAGGTGTGAGTAGATGTAAAGAGAAAGATTTTGTCAAATCAAAAAGTAATAAGGTTCATTGTTTACGAATACCCTTTCTTGTTGAAGATTGTTCATAAGTCGAGGGTTCAGGTCTTTTTAAATCTTCGTCTACATTGGGGTTGCGTTTAGTCTTTTGCCGTCACAAAGCTCAAGTAAAAGAGATTTCCCGTTGTCTAAGACTTCGGTAGCGTCAAAATGTTGTTGTATTAGTCCTACTACAGTAGGTGAGAACTGTTTTCATGAAGTACCTGAAATTTTTACAGGTAGAATTGTGGTAATTTTAGCTCAACAGAGTGTCGACTGTATGGTGTAAAAATTTTATTCTGATTCAAAAAAGAAAGAATCGTCACGTATTTACAGTGTTTTAGGTACCGTGGAACCTCAGTTACTTTATGATGATCTAGTTATATAAAAAAGAAAACTTAATAATGAGATATGAAGAATCTTTGATAGACCATATGTAAAAATGGATTTTCTTATACTTTCCTGTTCAGGAGAGACTAAGTTTCTGAGGAGGCACAAGGTCTCGACTTGAGAGAATTTTGACATGAAGGACTGTAGAGTGGTAGTGATTTATGGTGTCAGTTGAACGGGAAGGTCAGTAAAGTGGAAACATAAACGATCAGTCAATTAAAATTATTTCGTCAAAAACAGGACTTGTAGTAGTTTGTCTGTGGGGAAACGTCAAAGTGTCATGAAACGGGTCATACACCAGTTACAAGATTTTCTCCGATCGACTTACTTAATTGAGTAGTTAGTTTCCGGATCCTGGAACACGAGTCAACGACTCAAGACAGGTTGAGAAACGGTGGGGTATGACATCGACGGTCCGAGGAGGCAGGTACCCTAAAAGGTCCGTTCTTATGACCTCACCTACCGGTAAAGGAAGAGGTCTCCCGGAATCTAAGAGTAAGAGGAGGTCGGAACCGGTCTTGGATGATATCCTTGACCAGACTCGTTCTCACGGTCGGAGTGGTAAAAGGGAGGGTCCATGGTTGGGTCGTGGTGGTAGGACGGTTTCCTGGTACTCCGAAGTCCCAGTGGTGGTCGTGGGGTTTGGTGTACCACCCTTCTCTGTAGGATTTGTTTGGTGGAGACTTTCCGAGTGAGTGGTGCGAAAACGTGTCCTCGGGGTCCTAGAGGTCGTTGTCCCTTCGTCGGAACGGGTCCCCAGAGTCTCCAAAACAATAAAGGGATATTCTATTTGTAAGACAACAATTTAATCGGAGGGTGTGTGAGAGTTGTATGATCGGGTAGTCAAGGATTTAGGTCCCGAGACTGGGTGGTGTGGAGGAAAGAGAGAGGAAGAATAAAAATGGAGGGGAGTTAAGGTGGTCTCCCCCGAATGGACTTGTCGAGGGGGTAACCGTGGGGTGGAAGGACGTCTTACCCGCAATAGTTAAGACGATCCATCTCGGTGTGTACTCCCTACAGTTAAAGGTACAGAAGTCGGTTGAGATCTTAAAGTATATCGGACGTATCCCTTAAGTTTCAGTCCTGGAAGATTCTGTTCGGACGTGAGGAAACAACGGGAGGAAAACTCCGTTGTTTCCGTACTGATTTCCGTAGTTGACGTCCTGGGAGGAGTCCTTGTAAAGGATTTGTGCCCCGTTAATAGAGTGTGATTCACTTTCAGTGAGTCCACACAAGCTGAGAAACACTGGGGTGTCTGATATTCCAGGTACCTTAAGAGGTCCGGTCTTAGGACCTCACTCATCGGAAAGGGAAGAGGTCCCCTAAAAGGGTTGGGTCCCTGACTTGGGTCCAGAGGGCGAAACGTTCGTCTAAGAAATGGTCAACTCGGTGTTCCATTTGGGTTCTTATGACCTCACCCATCGGATAGGGAAAGAGGTCGTCTAGAAGGACTGGGTCCTTAGCTTGACCCCAGAGGACGTAACGTCCACCTAAGTCCCTTCGGGATAGAGTGTGATTCCGGTGGAAGAAGAGGAATCTGTCGAGTGGGGGTTGGTGCGGTTTTGAATACAACTGGTCTTACCGACTCCTCGGATGTGAGAATAAGTTCCAAGTGTCCAGGATGCTTCCTTTCTTTCTATATTCTTCCATTCTTGCCCTCCGGACGTCTCCGGTTAGTATGGGAACCATCATGACTCGTCACCTCTCCACGGGCCGTGTCTCGTCGACCACGTCGTCGGCCGGGTACACGAGGGCGCGCTACCGCGACGCGAGGTCGCACCTGAGCTACGGTACGGCATGTTTCTATTTCTCGTCCCTCCCGCTCCGGTCGAGGACGTGCGTGACGTGACGGAGGACACCCCCGCGTCTCGTGTCTTCCCTCCGGTCAGTGACACACCGAGTCTGGGAGGTGGGGACGGACAGTCGTGTACGGGGAAGGGTAGGTGGGACAGCAGGGAGTGAGTCTGGCGAGAGTGTCGAATGGAAGTACAGTAACTCTACCTCCATGAGGAGTTACTACCGGGACCTGAAGAAGAGGTCGAGGAGAAGTCTCTCGCGTCGGAAGCCCCCTGAGTGGCCCCCCTCCCGTCGAAGAGCGAAGTGACTCGTCTCTTTTTGTATAGTGTCTAAGTAGTCAAGGTCAGAAGGATCGTTTGTCCCAGACTTCGGGATTTCTGTGCCAGACGCCTGACCAACCAGGGTTTGGTTGGGTGTAAGAAGAGAAGGGGAGGGGACCGGGGAATGGTCGAAGGGCGGGCGCCAGGGCTAGGAGGCACTCCGATCGACGGAACGCGTCAGGTAGTCCGACTCTCCCGGCGAGAGATGAGGCAAGGAGGTGAAGGAACGACTTCGAGGCGAACCACCGCCCACAGGCCCGCGCTAGTTCGGCCAGTGGTGCCAGTGGAGGGGCAAGTGAGGCGAGATCCGCCAGAGGGGCCAGGGGTCGAAAGAGTGGAGCGAGGGCCGAGTTCGATGAGGATCTTCTATCCGTGTAGCAGAGAGTGGACATGACGGGTCCACGTGAGGTCAAAACTGATAGTTTGTGCGACTCGTTGACAGACCGGAACAAGGACCGTCGTCCTTATGTGGGGTTGAGTCAGTCCTCGAGACTCGTAATGTCCACAATTCTTAAGGACACAATCGTCGGTTTTGGGTCACTCGTGAGAGTCACACTACTTGTCTCTGTGGTTCCTTTGGAGTGGAGACGTGGTGAGCAGACAATAGACACGAAAGACAACCGTGACGAACAACTTCCCGACTCTTCGCTAAGTTCCATGATCATCGACCTGCTCGTCGAAGACTACGACCCCTTCGTCTTTTGAGTCTAATTTCTATGGACCAGGATCAAGACCGTGATTCCATCAAGTCAGGGGTCAGGGCTCATACGTGGTGGAGATACTAGGTTGGTGATACGTCACTTTCGGAGGGTATGTCTGTTCCGAGACGGGAGTTCTCTCGACTTTTTGGTGTCACTGCCACCGGAGGTATGGACGTAGTCTCCCGAACCGAGGACTCGGAGGTGACGATGGGAACGGGGTCGAGTTAGCCGGAGGTCCACGTTTGTCGACCAATAATCTTAGTTACCTCGGTCCGACTCCTTCCTTTCGCTCACCTCTCAGTACCCAGACTAGGTCAGTTTCGGGGGTCGGTCGGCGATGGTGTGTCTCGGTGTTTGTGGGATCTGGTCATTTATAAAGTCCGAAATGTCTGGTATGTCAAAGTTGATCGACTGAGACGGTGACATCGTGTCCCCGTCAGTGTGTGTCGTGAGTGTTTCGTCCTGACACCGAGACACGGTCTTGGAATATCTGTGACTTTAAATGTAAAATATTTTTATTAACAGTGTTTCATAGTGAAAAAAGGAGGTTGGTAATTTTTTTACATCTTTTAAGAGTGAACATCGAACACCCATATATCTTCATGTCTTACCAACCTAAACCATGTGTACAGTCCCACGACTAGTGACCAAGTCTGGTTACACTTGAGTGAGGGATCTCTACCGTCAGGACGGGTCATTAGATTGATTAACCAGATTCCCCCTTTTGAGTTCAACAGTGGAAGGGTTGAAGTCCTTCGTTCCCCTGATTCTAGGTTCGGATACGAATTCCGGGCAGACTAGTGAGAAAATAAGAGGGTAGTGCTTGGTAGTAGGGAAGGTTGTATATGTGGGGATGGAAGCACTAGAACCACTCAGCTCTTCACAGTTATCCCGCCGACGGGAACGACTACCCATGACACAAGGTCGGTGGTAGTAGGTGTTCACCTTCCGGTGCCGGACCTTGTCGTTCCTTTCGTGTGACCTTACTATTCATTCAGGGTCGTTGAGACAAGGCCCCTCGACGGTGGTCGGAGGGAAGGAGTCTAGGAGTCAAGGTAGTGCCCCAGAGTCACCGGGTCTGTGCACCGTGATTATTCTTCAGTAGTCACCTTTCGTATTGGGGAGTGTGACAGGGGGGGGAGTCAGGGTCGGAGTTTGAGTGACTACCCACCCGGACCTCCCGGTGGAGCTGCGAACAGCGACGGGAACCGGTAATCGACGACGTGAAAATACACGAGGGCTACGAGGAGGTAGAGTCGAAGGAACACCTAAACCAGTTAACAGAACCCTGGGACCAGGGGAGCCGCACCATGGGTCAACGAGACACCCTGTTCGGTCAGTGTCCCATTAATGTAGTCTCTTCTGGTCTGGTCACAGTCCTTCACCCCCGACACCCCAGTCTCCGTCGTCTGACTGCCACCTTTTCTCCCTTGTGTGTGGAAAGCGTCTAGGTCGTGCAGGACGTCGTATTTCGCCTAGGCCCTACTTCAGAAGAAAAGGAATTACTAAAAAAGGTAGACCAACTTTATGACTAGGTAGGCCCCGATCGTTCTTCGTTTCCCTAGTTCCAGTGGACGTCTATGTCTGGGGCGGCGAGGAGTCCGAAAGTCGGGATGGTGACGTCGAGTCCCCGTGTGTCACGGTACGGCTGTGTTGTCGGCTCTTCCCAAGACCAGTCACACGCCGTCTGGGGTGCACGAAGTCGGACGGAGCGGGCATGGGGTCCTGGGGATGGAACCGGAAGAGTTTCAGGTCCAGAAACGGTTACCACCACTCGTCTGCTGTTTCCGTAAGTTCCCTGAGAAGTAGTACCAAGAAATCGTCAAATTGGTGTGTCAGTACGTACTAACGGAGACAATTGTAGAAGTCAAACTTGTCGAGGGGCTATTTGAACTATAACGGATTGCTCGCGGCGGCCCGATACAGAGCTCGGAGAAGGTCGAGAAGAAAGTCCGCGGGGGCAAGGAGACGGACAGCCAGTATCCTGTCGCCAGTGTAGTTTTTCTGTGGTCGGTGAGTCAATTTTGGAAGGGAGATGATGGACCTAAGGATTTGGATCGTTGTTCGTGAGTGTAAGATTCCGTCTCTTGGGGGGTTTGTGGTGATAGGGGTGAGGGTGAAGACGTCGACTCCTCGTTGACCCACTTCGTCGCCTTGACCCTCACCTTAAAGAGAGTGGCATCGTCGAAGTAGGTAGAGAAAAACGAAGAAGAGTTTTTGGAGTAGTAGTAGAAACAGAAAAAGTTTGAGGAAGACTGTAGCTAAATTGTTGTCAAAAGCCTTCAAGTGTCAGTGACAACCGAAAAGACATCACCCGTGAAAGTCGACATGCAGTTTTTCTTGCAGTGTAAGTCTGGTCAGCTCTCGTCCCGTTCCTTTTGGGAGGTTTCCAGAAGTTGATGCACTGGGGACTTCTGGAGACCGGGTCGAGACGGAGGAAGGCCGACGGTGGTGGTCGTATCCTACCTCCTCTTGGTTCTTCGACCTGAGTCTCCGAATCCTACTCTTCATTCTTGATCTGGTGTTTCGAATCTCTTACCACCTTTGATTGGCGGTACTCCGTCGCCGTGTACAACCGTATCCGGTGCCTCTTCAACCCAAGACTTTACCGGAAGAGCTTCTACTCCAGTTACTGGGGAAACTCTGCAAGGAGCCATAGTTACCGATCGACGCAGTGAACGAAGTAGTCGACGACCTTGTAGACCCCACAGTCGAATAAGTTCTACCTCGCGTGGGACGCCTTGTCCAGGACCTCTTCTCTCCCTTGTCTCTTCTGTATCTTAGGTCACTGCACAAGTCCCCGACGTCCCTCACCCCCTCCCGGTGCCCCTGAGTCTATCCACGATCACTACTCTTACCGGTCTCCGTCTCCAGTAGGACCGAGTCTCCCATCTGGAACTTCTTTTGACCTCTGGTTCCGTGTTGGACGTCCATGGACCCAAAACGACGGTAGTCGTAGGAGAAGAGGAGCCAGGAATAGTCGGCGACAGGCGAACGATGACCCAAAGGTCCGGAAAAGACGAAACAAATCGAAATATAGAAGCCAGTAACTGTGACACCGTTACTAGAACGCACCGAGGAAAGCCCCCGGGACGACTCTAGCGGCCCCAGGGTCCGGTCGGACGATTCGTTCCTCGCCCCTGTTTTCTGTCCCTTGGTCAGTCGTGTTGCTGGTGGTAGCGGATGTAGAGGTCCCGTCTGAAGAGGGGTGGGGAGTTACTCGATGACCCCGGTTGTGGGGGTCGCGTAGGGAACGGTCAGGGTGAGTGGCCGGGAGCCCCGTCGAGGGGTGGACCGGGTGGGGAGCCCCCGGGTGCCAACGATTCCCGACCAGCCGGTTCCAACCGTTTCCTACCTCACTTCAGACCCGGTGTTAAATACGGGACTTCAGATCTCCCCAGGTCGCCAGCGTTACCACAAAATAACCGGACATTTTTTCTGTCTTTTCCATAGTCTTTGTTCTGTCCCGATCGATGACTGGTGAGAAAGTCCTGGAGACCGAGGAGGAGTCAGTCGGTTGGTCGTATTTGAGAGGGAGTCCGGATGGTTGGAATAGGTTGTGGTGTAGTGACTACACCCCGTTAGGGAGTCCGAAGACGTATGACCGTTTCTACTTGACTTTCGGTTCGTCCTTGAGAGCCAGCATTGCGAAAAAGAGGAGTTCCAAATCTCCGAAGGTGACTAGATGTTCCTTCTGTCCTACTTCGTTAGTGTGACGAGAGAGGACCCAGGACTGTTCGTATTAGTTGGGAGAGTGGGGAAGAAAGGTGTATGGACTGAATATAAGTATAAAGACAAGGGGGCCGACCTACAAGAGACGTAAAACTTAGAACAGGAGGAAACTGAGGGTCCAGAGGAGAGGAAGGAGTCTGGCGTCCCGGTGTGACGACGGGAGTCCGAGACCCGACCCTAACGACGGATGTCCTCCGACCAAAAGGCGAAGACCACGGGGACCCAAGCGGACCTTGGTAACGTGTAAGGCAAAACCAACATGACAGAGGTGACAAGGTGTGGGTGTGAGACGGGACGAGGAAGGTGCAAGACGAGGGAATGGAGGAACTTCCGTAGATCTTCCAGAGGATGTCGGAGGAAGAATAACTCGAGGAATTAAAAGGCAGAGGAGAAACCGTGTCTGTGACGGTGATAAACCCCCCCTCCTCACTCTTATTGAATTCCTCATGGGGTTGGAGACCCTTTTTATTTTTCTTCAGTGACATGTTATAAGGGAAAAAAACAGTGTAGGAGAGAGTTGAAGATTAAGGAGTTAGATCGGGAACTCTCAAGGTAACGTCCCGAAGATACTGGGTCTGTGTTACCGGGTTCTCGAGTGGGTAGTTGTTTCCTTTTTTGGTGTGGGTCCGACGGGATGGAGGTGGTAGGTCATCGTGGAATGGAACCCACCGATGACGGTGGAGGTTTAAGACCCTATCGACCCGACCCTGTCCCCACGAGAGTCCCCCCTCTCCAAGGAGAGGAGGGAAGAGTGGGAGTCGAAGAGGAAGGAGAAGGAGAAGCAGGAGGAGGAGGTGCAGGAGGAGGACTCGTCCCCTTCGGTGACCTCCTCCGTGTCGACCCCATCGTCTTTCCTGTCAACCCCCTCAGTGACTGTGACATCGGAGGAACCGGACAAGGAGACCAAGTGACTGACCCGAATTCAGGTGTCCACCACCACTTCCCCGAGGCAACTCATCGAGGAGTCCAACCCGTCAACCTCGTTATCCGTACCCCCTAAGCCTCCCTGCTCGACCTCCTCCCTCTCCCCGTTCGAGACCCGAACTGAGGTGGAGACCAAGGTTTAAGAGTCTACCGTGACACGGTAATCCGAGTCCTTCTTAAAGGTGGAACACTCTACGGTCCCCCGACCCTTGGACCTCTCCTGACCTTCTCTTGAGTCTAAGACCTTGGCCAAACGAGTCGCAGTGAAGATGAAGGTTATACCCAAGTCGCTCCCCTCACCCAAGACCTCTCTCCGTTGTACCGAGGGGTGAAAGTCCCCCGCACCCCCAACTAAGAAGATGTCTCCAGACATAGTAGGGACAACAGTAACACAGGGGTCCTTGTCTCTCCTGACGCTCTAATACGAGTCTGGGGCCAAGGTTCTGACCCCCACCACTGCCCCAGCCTCTTCCACTGCTTCCGACCCTAAGACTTCCCGACACGAGGCCCGGTCCGTCGGGACCGGCGAGGGGTGACTAACGAGGGACGCTGGCCAGTAGACGTGGTATCCTTCTTGTCCATTAGTCTCCGTTCGGGAAGGGACACTAACAACAAGGAGGAGGGTCGGTTCGTAAGGGTTGGATTATCGGGGAGGATGTGTATGGTCAGAAGAGGGGGATCCAGAAAAAGTAAGGGTGAGTTTTAGGTTAGACGGGAATTTATGATGATATGAACTCTGGATTCAGTAAGAAGAGACTGTGGGTCAAGTTCAGTGAGATGAAGGAACCGTAAAAGTTGTGAGGAAAAGGGGTATTTTCGGTCCGAGGTGGACGAATGAATGGACCGGCCTGCTGCTGTCGTTGGACCCCACAGAGGGGTAATCGGACTCCGAGGTCTGGCGGAGGGCAGACGTCTTGTGTTTCCCAATGGTTCAAACGGGACTTCTCAGGGTGTTGGGACGATGTCGGTAAAGATGAAATCGACGGATCTTTAGGTCCTTTCGTCCCTTTATTCACGGAATAAACTTCTTTTTCTAGTTCCCTGGACCCTTAGGTCCCTTCTTGTCGGTAGGGTCAGTCCCGTAGTGAGTTTCCTGTCTGTCATGGACCCCTCCCCACCCACACCTCCGTCATGCCCGGGGTCTGTACTAGAGGAGGCACTATAGGAAGGGAGGAACCAAACCCAGAGCTTAAGCCTAGACCCCTTTTTTTCGATGCCCTATTCACCCTTTGTCCTCGTCGGGTGGAGAGGTGGGACGGGGCGAGGACTCTGAGGTTCGGTTGGGGGGGTGGGGGATGACCCTTCGTCCACCCACCCACGGTCTTTGGGACACTCAAGATGACAGTTGGGTAGGCCGTCGAGAACATCAGAGACGGGACCGGGGGTGGGGATTCTGTGAGAACTGGAGTGTCTCGTCTGTGCATGTAGTGTTACGGGGAGGGAGGGAATAGGGACGGGGTGGTCAGGGGTTCTTCACCGACGTACGGACTCCCGGGTCCTGGGGGTAGATCGTGGGTAGGCCGAGTGAACACCGATCAGACGGACTAGAGACCCCCGTCCCGGGTCTAGGTCACCCACCTCGGTCCCACTGAGTCGCCGAAGGGGTCGGGACCGTGGGATAAGACCCGTGGTGCGGGTCCCGAACTCCTGACTCGTCCCCGCCTCCGGAGTTCTCGAAGGTCCTGACCCCCCACCCCTGTGTCTTTTGTTTGGTAAAAGTTCCGTTCGGTGGTCTTTGGGTTTTGGTTTGAATCTATAATACCTGTCTCTTGGGTCCAGAGAGTTCTTAAAGGGATGGTCTGTGAAGTTAGAAGATCACTCGAAGAAGGTATGACTTTAGCATCATGGAATTCTTGTTGGACTCGTAAAGCGTGTAGGGGTAAGAGACGGATGAGAGTCCACTTCTAGAGGGAGTTGAAGGACGAGGGACTGGGTGTTTCACGGACTGGAACTAGGAACGAAAGGGTCTACAGGATGTTGGGGAACGACGATGAGTGGCAGAAGGCGAGGGAGAACCCTCGTTAGACCCCACCGACCAAGTAGTCTTGTCCACCCCCTCGGTGTGGTCACCCTTTGACGACGTGTGGGACGCGACCCATCATTCGCGGTCGAACCCCCTCCCCCCCTGTTCCTTTCCTTCTTATCACCGTCCCAGTCCCGGGTTGGTGTATGTTTACGGACGAACTCGTGTTTACGGAGGGTCGGGGGCCTCTTGGAGAGTAGTGGGTATCGGCCGGGGAATGGGACGGGGTGGGAGGAGGAGGGGTTCCCTTAATCCACAGACAGTTTCGACCCCTTGGTCAGACTTGACGCAAATGTTCTTAAGGATTGTGACTGTGTGTGTGGGGAACATCCGTCCGTGAGGAAGGGGTGGTGTGTGGTCGATGATACAGACAAGGAGAAGATGGGGCATTCCATTGTACCTACGTAGGGTGGGGGTCGTTTGTGTGTGTATATGAGAATCTCTCGTCGTTGATGAATTGGACTTTGTCTTAGTCCAGAAACCGACCCTTACTATTTTTGTCTAAACGGTTGGGACAAGGTAAGTTGGACTCAGGTTAAGGTCAGAGGTCGGGAGACGATTCCCCGTTCCTTTGTTTTTCATTGTAATACTTGGTCCGGGTCCTACTCCTTTTAAGGAATTTCGTTACCAGAGGTTTTACCCTATGTAAGAAATTATAGTAGGTATTGGAGGTGAACAAAAACTGTTCGTTGTAACAATAAACAAATTTAATACGTATGCATATTGTTTGTTTTTGTATGTGCATAATCTTCATGTATGAGTTTTAAAAAGGACTACCAGTTTTTTAAAACCTTTGGTGACGGTATTTCTTGTCTGATTAGGAAAGGATCTTATATTTACTTTTTGTCGATGTCTTTGGAGGGTTTAGGTACAATGTACCCGAGGGGGGTTGGTACCTTGTTCACAGTCCCTTATAAATGACTGTCCAGGAGTTTGATCGTGGACTTGATATAAGGAACTACACCCCTCCTGAGATGTTGAGAGTTGTTATCACATTTTAGGAGAGGGGTGGTGGGGGGTTATGGTCAATGTATAATTCGTGGTTAGGACTGATGGCGATAGTAAAAATCTCGTTCTCTGTCCGGACCCTTCCCAGGATCTTTAATCCGTTCAAATTTACGAGGGACCCTGAGTGAGAGGCTGAAGTCTGGGGCGAATGGCATCCAGGGTTTGAGACATCCCGAACGTGGACCCATCTTCGAACCCCGAGGGCCGACGTGTCCTATGACGACACAGCCCTGTTGTATACACCTTGCCGGGACTACCTCCCCTACCCCCTATTCCTCCCCTCTCTTCCTCAACTCCCTCGATACTTATGGTGTAGTCTGATGTTTCTCTTACGTCCCGTTCTGTCCTGTTCGGTTGAGACCCGTTACTGGTCTTCTTTCAGGGTGGAGATCTCCTCTCTACCCTGACCTCCTAGGCCCAACCCCCTCCACCCCCTCGTCCCTGTTCCAACATACCGAAGTCATGGGTTCGGAGGTCGGAGTGGACAGGTCCCTACATCATCCGGGGGACCCTCCGACCCATCCTCTAGACCCTTCCCTAGTAGTAATGAACCCTAGGTCGTCCCATCTGTACCCGTCGACCCGGTCTCGCCCGTCCCCGACGTGAGACGTGAGCCCTCCGACGTGACGAGCCCCCGACCCGGGCCGATCCCATCTTCACGACAGTCCTCCCTCCTTCCGTCAACCGTGACCCGTCCCCTCCTTCACCTGTCGTTTTACCGGTAAGGTGATACAGAGATCAGACCTCTCTTCATGGTCCCCGAAACCTTGTACCCTGGTTGTGACGGTTCTGAGTGAACTGGTTGACTACCAATTCACCGGAGGACTTGAGTGCACACGGGAGGTTTGAGTCCATGTGTGAAACGTGAGCCATATAAATGAGGGAGGGACGGTACGTATGAGTACAGTGGAGGAGGTGCGATAGGAAGTCGTCTCCGAAGGATTGTGGGTCTACGTAGTACGGATTCATTTCGGAAAAAGTCGTCGTATGAGGGGTCGTACGTGACGTGGTAGGATTGCAGGACTCCTCGATTGGCGATTGTACGTTGAAAGGGTCAAGGGTCTATGCGCGATACGTTCTAAATCGGGGATTGTACGTGACCAGTCGGAGTCTGACTCCTGGACCTGTTGGTTGTTCAGGGGTGGGACTCCTTGGGGTCAGGGACACAGATCGGGGACTGATCCCTCCTCCCATTCCCACTCTGGTCCTCTCTCAGGTCCTAATCGTTTCCCCATAATGGACGTCTCTGGACTTAGGAGGGACTCTCGTGTACCCCTGTCCTTTCTTCTCTTAATAGGGGTTCCACTACTCCCCCTTTTTTTACTCCTCCGTCCTGTTCTTAGGCGAGGGTAAATCACTCCTTCTTAAATCCTTATCTCTTTCCATTCTTGGTCGACCTTACAAAGAGAAGGGTGTGAGGTTTCTCTTTCTTCCCTACTCCTTGCCTCGTTACCGCTGGAGGATCATTTTCCTCCTTTATCCTTTCGTCCTCAACCGTCGTCCCGGGTTTCGCGACGGGGGTCAAGAGTTCCGTGGTCTTGGGGATCGTTACGGTAGGGGTGGTTGTTGTATGAGAGGCTCCCCGGTCGGTGGCACTCATTAGTTGTCACGTTTCACGTCTCGGCGTACTTTCTTGTGTATCGTTGACAGTCCTTTGACCCCGTCCATGTCCCGGAGGTCTCAAAGGTAGGATCCGGGTTTGACCGGATTCGAAATGTACCGAGGGTGGGTCCGGGGGATGAGGGGAGGGGTGTCGGGGAGTGGACCGCCCCGACTCTTCCGCACAAGTAAACACAGCGAACTCCGCATGACTTGTGGTGGCCACGACAGACGGGGCCCCCTTTGCGACCGACTTCCCCCCTCTGGTCTAAAGTCGTTCTCCCCTTTGGGTCCACCACGTCTTTGAGTTCGACTACTTCCCCTCGTCTAGGCACCGTTCTCGGAGTTGTCAGGTGTATATGGGAGGGGTTCTGTCGGGGACCCTTGTCGGACCCCCGGGACAGAGTTAAACCGTCGTCCTTCGACGTGAAACGGGACTGTGTCTTCCCCCACCCTTTTAGGTCTCCAACCTTGGACAAGGACTGGGCCGACGGACCAGAGGGGTTGGGGGTGGGGTCAGGGACAATTAAGGAGGGATTAATGGACACCCTCAGGTCCCCTACCCCGTCCACCCCCCGGACACCCGACACCTCGAAACAAGTAAAGTAAACCACGGTGTAGTCCCAGGGGGGTCGTGGACAACCCTTTCTCACTCCGAGTCTTTTCCTTTCCCTGTGTTTGAATTCCGTTTACCTCACCCCCTCCCCAACTTCGTTCCCGACCCAGGGTGTTACTGGGGCCCTCCGCGGTTCCCCCATTTCCTTGTAATTTCTGGGTCGAATACAGGGGTGGTTGTGAGACAGTTTGGGAGTGGTGGAGGTTGGTGGGGGGCTAGACGACTTTGTCGGGAAGTGAGTGGGGGAGCCAATTCTTGTTTAGGTGCCACGCCGGATGTCCAAGACCCGTAGGCTCCCGGACCCCAACCCTCCACTCCCCATAGTTGGACCGAGGCGCCCCGGGTTCTGGTTGGTCTGGCCTTTAAGGTCCAGAGCGACCGTGGTCCGAGGGCCTAGTGTTTGCCTCGATCGTCGAAGCCGGCACCACAGGGGTGGGGGGTGGGCCCCTGTGGCCCAAGCCCCGGACCGGGTCCCCGTGTGCTCCGTGCGGACGGCACCCATCGTCACCTCCGTGGGTGCGCCCCGGTCTCCGCTCCGGACGGCGGCGGGCCGTCACCTCCGGTCCTTTCCGCCGTCAGCCCGGCATTTTCCGGTCCGCCCGCCGCCGGCTTCTTCTCGGCCAGACTTCGTTCACTCCCAGCCGGGCCTCCCGCCCGCCCCGGCCCCCGAGGAGGGACGGGCGGCGGCGGCGGAGGGAGGGGACGCGGGAGGGACGCGTCGCGGCCGGTCACGGTTTCTTGTTGCACAGTGAAGGGCCGCCGGCCCGGCGTTTCCCCCCTCCCCCGCCGCCCGGCCCTCGGCGCCACGGACGCGGGCGCTCCGGAGGAGCCCAGCCCGGCTCCACCGTGAATCGCCGGCCCTTTGGGCCGCGGGAGGGCCGGACGCCCCTGGCGTATAAGGCCGGGGCGCGAGGGGGTGGGGGTGGGTCGTCGGTCCGGCTCGGTCCGGCCCGTGTGCACCCAGCCCCTAGCCCGGGACCGCCCGGCCCCGGGCCCGAACCCGGCGCCCCGGTCCCGCGACCCCGCCGCCGCGTCCCATCGGCTAGGGCCGGGCCTACCGCCGCCTACGCCCCCCTCCCCCACCCCCCCGGCCCAGCCCGGGCCTGTACCGCCGAAATGGAAGTCAGAGGAAGTCAGGCGCGCCGGCTCGGGGTGCGTCGGCGTGTCTGCATCAGGTGTTGGTAAAGGCCGAGGGGCGTGCCTAGGGCGAGCCGCCGGTGGCGAAGAGGCGTCCGCGTCGGCCGTCGGGGTGCACTGGCCGCGTCTCCCGCCTCGTCGCGGGCCGCGGCGCCTCGTGTACCCTAAATGGGGCGGAATAGAACACTGCCGGTGACGGGCGGAGAACAGGGGAGGGCTTGAAACCTTGAGGGTCCGGCTGGGCAGAGGCGCAGACACAAGGCACTAAGAAACCAAGTAAGTATGAAACTCATTCGTAAATAACTCACGTATGACTCACGATCCGCTTCACGACCGACTCCCAACTCTTATGACTGTAATTTCTGAGCCAGGGCGGCTTCATTTGGTACCTGTTTTTGCCTTTTTTTCTGTTTAATCCATCGGAAACTTTTATTACATTTAATCTATATCTTGATAATTTGACCCACAATTGCGATTTTCTTAACTTTACAAGATTCATCCCTCATTCCGTTACCGTGGGGTGAAGTCATGAGAACGGACTTTTTAGGGTACCTACCTCCTCGGACCAACCGACGTCAGGTACCCCAGCGCTTCTCAGTCTGTACTGACTCGCTGAAGTGAAACTGAAAAGTGAAAGTACGTAACCTCTTCCTTTACCGTTGGGTGAGGTCATAAGAACGGATCTCTTAGGGTCCCTACCCCCCTCGGACCACCCGACGGCAGATACCCCAGCGTGTCTCAGCCTGTGCTTACTTCGCTGAATCGTCGTCGTCGTTCATCCCTCAATCTAAACAGAAAATGTTTCTAGTCGGTGAGGGTCCCTCCCTGATTTTAGTCAGTACCTTTCAAGTTTATCACTACCCTATTCATTTAGGTTCTGGAGAGGGACCGTCGGTTTTTTAAAACTTGACGGACTTCCCTGTATGATTTCTGTTTTGACGAATCTCAGTCGGACCTAAAATTAGGTTTAAAGAGATGAATGAGAGGGTCGCTACATGGATGATGGATGGATGAATTATGAATAACATTTTACCCTCATAAACTTTGATACGTCAGACCGGGTTAAGACTTGAAAATGGGTGGGACGAAAGGGTGATAACCTAACACTCCAAATTTTTTCAAGAACACTTTCACGAATTTTGACACGGATCCCTGGATCGTTTTCGATAAAAGAGAGAGAGGAAGGGTGGGTTGAGAAACATAAGTTTGTGTATATTAGAGTCTTTTGTACAACGTGGTTACTACTGGAAACACTAAAGTCAATTAGAAGTGTTATCGGATGTTTTACATAACATAATGATACGTAACATAATAATAGGGGTAACCTTTTATTTACGTTTTTTCGTTTCACTGACAGACTCCTCCGGAATGTTTATCGACACTTTTCTTCTCTTCACTTTTCGTTTTCTCTTTTCTTTCCTATATTCGTAGACTTACGTCTCAAGGTTTCTTATCGTTCCTCTCTATTCTTTCGGAAGGAGTTACTAGTTACGTTTCTTTAACGTAACTCCTTTTGTTATCTTACCTTTTCTGATCTCTAGAGAAGTTCTTTTAATCTCTATGGTTCTCTTGTAAAGTACGTTTCTACCCGGGCTATTTCCTGTCTTTCCCATACCTGGATTGTCTTCGTCTTCTATAATTCTTCTCCACCGTTCTTATGTGTCTTCTTGACATGTTTTTTCTAGAAGTACTGGGTCTACTGTTACCACACTAGTGAGTGGATCTCGGTCTGTAGGACCTTACACTCCAGTTCACCCGGAATCTTTCGTAGTGATGTTTGTTTCGATCACCTCCACTACCTTAAGGTCAACTCGATAAAGTTTAGGACTTACTACGACACTTTCACGATGTGAGTTATACGGTCGTTTAAACCTTTTGAGTCGTCACCGGTGTTCTGACCTTTTCCAGTCAAAAGTAAGGTTAGGGTTTCTTTCCGTTACGGTTTCTTACGAGTTTGATGACGTGTTAACGTGAGTAGAGTGTGCGATCATTTCATTACGAGTTTTAAGAGGTTCGGTCCGAAGTTGTTATACACTTGGTACTTTAAGGTCTACAAGTTCGACCAAAATCTTTTCCGTCTCCTTGGTCTCTAGTTTAAGGGTTGTAGACGACCTAGTAACTCTTTCGTTCTCTTAAGGTCTTTTTATAGATAAAGACGAAATAACTGATACGGTTTCGGAAACTGACACATCTAGTGTTATTTGACACCTTTTAAGACTCTCTCTACCCTTATGGTCTGGTACACTGGACGGAGAACTCTTTGAACATACGTCCAGTCCTTCGTTGTCAATCTTGACCTGTACCTTGTTGTCGGACCAAGGTTTATCCTTTTCCTCATGCAGTTCCGACATATAACAGTGGGACAAATAAATTGAAGATACGTCTCATGTAGTACTCTTTGCGACCCGACCTTCTTCGTGTTCGACCTTAGTTCTAACGACCCTCTTTATAGTTAGTGGAGTCTATACGTCTACTGTGGTGGGAATACCGTCTTTCACTTCTCCTTGATTTTTCGGAGAACTACTTTCACTTTCTCCCCTCACTTTTCAACCGAATTTCGAGTTGTCAGTCTCTTACTTCTAGTACCGTAGACCAGGGTAGTGAAGTACCCTTTATCTACCCCTTCGTCACCTTTGTCACAGTCTGAAATAAAAACCCCCGTGGTTTTAGTGACGTCTACCACTAACGTCGGTACTTTAATTTTCTGCGAATGAGGAACCTTCCTTTCAATACTGGTTAGATCTATCGTATAAGTTTTCGTCTCTGTAATGAAACGGTTGTTTCCAGACAGATCAGTTCCGATACCAAAAAGGTCATCAGTACATACCTACACTCTCAACCTGACACTTTTTTCGACTCGTGGTTTCTTAACTACGAAAACTTGACACCACAACTTCTTCTGAGAACTCTGAGGGAACCTGACGTTCCTCTAGATTGGTCAGGTAAGACTTCCTCTAGTCGGGACCGTAAAGAAACCTTCCTTACTACGATTTCGACTTTGAGGTCATGAAACCGGTGGACTACGCTTCTCAATTGAGTAACCTTTTCTGAGACTACGACCCTCCCTAACCCCCGTCCTCCTCTTGCCCTACTGTCTCCTACTCTACCGACCTACCGTAGTGGCTGAACTACCTGTACTCAGACTCACTTGAGGTCCTCAACCACTACCTGTCCCTCCGGACCGCACGACGTCAAGTACCGCAGCGTTTCTCAGCCTGTGCTGACTCGCTGACTTGACTTGACTTGACATAGTCTCATTGAATTCGAGGTTTCTCTCTTCTCGTTTTTATCTGTGTGTCCTTCTTGGTATTCCCCTTACTTTTACATGTATATCGACGACAATGTAAGAACCTCAAGACATGTAATACCATATACCGACGGAGGGAAGAGACAAGAGTAAAGAGAAAGATGTTTTTGATTATTTATTTTTAGTTAATGACGAATGTACTGCTAAGGAAGAATCGAGTCTTTAGTGAGACTTTGAAGTCCGTCCCCTGAAGGGACCACCAGGGCACCAATTCTGAAGTGGAAGGGCACGTTCCCCACACCCAAGAAAGGACCAACCCCTCGATTCTAAGGGGGCATGGAGTGTCGGTTGTTTTGCTTTGTACTAAAAACCATCTTTAGTTGTGTTACGACATTTCGTTAATAGGAATTTTAATTTTTACTTAAATTAAATTTCTCATAAGTTTTTCAGTTGCTATCTAGGGAAGAGTTATAAGAAGTATGTTTGTAGGTTTTTGTGTCATTTATAAAAAATTTTTTCGGATTTGTATTTTGTCTTCGTTAATAAAATTGTTCAAGTTATGAAAATTCTAAAAAGAAAATTTAGAATTTGAGGGTAGTCTTATTCCATGATGGATTTTGTGACGACACACGAATCAGTCAACACAGACTGAGAGACTCTGGGGGTACCTGACATCGGACGGATTAGTGGGATCCGTAGAATTTAATACGTACGGATCTATCTTTACACAGTAAAGAGGGATGAACTTATCACAGGCGGAAAACGGGGATTTACACAGAACGAGTACATAAGAAAGAGTCACTAATCACGGGTCCGTCCTTTAAACCTAAAGTAGAATATAAGGAAGGACAGGTACAATGTAGAGTAATCTGTAGTCCACGATAACCACAAACTTAATCTTAGGTCAGGACAACTAAAACATAAATTTTTAAGAAGACGGGAGGGGTAAAGATGACGGGATTAAGTCAAGTAAAGTGAATGAACCAGAGGTCCGGAGGTACCACTCGAAAGAGTGGCTCTATCGATCGACTCTTACAGGGAAAGGACAAGAAAGTAACCACGGGTATCTCTGTGACAGTTAAAGAATTGTTTCGAGAAGATTTGGACTAGATTCGGACACAGGGATCGAGGATCGTGTCAAAGGGGATTGAGATACATTGTGAATCGGTTTAGTTTGATAGGTACCAAAGACTTTCGTTCATCGAACAGACGGAAGAACGAAAACGATGAGGACACCGACATAGGACGGGAGAAAAGGAGACCTATTTGAATAGAAAGAAGTTCTTACAAAAGAGTTTTTAGAGGGGATCCCTTATGGGACCGTCAGGTCATCAATTCCGAAACGGAAGGTAACGTCCCACGTCCCCCAAGTCAGGGACCAGTCCCTTGATTCTAGGGTGTACGGAACTCCGGTTTTTTTGTTTTGTGTTTTTGTCTTTGTTATAACATTGTTTGAGTCATTTCTGAATTTTCATGAGCGGACCACAGGGTCACCAATTCTTAGACGGACGGGTATGTTCCAAGTTAGGAACCAGACCTTCTAAGGTATACGGAGCCCCGTTGATTCGTACACGTAGTGTAGCTGACTCGGACACCAGATTTCGGACTCTCGGTGTTGATACCTTCAGGTTTGTGAGGTCTCGGGGTGATTCGTTGTTCTCTTCGGTGCCGTTACTCTTCAGGTTCGTGGTGTTCCTTCTCATTGGGGTGAGAGACGTTAATCTCTTTCGGGTATGTGTTGTTTCGTCGGGGGATCGTTTTATTACTTTTTGAATTTTTCACCAGGTGTAGTTTTTTTCTTTTGAGAAGGGAATGGATAAGTCCGTGAATCCGGGATAAAGTCACTAGGGTCTCATAAACGAGTCTGAGGTCGTATCTCAACTAGCGTTGTATTGTGTTAACAAAAGAAGAACATTCGAAACACTCCTATCTAAACAAAAAGAGATAAATATATGAGTGTTTGATCTTTCAGATTTCGTCTTACAGAGGTAAATAAAAAACGACTTACTGTAATTTACACTTTCGAATTCTCGGTAATACTTTTAAAGATTTTCGTGTTAGTGATTGAACCTTTCTCTTAATGGAAAGTACAAAAGTAAAGTATTAGTGAAAGATTAAAAAAAAGTACAAACTTTTGAAATTCATACAATGTTTGACGTGTATAAATTTTATATGTTCCTTAATTAAGGGACCACCATATCACCAATCCTGAGACGTGACAGTGACGACTCCCTGACCCAAGTTAGGGACCAGTCCCTTGATTCTAGGGTGTTCGACCCACCGGTTTTTTTATTTATTCATGTTAAACTAATTAAAACTGTCTATATACTAGTGGTGGTGATGATGTTAGTTCTATGACTGGTTAAGGTAGGGAGAGTTTTCAAAAGAAGGAAGTCTTAGTAGAAAGAGAGGTGAGGGTAGATATCTATTGGTAACTAGACGACAGTGATCTTTATATTTGTTTGTCTCATCCATGAGAAAAACAACAACAAAATGATCCGGTAAACAACTACTGGATAATTCACGGCTAATGATAAGTCTCCCATTTTGGTGTCAAGTTCACAAACTATTTACGATCGTTAATAGACTGTCCCGGTAGACAAGAGGAGGTGACGTAGGTGTCCCCAGGTCCGGGGATGGTCGTAACATCGATATGAGTATGGTCGGGGTGGTCCCTCTTCGTGATGTCTAGTACTCACTAATATAAGGTCCTTCCTCCGGTAAAGAAAGGGTAACGAGATGATTTCTCCTTCCAGTCCCAGTTCGAAAGAACGTGGTAAAAACGTTCTTGTCGGATCTCCATTTACAATTGTACTAGTTTAGGGAGTTGATCGTCGGAGGGGTTTTCCTGTTCTCCCAATATCCTCCATTTCTACAGGTAAAGTAAGTCGTCGTGTCTTCAGTTCATTCCTTCTCACCCCGATTGAAGCCACGTAGCATTCTTCTCTCTAGGAATCAGGTTTCGGTCCCTTACTACCCGAACTCCACCCACGCGTAACCGTCCACCCTTGTCCCCCCTACGAACCCTAGATGTTCGGGGAACGTTTCAATAAACATTCTCAAACGTATTTTTAAACATATGTAGAGAGAGGATTTTCCTCTTAGTACCGCAAATATTCGAAAAGTTTCAAGTACGGGGAATTTCTATTTGGTGAAAAATTCTACTAATCCATTCTCCCCTCTTCCCTTTCCCCGAACCGAAAAAGGTAAGTGTCGTCGGAAGGACGATCGGGTCCGAGTCTCGACGATGTTTGTTATGGAAGAGTGTAGGTGAGAGGTGGGGTCACACCGGAGGTCGGTGTTATAGGGTCTTTTATCTGTGTCTCCCTGGAGCCCCTATTTCCAGAAATAAGTTGTTTCAATAGAGTGAGTCATTGTTTTCTTCCAGACCTAAGGGGATTTCCAGACCTCGTCACAGGTGGGGACCGTCGTCCTTCGTACTGGACGACTGTATAGTCGACGTCGAGTCTCGGAGACCACCGGTGAATCTCCAGTATCAACCCCAAGAAGGCTTCCTATTGTTTTGGAAGATCTTATCCCCACTGCCCTTCTTTGAGGAGTCACCGGTTAAGACGGGCGAGGGGCACTCGGTTGTTGTGACCCCAACACACGCAGACCTTGGGACACTACCAGAATCCGAACGGCCGGACCGGGTGGTGTAGGTGACGGACCTCCCACTCTTTTGACTCTACTTCCTGAGAACTATCCTGACGTTATCGTTGGGTCACGGGTAGGGTCAAAGTCTCTTTACCGTATATACGTAAGATGTTCAAGACCTCATGTCGGACCCGGGAGGGGAGACGAGTCGGCGAGTGGACCGGGTGTGCCTGCCTGTGGCCGTCGCCGGCGTCGAGGAGTAGCTTACACTGGTCGTAAGCCCCGACGTACCGTCGGTGGTCAGGTATATTATGTATCACGCTGAACGGATCCTACTGACTCCCTTCGTGTGTCCTGTTTATGTCAATTTCCGTAGTCTCGTCCAGACCGGATGTAGAACCCTGGGGTGAGGTAGGGACTAAGAAATTGGGGAGTCGACATGTCGACTTGAGTGTCGGGAGGGGTGTCTGTGAGATGATGTTTGACCTCTACGGTGGTGAACTGAGACGGATTTCGGGTGTCTGAGCTATTAGTGAAAAGGGGAGTCCCGTCTTTTACTCGAGCCAAATAGAAGTTTTCTTTAGAGAAACCAATTCTAGTTTTTACACTCTCTACCTTCAGAGTACTCCGGGTTTCTTGGAGTCTTTGGGTCTCCTCATGTGTCAATTGAGCCCAGAACAAGGATTTAATGGTTCCTCCGGGACCAATCCCCACCTTTCTCCCGTGAGACACGGTGGTCCATTCTAAGGGCTGTCCTTGAGTGACAACGCTTGTAGGTCCTTTCTCTGTTCGTGTCACTCGTCGGGTCGGTGTCGGTGAACTGAGTATTCGACGGCCAGTGACACCATCCCCGTCTCCCACTCACACGGAAAGGGATTTACACAGTCCGGGACCCCCTTTTTCATATGTCTCTCTTCACTCCCACCCCTTCAGTGTAGATTCTTTGTTTAGAGTGTTGCGTAAGTGTAGGAGGAAAGGTCCGGTTTAAATTCCAAGGGAAGTGTGTCGCAGTACAGAGGGAAGGTAGTGTGTCTGTGAAGGGGACCGTGTGAGTGAGATTCCTCTTGTCAAGATGAGAAATGGACGCGGTTCGCGTGGTACTTCTCCAACAACCCCAGGAACCGTACTATGACCCGATTGACCGCTTCGTAGCGTCGGTCTGCCCGTAATAATCATGGACCTTTATAATTCACAATGTCTCCGAACTTTTTTCCCGAAGTTGGGAAGGGGATTCTACGGATTCTAAAGAAAGACTGGTTATGAATGGTGACGGGTGGTACGGGTACCGTTTCTACCTCAATATCCTGTGAAGACCCAGTCGTAGTACTCTCTTAAACGAATCCCATAGGTCCTACAACTCAGCACCTAAACTTTGTCTCTAATTCCGGTCACGATTTCCGTGTCGGGAAGCCTCACATCCGAGGGGTATAGAATCGACCACTATTTTATTGTTGTTCTCACAGTGTCTTTCGTCTTTCTTGTTCGAGTCAATGTTCTTGTCTGTCTACCCATCTACCCCGGAATTGAAAACATCGTTCCCACGTCGTCTTTCTGGTAAAGGGTTGACTCTTTTGGGTAGTCGCTTTAGAGGACCCCCTTAAGATCCGTAGTTTTGGTTATGTAAAGTTAGAAGTACACTATGAGTGGTCCACCGGTTTCCAAGCATCACGGTAGAGACGTGGTTAGAGGAGGGGGTACCGTTATTCCCGCTAGGGGTTATGTCGGTGAGGGACGTTTTCTTCTCGGTCGTTTCGGGTCATTCGAGTACCTTGTCTTTTGAGTGGGGACTGAGTTCGGTAGATTCTTCTTTTTCGACAGGATACCCCGTGTGGGCCTGGGGAGTACGTCCTTGGGACAGAACACGATAAAGTTGTGAGTCGTTACGGGTCTCTCCGAGATTTTGTTTGGGTTTAGGTATAATAGAAAAGGGTCTCGGAGGGGCCTCACACGAGTCGACGGGTGTCTTGGACTACACGAGGGTACAGTCGTCCCCGAAGGAAGAACAGGAACAGGAAGAAAAGGAAGAAAAGGAACAGAAGGAGAAAAAGGAACCTCAGTTTCACGAGTGACGTTTACACCTCATCGACGACGTGGAAGTCATGTAAGGGTCTCGGACCCCGTCCCACCAGTCCGTTTCTTTCCCTTCTCTACTCTTCCGTGGTTCCTTTTCGAAGGAGATCCTTGTGTTCGATTTCTTAGATTCCGCTAAGTCCTACTGATTCTTTCCTCCGGGTTCTTTCTTCACTGTGCAGGGACTCCTCCTTGTTTGTGTGTCTGGACGTATCCGTGTGTGTAGGTGTTCACACAACCGCTTTGACGCCTTACCGAGTCTGTGTTGGAGGTCTCGCCGGTCCTACCGGAGCTATCGGAGAGGGAAGGGATTTCCTCTCCAAGTTCCCCAGTCTCCTGTCCATGAGAGAAGGTCGTGTCGGACTGAGTATTTGAGAGGGACAACATAGGTCAATTATGGTCAGAAAACGGGTTTCTCTGTAAGAGAGTGGGTCTACCAACTCCGGGTCAGGTTCTCCTTCGGTTGCCCGCATTCATAGGAACTCGAGTCAGAGACTGAAGAGGTACTACCAGACTTCCTACCACCTTCACTGTAGCGGTAACGTCCTCGGGTGACGATAGTAAGGTGTCCGGTCTCGACAGTGTGGACGGTGGATCTTTACCCTTTTAGTTATGAATCGTAATGATTTATAGTTCAATAGTTTGTAATTCATGATTCAATAGTTTATAATTCATTCAACAATTTTATCAAAAAGTGGATAGAACTAAGTTCTATCGGTTGAGTCTCAGGTGACTTTGGTGTAATCCATTGTTGGGGGAAGACTACTGTCCGGTTTTACTGTTCTCGTAGTTCGTCGGTGATGCGGTTGAGGAAACGTATGATAATTGTAAATTAGAAGTGTTTTTGGGGTACTTTGTCCAAGATGACAATAAGGAATATAACTGTTCTTTTTCCTACGGATTCCTCTAACTCAGTGTTCAGGTTCTAGTGTGATGAACATTCGATTCCACCGTCCTAAACTTGACTCCAGATAGACTGATTTTGGATACGAAAATCAGTAGTGTGAAATAAATAGGTAGTGATTTTACTAAGATGTGTTCATTCTTTTAAATTCCAACCGATTACTGATTTTGTCGTATGGGTGGGGTTCGACCCATTTCAAGGAGGGGTGAGGTCAGACTATGAAGGAGTACCTAGGGTTCCCGACCTTGAGTTATGATTTTGTAATTGAGAAATCGGAGTTACAGGGGACTCCGAATCTTTGGGTTAAGGTTCGTTAAAGTGACTTTACTATGTTTAGGGGTGAGAGAGGGGAGGGGGTGTTGTGTGTGTGAGAAAAGGGGTGATAAATACTCTCTGGCCTTCCTGAGTCTTATGGAATAGAGGGGATTTACTAGTTGGTAGTGATAAGTGGAGGTATGACCTAAACCTTAGAGGGTAGTGTCCATCGTCGTCCCACTCTTGTAGAAGTGCTAACCTCGGTCGTATCCGGTTCGGTTCGGACGTTTTCGGTTTTTCTCTGTCAGGGGTTGTGTGTGGGTTCCTATTCTGTTCCTTCTTTGTTTTTGTCCTGACCAGTAAAGTTGTTTATCAGTGGTTCTCGGTTTGTCCGTGTCACCATCAGAAACCGATATGTTTCCACCTTCCCGGGCTAAGACAAAAGTGTCTCGAATGTCCGATTCATGATAGTTTTCCTCTTCGTTCTTCGGAATGGGTTTCTACCTTGGTTCAGAGTACCACAACGACAACACCTCCTGTATCAGACTCTCGTCACGGTCCCGTCCCAGTGTGAGTAAGGCCTGTGGCCTCAAGTGTTACGGTGTCCGGTCCTCCCGAGGACTGATGTTTTGCGTTTGTCTAAGAAGTGGACCCGATGAGATGGAAGGAGTGGTGTTTCCTACGGTGTACCCGGAGTAATATCGTAGACGGAGTTGACCTCAGTTTTTGGCCCGTCTGGATGGTCACTTTTCCTCCGGGGTTCTCCCGGGATCGTGTACCCTCCCCCTACAGACGTAATCACCCAACACGGATCTGGTTGGAACTATATCAGGAGCCTTCTCATGTCCATAAACAGTTAGACCCACTCCGGTGGTAGGTGTAGGGTGTCGTCTTAGTACGGTTCCCTGCGTCGACGTGAGTCGTAAGGATATGGTCCCTTTTAGTCAGTCAGAAGGTCCGAGATGGGAACTTTTGGCAATATTTCTTGAGAGGTTTCTTGACGGAACCCTTAGGGAATATTGTTGTGTACGTGGATGTTCCTGTTTTTCTGACTTGTTTTAATGTGTCTTATCCTTGTCTTAATATGGTACCAGGAACAAGAATATTTCGGTAAACAACGGTAGTAGACAGTCGTCGAACAGAACTGGTTTCCGGCGTAAGTGTTTCGGCAAGTGTTTTCTCCTCCGGTCTAAGTATGCCCGTCTCAGGTGGACTCTCGGTGACGGGGGTTTGGGACGTTTCCTCCCCTTTTGTTACTTCCAAATCTCATCTTGTTCTTTCCTTGTATCGTACTGTCCACTAGGACTCGACCGGGGAATCTTAGGAGGTAGACACCGGGGGTCGTCACTGTATCCCTCTTGGCACACCCTTAAGACTCGAAATATCCTGTTCGTATAACCCGGTTCGGTTGTGAGTTATGTTCTTTGTGTCAAATTTTTTTTTTTTTTTTTCTTCTTTGTGTCAATTGTTAGGAGGTCAGGGGTGTGTGTACCTCTACAGGTGAGTGACAACAAGAGATCCACCCAAAATATCTACAGTAGTCCGTGGAACCCGAGGTACTACAGGTCGACTTTTCTTCAGTCTCCCAGTGTTGACGAGGGGATCAGGAGGGAATCGGTAGGGAAGACAATAGGGTGACTTACCGTTAAGATTGGTTCCTCTCAGATCAGTCTTCGTAGTCCCTCCATTTTACGGTCCACCTTAGTTTTGGTTTTTTGGAACTACCCATTCCTGTTTCTTAGAGTGGAGAGCTCGATTTCGGTTCTTCAACGACAACTCGACGTGTAACCTGTACTAGAGACAGTCCAGAAGTATGAGGAGGTGTAGAAGCGAGTCGAGGTTTTTGTGGGGTACGGCCGGGTCGTACTTACGGTAAACAAAGACATGTTGGGACACCCTCTGTCGGCGTAGACGAGTCGGCGGTAGGTGATCTTATTGGAAAGTTCGGGATTGGTCTTTGATGTACAGGGTCGTGGAGTACGTTTACAGGGTAGGTAGTCGAATAGTGAAGTGGGTGAAAAAGGAAATGTATGTGCAGAAACGTCCTCCACTTTTATAGAAGATGGTCGAGGTACAGTAACTCGTAGTTACGGTTAGAGTCTCGAAGTCCCTTCGCTGACTTAAAGGCCTTGTGTGGGTCCCGTGTAGCGTCATCCCGTCTCAAAAGTCCAAGTCCGTGCATTAAGTGTGTTGATGGTTTCATTTTTATTATTTCCTTAGTCTATAATTAAATGGAACAAATTAAGTGAATGGACTATGACCTATGGATGATAGTCAAGTCAATTCAGTGAGTCAGCACAGACTGAGAAACTCTGGGATACCTGACGTCGTTCGGTTCGGAGGGACAGGTAGTGGTTGAGGGTCTCAAATGAGTTTGAACACGGGTGACTTACCACTATGGTCGGTTGGTAGAGTAGGAGCCAACAGGGGAAGAGGAGGGTGGAAGTTAGAAAGGGTCGTAGTCTCAGAAAAGTTTACTCAGTCGAGAAGTGTAGTCCACCGGTTTCATGACCTACGGATGATATGTGGTTTATAATGTGATCAATAACCCTGATGATTCCTCTGTACTACAGAGACAGAAGTTCTTCAAGTGTCTACAATTGTTTAATTGATGTCGAACTACATAGAAACTTCGTCTGTGAGAACCTTTTATTTCCTCAGTGTTAACTGTTTCTTCATGACCTCTCCCATCCGGACGGTGGGAAGGGATGGACCGAGTGAATGGACCACTCTATCTCCGTCTGGAAACGTATCCGTAAGAGTAGTTACAGAAAGAGGTCGTATAGGTGGACAAGTTAAAGGTACTCGTTCAGCGTCCGGAGTACGAGACGTAACACCCGGTACAACATCCCCTGTTAGAGGAAATGGTCCCAGTCGTCACCGAGGGCGACACAGAAGAGGCGTAGTAGGTCGAGGACGGTGAGGAATCGGTGAAGAGGACGCTCTACGGATACCTGTCCGGGTCTGGTAATCTCATTGTCTGAAAGTGCCCTTCGTGAAGGGACACCCAGTAGTCTCTTAAGTGATAGACCTTTTGAGCTATGTGACCATGAGATTCTGTCTTGAGTCCTGATATTGACTCTTGGAGAAGTCGAAGGGTTCTTCTTTTCCAGAATGGACTGTATAAGTACTGGGGTACTACGGTTAAGGAGGACCCTGGGGTGTTCTGCTATAAACTCCGTGAGTGCGAGGGGCGAGTACCAGTACCGGTTTTGTCTCTACTACAGTCGTCGTTTTGCGATGTTTCTTTGGTCAGGAAACTTCAGTTTAAGCCCCATTCCCCTTGCAATGTAATACCTTAGTTCTAGTGATAGTGATAAGGGGTTTCATTTACAATTAATATAGTGGTTAGAGTACAATTTTTGAATTTTGTAAAATATAATGGATTCGGACGACGTTAGAGGGAAAACTTGGTTGTACTAACCTCCCACGATCGGTCCCCTCTCATCTCTTTCTACCTCTGATTTAAAATAAGGTTGACGTTATCATTTGATAAATTTTCAAAATTCGTCTTTTCTAAGTGTGAGATTTCTAGTGATATCGACGAGATACTTTCTGTTTGACATCCTCCAGTATCTGTTTTCCTTCTCTCAGTCAGTCAACCCTCCGACGACGTCATCAAGTCCACTTTTGACTTGTAAAGAACCTAATCCCAACATGGTTGTCCGTCTCTTCAATGACTCAACCCCCATTATAAGATCTCTATTTTGTGTACCTTATCCACGTACCCTACATTTCTTATCTTTTTTTAATTCCAATTTCCATATAACTATTTTTAGTACTATTATTTTAGGGTTCCAGGTTGTATTTACTGTTTTTGTAATAGGGAAGACTTTTGTTAGAAGGATAGTTGAGTGAGAATGCAACTCACAAAACTAATACTACTCAAGACAACTTGAACGAGTCCTAGAGTCCAGATGATCCGAAGGACTCTAAGTGTTATTCGGGGTACCAGATCTACTTCTCCTTAAGGGTTTGATCCGGAGGTGGTCGAAGACTTTGTCAAAATGGAATAAGAGGGGTCCCCGGTACAAGAGTATCTAGAGGAAGTCAAACGGTATCACGCCTGCGTCTTTAAACTCTCCAAACCCATGACTTCAGTACCTTCAACATCTTCTTGCTTAGACGGAGGCGTCAAGGAGGTCCCGACCAGCCATGTCCCTTCACAGGAAGAGGACTGGTCCCCTATAATTCCGAGTCTATTTTCTTTAGAGTAGAGAATTCAGTATTACGTCTCCACAAATTGTTGAGGGGATCCTTTCATTGACACAGAGTAGGTAGACCTAACAGGTCGAGGGAAGTGTGTGTGTGTGTATGTGTGTGTGTGACGGACCGTGTTTTTGTTTACAGGGGTCAATTCTCAAGTTCTTGACAAAGAGGGTAATGTGCTTCGGTGTTTTTACAAAGTAGAGAAAAATGAGGGGAGGGAGTGTTGTACTACCGTTGTACTGAGATTTTATGTGAGGTAGGAAGGGATATGGAGTATATTCTCGACGACGGGTTTCACCTTATTTCGTTCACTCTTTCTAAGGATATACGTGGCCGAGAACAATTGTGACACTGAGTGGGGGTTAGCAAGGTGCTCGTAGAGGTCAAGTAGGACTTCAACAAACAGGAGGAGTCTGACCTCTCAACCTCCTTCTTCGGGTAGTTCTCTTCGTTAGAGTTTGTGTAGGAGGAGGGTTAGTGGGACCCCGTCCACCTCTCACTCGGACGGAGGAATCCCCCCTGGTCCACCTGTTCCTCTCACCCTCACTCTTCTGGACCACCCTTCCGTCGGACCTAAGACCCGGTCCGAGACGAACTTTCGGCAAGACTTTTTGCCCCCACTGTTAATGGTCGGGCTCGGGTGGAGTGCTCTTCCGCCACTCCTTCCACCACTCCTGACCGTCCCCGCCGCCTCCACTGTCGCGCCTTGCCTCCTACCCTCTCCCCTGTCTCTCCGCCCCACGGCCCTCGGGGCTCTCAGCGGGATAGACGGGAGAGGGCCCCAGCCGCCCCGACGACCCTCAGATCAGGCTCCGGACGCCCCGGCGGCACTGAGTCGGGTGCCGGCGGAGGAGGCGGTCGAGGGCCCCGGCGCGGAGTGGTCGAGGACGAGAAACAGGAACAGAGGCCGTAGGGCGGCGAGGAACGGCGAGCCGAAGAGCAGGGGCGGCGGCCCTCTGCATCGACCCCCAACGACCCCGACGTCACCACGGAACAGAGACGGTGGGAGGAGGTAGAGGTGGCGGTTACGCCCGGGCGACGCGCGCGTGAGGGGGCAAAGGGTCCACAGGAACGCACGCAGCAGGTGCCGTGGAGGAGGGTGTTTCGGGCGGACGCTGGCCTTTGAGGCGCCGCTGGGTGGGTGGGAGCGTCGGAGCCTCAGAGGCAGGCGCCTGGAGCGAGAGGTCTCGGCGCTCTTTTGATGTTAAGGGTCGAAAGGTGCGCGGTATCCTCGGGGTCGCCGAGCCTGGACCTCAAAGGGCTTGCGACAAACCCTAAGCCCCCGCGAGCCACGTCATCCTCAACTTGACCGACACTCGGCTCCGGCATCACACTCATCATGGGTCACTGTGGGGTCAATCGACGCACCACCCTGTTTACCTGCTGTAAGAACTTCATGACCTGACAACTAACGTCAGAAACACTTCAAACATATTACACAGATCGGGGCACCGTATAAGTGGATGATTGTAAGGAGAGGGCAACTTCTTCCTTTACCGTTGAGTGAGGTCATAATGACAGACCTTTTAGGGTACCTGTCTCTTCCGACCGCCCGATGGGTACCCCAGCGTTCTCAGCCTGTGCTGAATGGCTGATTTAGTAGTGGTGGTAGTGGTGGGCAACTTCTTCTCACGACACTATAATGGCACTCCTACACCTATGGTAGAATTTAGGTGGACGCCTCGGTCTACCTCATCCTTTTTTATGTAGGTCAGGATGCGGGATTCCGCTTCAAGACCTCGATTTTTTGCCTTCTTCTATTCCAGAAACAGGAGGTACACAGAAAACCAGAAGGAGAGGGACAATACTGAATCCTCCCTACACTGGTTGCGTCAAATACAGTCCAGAATAAAATTTAATATATATAACAATAGTGTTGGAAAACTCAAACCATCCTAACACGGGTAAAATGTCTCTTTTTAGTATCATTCATTATCTTAGTCCTTACTTTGAGCGAGAAAGTTAGAGGGTTTAAGAACTCACAAAGTCCGTTTAGAGTTTTCAAGAAGGGAATCCGGAGGCACATACATAGACCTTCCACTCTTTTCTTCATTAAGACGAGGGGAAGTAGAACACCCTTGTGAGTGGTAAACCGGACCTCAGAATAAAATACCTAAGACTCAGTAATTTTTTTTACGTCTTTCACAAACAAATTTTTTTTTTTTTGGTCGTGTCAATCGTAACTTACTTACGACCGATTTATAAACATATCTACAACTGCATTTCCAGACTACGGGTGAAATTTTCGACAACAAGAAAAGGTGAGTCACAAACTTAAGACCCCTACTGGAAGGTGAAGGTAGTGGTCACTGAGGGGGTCGGGATCACACGACTGTCTTTAACCCACCATGTATCACCATTTCTTAGACTGAGGGTCATGTCCTATACGTTCTCTGTACCCAAAGTGGGGACCTAAACCCCTTTAGAGGACCTTATCCTTTACAGTTGGATGAGGTCATAAGAACGGACCTTTTAGGGCACCCGTCTCTTCAACTGTCCGATGTTAGATGCCCCGGGCGTTTTTCAGTCTGTGCTGACTCGCTGACTCTGTGCACCTGTGTGTGTGTGTGTGTGTGTGTGTGTGTGTCGATAAGATAAAACACCGAAGTTCTACAGGTACAAAACAGTACGAAAGAAGTCAGTGATATCTCTATAAAGAGGATTTAGAAAGGATAAAGGTACTGAAGAAGACAGTCTAGAGTTTAAAACAGAAAATATGGTTAGTATAGGGGTGGTAATGAAATCTCCTCTACCCCACTACAACACCGTATTTCGTGGCCGACAATTGTCGACCACTGAGGTCTACTTCTCATATCCTTACAAACAACATGAAATAAAGTTGACAAAAAAGACAAATTTTACAAAGTTTTAAATTTTAAACTCCTACTCATCCTCTTGTATTCGAAATCTCTCCTATCTGTACCATAAATTTAGGTTTAAGACCTGAAGAAACCACCAAGTCACCAATTCTGAGGTACGAAGTTTACGTCCCCCACACCCAAACTAGGGACCTACCCTTTCATCTGAGGCTGTGCGGTACACCGTACCGGATTTTTTATTCATTTATAAAAAAATTTTTATTATTTTGGTATATACCGACTCCGGGAAACGATAGGTGGACTTTGATAGAGTTGTAACAACTAGCCGATATAAGGTTATATTTTGTTTTTTAAATTTTTTTTTTCTGTCTGGGTCAGTCTTCGTTTTTGACCTTTTGTTATCCCTTGATCACCACGTAGATATATTACCTTGTCGTATGTCGGAAAGTGTTTTTGTACATGATTGTACCTTTATTCGACTACTGAATCCAGTAACTTATTTCATATAACACTCAAATTTTTTTTCTTGTGTGTGGTTTAAGACGGGAAGTGGTCGACACTATAAACCCGTTCGAAGGATTGGAGAGACAAACCGAAGAAGATACTTTAAACTCATTAATAGAGGGAGTATTCAAAATTACTCTTATTTTATTCTCATATATTTCACAGACCGATCAACGGCCCGTTGACCTCTTTTTCGTCAATAATAAAAGGTCGAAGGAGCCTAAACGTCCCGACGGGGAACGAGGGATGGAGGTTCGTGAGTTCGGGGTTTGGAGAGACCGGTTTACGTTTATAGGGTGTTAATAAGAGTTCCGAACTACTATGTAACTACTGGACGGAGTTCGAAGTAGAGTCAGTTTAACGAGAGAGTCTTCGTGAGGAAGGATGGTAAACCGGCCTGAGGGTCGGAACACTGGTTTAACGAGAGGTCAGTTCCGGGTAGTGGAAAGGGAAACGTGGTGGAAGGAAGTTTAACGTGGGTGACTGGTCGGTACGAAGGGGGTTTGAATACCGGACTCGACATCTTGAGGTGGAGAAGACCTCCGAGACTTTTAGTAAGTTGGGTTTCGTAGTAAAGACATTGTGATCTTTACGAGGTCTGTCCTGTTTGGTAACGTGACAAAGGTGACCCGACGATGAAAGAAACGGACTAAAAAAAGTTTCAGTCTAACGTAACACCGGGAAGGATGGTAATTAAGGGTCCTGACTGTCCTCAACAATGTTAGGGGAGAAAAAGTATTACTGACAATGTTGAAGGGAAGAAGACAATGTTGGAGAAATAATACGGGGAAAGGGGATGGAGGAAGACTAGTCGGATTTGTAAAATGATAAGGACTTGTACGAGACGGGGAAACTCGACCTAGTCGGAAAAGTGAAACGACAAGGAAGACATACCTTATGGGAAGTGGTAAAAAATAAAATTTTTAAATAAGTCAATAAATGAAAGTTGACGTGACCCAGAAGCAACACGGTGCGTCCGAATCAACGGCACGCCGCACACCCTAGAATTAAAGGGCTGGTCTCCAACTTGGGCATAGGGGACGTAACCTTACTTCTAAGAATCGGTGACTTGGTGGTCACTTCAGGGGACGAGTAATGACAAAAATCGACCGTTCAAAAGGGTAGGAGACATGAGGTCGAGTCATAGTGGACACATCCTTCGGAAAGGACAAGAAAGTCCAATAGTTAAAGAAGGGACACAAGGATACAACGAACCATGGATGGAGAGGAAGTGAGGTGAGACTCGAGAATCTTGTCCTTGACACAGAATAAGTAGAAACATGCGGACCGTGGGTCAGATTATGGACCGAACACCATCCGGAACTGTTCATAAACAATCTCTTCACTTACTGACTTACCGAAACGTAAGTAGAAGTCCAGTAGAAACATATACTATTGCCGGGTGATCCTCAGAGAAACCTCGGGTCTCGAGTCGTGACCCTTTGAGTCCTCAGAGGTGAACACTCAGTCCTATCCAGATGACTGTCACACGAATAAAATACCCGCTGAGAGAACGTTACACTGTAAAGGTCTCATTGAGGTCCATACTTTAATACAACAAACCGTACAGACATGACACGTAACCTTAATCAGGTTGCAAGTACCCTGTCACATCCCATACTACCGGGTCGTGGAATTGATTATTGACGACAGTACATGGGTGACTCCTCGTGGTAGGAAATAAGGAGGACGAAATTGTGTGTTCTCGTATACTGTCTACCCGAAAACAGTCGAACCGTCCGATTCCCACTTCCAATGTAGACAGTGAACTACAAGTGGAACGGAACGGAGACCTTGGTTCATGGACGTCTCACGAGTTGTTTGTCACAACGGAGTGAATAAAAGTTGTACACGAATCCAAAGGACATCGATGGACCAGCAGTATACATGGCCCGGACTCACTCGACCCACGGTACCTTTACATGGACGACGATTGTCGGAGTGAACCTTCGTGTTACTTTAACGGGTCTTCTCTATATATACGAGCTCAGAGTTGAGACAGTACTGAATTCTCCTGATTTACCACCACTAATTCTCGTAGACTTAAGATTTAAACTGAAATTACGTCACACAGAATCGACTGTAACCTTCAATATATTAAAAAAGGAAATCAAAGAGATGAACATTCTATCTCTGTTACTATCTTGGAGGAACATTCGATACCCTTAAATTACTCCACTATAAAAATTTCACAAATCATGTCTGAATTCGTTTTTTCTCTGAACCATTTAGTCCCGAAGACGAATAATAGTAATAAACTGTACAACTGGAAAACGTTTATACCTCAAAATTACGGTGTCACCGGTCGACCAGTCATAAGGTTCGACCAAAAACTTTAGTTCACAGTTCCCTTCCCGTTCTGAAATACTATGGTTCGGAGAGAGGAGGTAGTACTGTGACTGTAGTATTTAGGGTAAGAGACACGTTGTAGGTTTGAAGTATTCGGTCAAGAATTATAAAGAAACCCAAGATCTTGAACGATTCGGGGACTTCGGTGAATAACTTTGTAATTTCGACTAGATCCGGAGACTCTAGTAGATTAGGTTGGGTGAATAAAATGTCTGACGGTTCCAATGACTCTAGACTTCTCCCCTATTTAGCACGGACCGCAGTGTCAACGTCCACCGTCTCGACCTTGGTCTTGGTCCAAAGGTCTACACTGTCGAGAGGAGAAATGTCATGTGAGACGCCGGGGAGGATCTCGACGCAAGAGTCTCGTCTCTGAGTTCGGTGCGAAAGGGAACTATAATTCTCAAGGGTTCGGGTGAAAGGGGTTCCTCGGTCGCTAACGGAAGGGAACCACCCGTCGGTGTATAGGTTTAGTGAACTATCTCTGTCGAGAAATACCCCGTCAGACTACAACCCTGTCCTATGTCGTACGTCCTGTGCACTGGTCCTTGGGTAGTTAGTAATTGTTTCGAAGTGAGAATGGGAAGGATTAAATTATTTGGATGGATATGAATTTGGAATCCCCTGTGATGTAATATTTCTCTTAACTCTAACCTGGGAAAGGTGACAAAATGAGACCAAGAGTAAAATGTCTATTTCTTTGTCCGAGAATCTTCAATCCCCTGTCCGACTTCGAGTATATCGCCAGTCTCAAAGTTAAAGTTAGGTCCAGAGACTGACGTCACTTCACTAAAACCGATCTAGACATTTTACCTTTGACCTCGTGTATATCGTATACAACGACACTCCTAGTCTACTCAAGTACTTCCATTTTCACGGTTGTCTTCTCAGTGGACTCCCTTCCTTAGTAGAAGTAGAACCGTAGTGGTCGCGGACCGTGTAATAACCATTAGTTATATAACCCGACTGGTTTTTCAAGTAAACCCAAAAAGACATTCTACAGTGTTTTTTAGGTTTGTTTGAAAAAATGGTTGGGTTATGAATATTTAGATATTTAAATATTTACTTACTTACTTCTTTCATTACTCAGAGGATCGTCTTCACGGACCTTATGTCTCCATAAGGTACGTACGAGGTAGAGGGAGTGAACAAGACCTCCCACCGTCCGAGACACCGGTGGTTTGGACACCCGAGACACGGACCGTGGACCATCCCGAACTACTCATACACATCCACCCTACTCACTGAGAGTCCTTGCGATTCGGAAACTCCTGTACCTCTTTACGTACAGAAGAGTAGTGTTCGTCTCCGATCACGAGGTACGACGTCCCTCACTTCACGATGGAACCGATCCCGACGGAAGGTCCCGTCCCATTCCCGGTGGGTAGAAGGTTCGGCTGGGACCGGTTCAACAATGGGTCTGAGTCACAGTCCGGGCCGATGTACGCAGGTACCCCCGGTGTCTGCTGGGAAGGTCGATATCTGGTCGGTCCCCACCCTGTACGGGTGGTCACTCGTCTCTTGCACGAGGTGAACGGTCCGAGTTGAAACACGGTAAGGAGTAGGATGGAAAAACAGAAAAAACCCCAAAGTTAAAAGTCAGGGGACACAGACCACTCACTTATTTACTCACGGATTTCTCATGGACCGTATGTCGTCCATCAGTTATTTATGACCACCTTACTCATTTACTTTTGTCCTGACTTCCTTCTCTGTCTTACTGACTACGCACAGATAAATAACCGTGTCCCAGGAGGTCCCGGTTCTGGTGAGGGAGGGGTGGGGGAAAGGACATTTTTATCTGAGACAGGAAGTGAAAAGGATGAGATAGACGAAAGGACGAACCAGGCCCCTCTTAGTCAGTGGGGGATTCTGAACATTCGGGTTCTACGTCCCGGATCGTAGGGACTGTACATGTGCGTAGGGGCGACTCGGGTCCCTGGGACCCTCCGTTGTCCTTCCAAACACTTCCGACAACCTGAAGGTGATTCTCGACTCGTGTCCCCCAGGCAGTCTCTCCCGACCGTCGTCATAATCCTCGTCATCGTGCTCCTTGTACCTTATTCCCAGCGGGGACCCCCGCCCCGACTTTCCTCGAGGCAGACACGGGCTCCCTCGCCACTCACTCGGAACCCCTCTACACACCCTCCGTGTAGACGACTGGGGACGCACCGGTCGTCCGTGTTGTCCGAGACACCGGTGGTTTGGGTGACTCGACCCCCGGATTTCTCCACCTGGGGAAGAACTCCCTCGACCACCGGGGACGGGTCCGGAGGAGGTCCGTCCCACTGTGTCTTGTAGTGTCACTTACCATCCCTGAGATGACCTCCGTCCCCGTGGAGGTTTCGTCTCCGTGCTACACCACCGACTCCTCCCTGATCCTGAGTACAGTGTGGATACCACACCTCCCTGTTCTGTGTCGGGTCGACCGTACACGGAAGGGAGTTGGGTTCTCGTCTGTCGGACCGACCCGTTCGATGGGGTCCGAGGCCGTGGGCTCGACCGGTAAAGAGGGGGCTGGGTCCAGATGGTGTGGAGTGTTTCGACGGGACTCAAGTACCCCCTCGGCTGTCCCGTCGGCTTCACGGCGTCCTTCAGCGCCCTCAACCTCTCTCACGGGTCGTGCGCCTTCGCCCGTCCCGACACCCCCAGCCAGTGGTCGGGGAGCACTCTCGAGAGCCCACACGCCTGGCTCGTGGTGTGGACGTCCGGTCCTGTCTGTGCTCCTGTGTCTCACAGATCACACCCGCTCCGAGGACGGGGTCGACGGCGTCTCGGTAGGGTCCCTGTGTTCCGTGGTGGTGGGGTCGGGGAATCGAGTCCTCCGGAGCCCTGCGTCTTCTCCCGAATCGGTCGTAGCATCGGGGTTCCGGAACGATAGTCGTGGTTCCCTCCTCTTCCGCGGACGGGAGACTTTAAGGAGCTTCCGGAAAGTTTCGACGGACCTGTGTCCCGACGGGTCCTACCTGCACAGACTCCCCTTCTTCAGGTCGGGGCCTCTGACGGACGACATCACGTTTCATGGACCTCTGGAACGACTCATACGGTGAATGACAGAAGGACCCATGGGGACCTGCTCGGTCAGACAGGGGCTCGACGGAGGAGGTGTCGGTGGAGTGTCTCCGTAGTACTTCTAGTTAGGACGAGGGATGGGGGACGGGAAACTCTAGACGTTTTCGGAGGACTTTGGAGGGAAGAGGTCGGAGGAGTACACGAAAACACCCGGGGTGTCCTCCGACTGGCACTCCGGGAGGGTCTGGTGAAAGGTGTGAGGGTGAAGTCGGGGTAAAGTGTCAGGGAAAAGGACGTACGGGGTCTGAAGATTACTGTACGGACCCTCCATCGCCCTCTTCCCGTCTGGGGACCGGAAGGTCTTCCTGTCATGGACCCGTTTAGGGTGTTTCTTCTCGACCACCAACCACTCAGGGTGTCGACCGTCGACGACGAGGAGGGGCACGAAAGAATCGGTACGAAACATTCGGACCCCAACCCTTGTGTCCACCGTTCGCACGACCCCGGACGGGACGGGGGCGGGGGTCTTGTCCACTCGGAATCGGGAGTCTCCCGGTGAGTGTAACATCCGTCGGAATTCGGGGGGTAACAGTCGTTACAAGAGGGGGTCGCAGACCGCGGGCAACTCGAAGAGGGGCAACTGGAACATGACCGACATGACGAGGAGATACGTCCGGCACACCAAGGCCTTCCGACGGTTGCTGAGTAAGACGGTGGTACCGGCTTCCAAGGGAAGGAACAGTATGAGGGCGGGACTCCTTTTGCTTGGAAATGTAGGATGACTCTGGTCTTGAGTTAGGAACCCCCGTGGTCGCGGGGGTAGCGGAGAGTAGGTGTCTGGGGAGGGAGACGCGTGGGCGGAGGGCAGATCCCAGGTACCCCGGACGAGGGTTGTAGGGTTCCAAAATGTCCTCGGTACTCGTTAAGATCCGACTTCCTGTGTTGACGCACCTGGAGATGGAACCAGTAGTTTCCGTACACAGTTGAGCACCGGGTAGTGGTGCGGCTACGGTGGTTTCAAGTCCCGGGACCCTCCACTCCTTACAACTCACTCCCACACCACCTCCCTGTGGAGCGAGAGTGGAGGTCGGGACGAGGGTCGAGTGGGCGTCCGGGTCCGGGGTCGTGGGTCAGGGAGGACGGAGTCTGTGTGAACCCCACCAACGTTCGCATCTTCCCCCGGACGTCCTACGGTCGTCCCTTCTGCTAAAGTAAGAACCAACCTTCCATCATCCGCAAGTGACAGACGCCCCAGTACGAGGTGGACCCCCTCCCTCTTCGACTCTGTCTCGGACTGAGAGGACTACAGGTCGTCGGACTGGATGTAGGACTCCGTCTTGGACCACGGAGTAAACCCTAGGTAGAACGATAGGGGAAGACAGACGAGACTTTTGAAGGGGGTGGAGAGGACGACAGGGTTCACAGCCGTCGGGGGTAAGAATGACCAGAGCCGATCCTCCGAACGCCTCGACCAGTCGGTAGTGGAATCGTCTCTTCAATATATTTAAGTTGTACAAGACCTTCTTCCTTAGAAGTCTGTGAAGTATGATACCCTTACCATTCTTCATCTTTTGTTTGTTCTCTTGTGTAATCTCTTCCATTATCAGGGTCAAACCGATGATCAATCGTGGAAAGGCTCGGAGTCTTGGAACCTGTTCAATATATTGGAGAGACCCGGAGTCAAAGAAGTCGACATTTTACCCACATTTTATCGATTGTTTATTATTGAACAGTTATAATAAAACGTCCATGAAATGAAAAAATATATGACAGAGGAAACTAATAGTGTTGTTAGAATAGTCCATCCACGATTGTCCTGGGGGAAAATGTCTACTTCTTTGACTCCGGGTCTCTCCAATATATTGAACAGGTTCCAATGTCAACCCATCTTTGTCCAAACTGACGTTTTGAGATGAACATTTGTGAGGTAAGACGACGACAGGTCGGACGTCGGACCGTATCTCGGTCGTAAGCGGAGACTTTCCTTGGTTGTTCGTGGAGAACGGGAGCGTTACGAACTCGGGATACGGGGTGGGGTGGAGGTGTCTCGATTCCAAGTCATGAGTATCCGTCCATGAGTGGGGTAGTATTTGTAGTAGGTCGAGAAACCCGAGGTCCTACTTCAGGCCCTTTGGTTAGTATAGTATCTACCGTAGACGGACTTCTCTGGTCCAATTCCTAAAGGGAGGGGTCTGGGGGGGGTTTTGACATAAGAGGTAGGAGTGGAGTTCTACCGCGGGGTTGGGACCGGTGACGAGTGAAAGAGGAACCGACGGACCGCCCAGAAGAGTAGGTAGGTTTGGTTGACAGGGTCTCGGAGGAGTTTCCGCCAAGCCTAGAGCGACTAGTAGGGGAGACGGACCCTCCCTCCCACGTGTTCAGCCGGAGGGGGTGTGTAATTACGTAGGAAACAGGGACAGGTGGTACCACGGGGTAGGGACAGGAAGGTTTGAGAACTTTATTCCGACTCGGAGGCCTCTCTTACTCTTTCTTTGTACTAAACACTTTCGTGACCCTGACAGTACCAAAAAAAGGATTACTTAGCTTTTGTGACTATTCAATTGACTGAATTGTAATATTAAATTATATCACGAAACTAAAAATAGACTAATACTTTCCGTCCGTAATTATCGTCTTTTGACCTTTTGACTCTCCTCAACTTCGTTTAGCTAGTAAATTTTTGGGATAGGGAGTCCCTGAGGGGACCGTCGGATTCACCAATTCTGAGACACGAGAGTTACGTCTCCCGTACCAAAACTAGGGACCAGCAGGACACACTGTGTCGTACCGGGGGGGGGTTTTTTTTTAGGATAGCGAGTCTCTATTGAGATTGCAAAATTAATGGATAAAGATCACAGAAAGGGACTACCCTATAAGTATATATTATGTCTTAATACAACACGTTATATATATATATTGGAAAAAAAAGTGAATTGTTAATAGTCAAATTACGACGGAATATTAGGTAGGATCAGTGTTAAACAAAAAGGAAACACTAGAGTACCTGTGGGCGGTCTGAGGAGACAGGTACCCTAAAGAGTCCGTTCTTATTACCCTCACCTAACGATGAAGGAAGAGGTCCCCTAAAAAGACTGGGTCCCTAGTTTGGACGTAGAGGACATAACCGTCCATCTAAGAAAAAAAAATCTAAGAAATAGTGACTCGGTGGACCCTTCGGAAAAAAGAGAAATACATGTATGTCTATCTCCGTCACTTAAAATTGATTTTACTTCACATCACAACCTTCCTGGAACTTCTGAGTGTTAAAGGAACGAGACGGCCAGTTTACACCGGAAGTGTTTCTCCCTCGGGTCTCGTTTCGGTTCTCGCAGTAGCCACAACCTCTACGTCCAGACGGTGGAGCCACACGTCCTGACCTTCCCCTTTTTCATCCAGGGATCTCTACCGAGACGGGAGGTCAGACTCCCAGAAAGAAACAGAGACCCCGGTCGGGGAGAGTCGAGGCGTGTAGTCTCTGGACCCGAACCCCACGGTAGAGAGGGAGTCTGAGGTCCCTTTTACTTCTCGTTATGACGTTTCGTACGGTTGGGGTCGTCACTTTGGAGTCCTCCGTGTACATGCGACGGGTGAGATAAGAGTCGTGAGAGGAGGAGCATCAAAGAGTCTCCGGGTGACCCCGGGTCTGCAAAGAATGAGTCGACATGTAGAGTCAGAATGTAGGTCAGTCAGGGTGTACGGTCTTTGGACCCTCAGTGGTCGAAGGAGGTAGAGGGATAAAGGTGTAAGTCGGATAGTGGTCTAAGATTGAGACGAGGAATTAGTGAGGAGGTAGGTGGGAAACGGTGAGGGGACGGGATATTGTGATAGTAGAGAATAGACTTCTAAAGTCACCGGAGGATTGATCTGTCAGGTTGAGGTAAAAGTAGGGAGAGGGGACAGTGAGGGGTGGTAGACAGAAGGTAAATGGACGTCTTTCTACTGGATTATATATTTAGGTTGGTCAATGTGGGGACGAATTTTGACAGGGTCCAAGAGGTAGGGACTTTCTTCGATCCGTGTCGTAAGTCCAGGGAGATACCTAGTGAGGTCTGGTCGGAGTGGTGGGAGTCGGAGAGCCCACGGGTGAGGAGTTTCAGTACGGTCTTGTGTCCGTTACGGTGCTGTGAGGAGGACCGGAGACCCTAGACGTGTAGGATGAGGAAGTCGGATCTTACGGGAAGAGGGAAGGTAATGAGGTGGGAGGTCCATTTTGCACGATGGGGTGGAGACAGGATGTAGTGTTTCTTCCAGAAAGTAAGTCGCACTCGTGGGGTCTTATATTACAGACAAAGGTATAGAGGAAGGGGGTGAATTGTCCCGAAGAACTTTGACTCTTACCGTGAATAAGTAAAAGAAGAAGTGAGAGCAATAGTTTCAACTCACATGGCCATGTGAATACACTTAAATCAGGAGTATTGTTGGGGTGTTCTTTAAAGACAAAGAGGTTGGGTCTTTACTTCTCTGTTTTACCACCACCTCTATACGAGTTCCAGGGTATCCGGTTTTTTACCTCCTCAAACCTGACCTTGGATTCCAATCGAACTAAGAGTCGGTACACGAGGTGCACATTTAATTTACCACAGACTGTGTGTCCCCCACACTTCGTAGTCGGACTGACCTAAACTTCCACCCTCGTCAATCTTTTGGGTGGAAGAACCACGGTATCTCCCAGAGGTCGTCGAAGAGAACACGTCTGAGTTTCGCCACCAGGTCCGAACTTCAACAGAAGACATGGTCCAAGGTCTAGTCTATTAACAAGTCCTGTGACCATACGTTCACTGGTCTTGCATTCTATTTCCGTCCTTGGTAAAGGCCGGGGGGTTTGGTCGAGATGGTTGTACGTCTATTGTCCTTAGGGAATCTCAGTAAGTACCCGTAAGAGGGTCTTAGGGAGAGAGACTAGGATCCTGGTGTGTGGACGGACATTTTCAGCCCCACCTCGTTCCATACCCTTGTCTCTGGTGTCACCCGGGGGACTTCGGGGTCGGATCCTCTTATCGGACGTGTCTCGGGACTTGGCGTGGGGACTGTGACACCCGAGGGGGGTTGGAACCGAGACACGCCAACTACTCAAGGCTGTGGACGACGTTTATTAGGCAGGGTATGTGGTGGTGTCCGAGCCTTAGTGGGTCGAGGTCGCCACTGTCGTTCTTCCTGTCTTTGAGGTCGGTCAGGTACCTCCCGCGGTCCCGGACACTCGTTTTTCAGAGTTCGGAGGGACAGGGGAACCGAAAGTCGTCTGGGGAGGGGGTGACCATGTGACCTCGACCCTCGGGAAAGGTAGCGGTGTCGTTGTCGATGATCGACGTACCACCGGGGAAGGACTTTATTTGGGTAAAAATCCGGATTCACATGAAGTTAGACCCTTGGGTCAGTGAATAATATATGTCTTTTGTTGGTAGACACTATAAATCAACCCGATGTCTAAAAGTTTATAAAAAGTTTGTCAACCTAGTTGAGGGGTCTGTGGTACGTCCCAGGGATGTATGGACCAGAGAGGAGGTCTTGGGGGGAATGGGTTGAAGAGGTATTAAGTTTCTGATTCTCCAACTATGGACCGTGTCATTACCGGAAGGTCCTCTACGAAGGTAAAGAGAAGACTGACAAAACACCCGTAGAACATGTTCAACAGTGTCTAAAAATTGTATTAGGGAGATACGTCGGGGTCCGTTGTACTTTCCCCGGTTTCCTACCGGGTCACCCCCACGGGATTTTACCTGTGATAAAAAGGAAGGTCCTATCGTTACCACTTTGGCTCGTCGAGTCTTTGTCATCCCTTTGTTCCTCTCCTGACGGACAGAGTCCATCTGTTGTGTTTCCCCTCGACCCACCGGACCCGACCCCCGACTGGGGAAGGTCACCACAGTCAAGGAACGGACGGGGTGGACGTCGAGACGTTACGAGTAGAACACCATCTAGAAGAGGAGTAGGGCGGCGACCAGGACCCCGTGACACTACAACCGGTCAAGATAGAGGTCGAGGTCGTGGACGGCGTAGACGAGGGCGCACCTCCAACCGACAGGCGGGTCGTCGTAGGGGTCGAGGAGGTACATCAGGTTCATCCGTCATTCTTGGACAGCCCCGGGGCTCAGTAGGAGTCTCGGGTCGTTGTTCAGGACGGGTTCCGACTCTCCTGACAAGACCGACGACGGGGACGGGTGGTAGAGAAGACACCTGGAAGGAGTTTCTTCGAGAGACTCTACTGGGAGTAGTAAAGCCGGTATGACGAATAGTAGTAGAAGATCCTAGAAAAAAATAAACACGGGAACGAGTAGTAGACAAATGGGTTCCTTTTCCATTTAAGGTCCTCGTGTAGTAAGGTCCAATGTCTCCGCATAAATGGTGACATAGGGTTTCCGGACCTTTTCCCGGATCGTGTCTTATCCAAGACACGTCACCCACCGGGACGAAGGGTATAGGGAGTCGGGAAGAGTAAAGGACTTCGGGAAGACGAAAAGGGTCGGGGAACCACTGGTGCACGAAAGTGAATTGTCGACCCACCTGGGGTACCTCCTTAACCAGATGTAAACCGAAAGTAAGGGAAGATGGAGGGTAGGACGGTCCGAAGTCTGAACGACGGAAGGGGAGACCGGAGGTTCCTCCTTCCTTTGTGTCTCTTTTTTATACATCACTGAGGTACATACATGTACAGAGTTTAAGAGACGATCCCGAAATGTACATAGAGGACGGAGGAGGTGGTGGTCTCGGGTCCGTTGGGGTATTTGACTCATGATCCAAGACAAAATGTCTGTTGTACTAAAGAACTGAGTATGGTATTTGTTCGTCTACCGTCTCAGGTTTACACCGGGTCCGAGGTACTAAGGTCCCGGTGTCGGGGTCGTGACGGACCCGAGGCTTGTTTGAGTACAGCGGAGTCGGGGAAGACCGTGAACTCGACGTATCCTCGTCCCCGATATACGAGACGAGAGGTGACACAAGAGTCCGAGATCGTGTCGTAGACCGTGTAGCATCCACCGGTTATTTATAACAACTGACTACCTACTTTAGGACACGTGTCTGGGAGTCGGGACGAGTCGTGACTGAAGGATACCTGGAGGGTCCCTGGTGAAAGTGAGAACGGGGTGAGACCCGAGGGAATTGACGGTTTCCGGTAGAGAAGAAGGTAAGAGACATGAAGCTTCATAGAGGAAAAAGGGTGGAGGGAAGAAGGAACGACGACTACAGTATTCAGACTCATGGTTAAGGTCAGTAGGGTCGATGATTCCCCCTACAAACCAAGTTGGTCACTAGACCGGTTGGGGAGGGGTTGAGTGGGGAGAAAGGGATGGAGGAATGAAAGACGAATTCTGAATGAAAATAAATAAATAAATAACCGATGTGGTACGTCGAAAGTTCTAGAATAGACCCGACGACCGTAACCTTCGTACCTCAGGATTGGTGACCTAGTGGTCTATTCAGGGTTCTGAATGAAAACTCTGAAAGGACTTGAGACGTCTATCCTATTCTTTGGAGACCGCGACGTCGAAGGGGTTCTACGTTCGTGTCTCAAGGATGAGTTCTGTTGGCCATTGCGTGATTTTCGACTCAGTTGGTACGCCAAGAGAGGACTTAAGAGTTTTAAGGAAGGAGAGGACTGAGTCCACTGTACTTTTGGTGTTTAGACAAGTGTGGTGAGGGGTGAAAACTCTAAGAGAAAGGTAAAGAAAACCCTAGTTACGATTTGAACTGGGTATCACAAATACATATTGTCCTGAGATGGTTGGACAGGTCTTGAACCTGGTGAGAGGGGAGGGTGAGGGGAGATTATACAGTTGTTCTGTATGGGACAGGGGAGAGTCTCGAAAACGTAGTCGGCAAAGGAAACGGATCCTGAGAGAGGGAGAAGAGGTGTCGGATGGGAGTGGGATCCTGGTCCGACCGAGAGACAATTTCCTGAGAGCCTAACGGTGTGAAGAGGAGATTGTCGTTGACAAGTATCCTGTTGACACACTCAGGACAAAGGACGGAAGAGAAGGTGACTTACCATCACAGAACGAGTGGTGTACGATCGCCTCTCAGACAGACTCCCTATGAACCATTACAAACCCCCACTTACCTTCTTCGTGTTTCGGGAAGGACCAAAGGAACGAGGTATCTTCAGAGAGAAGGAGGGAGACGGAGAACTTTATGTTCCTAGAGGAAGAAAAATCAGAGATCAGAACCGGGGGGAGAGTGAAGAGGATTCGGAAACAGCTCCGAAAATTCCTCTCCGGGGAGTTCGGAAACCCAGGGAGGTCCGGACATGAGAGAAGTCCTGGGGTGAGTTGGGAGTATGAACGGACGACTGGAGAGGTCCCTCTACCACGGGTCGAGGGAGTGTGAGTGTAGTGACTTTGTCCGTCGAGGGTGAAGCTCATAGACGGTGTATGTCTTAGTATATGGACGTAGGAGGACGACGGGGGTTCGTACGTTACTTCATCTACGGTACTAGGGGTAAAAAGTCTACTTCTTTGTCGGAGTCTCCGGAAGCAGTTGAACGTGGTTCGACGGTTCGACCCTAATTTTAGTTCCAGACTGAAGTTTCAGACAGAAAAGGACACTATCGTTGTGGGTTGGGTGTTACACGAACTTTGACCAACAGGAACATTTATGGGGTCTAAGAGATTCCTGGTGAGGTAGGGTGGTAGTAAGACCGTGTGTCGGAGTTGATAGAAATAGAGAAGGAGGAAGTAGAGGAGAGAAGATTGTAGGTCCGTAGTTGTTAAGTACTAAACCTGAATATTAATACAGAGAACACCCCGAAGGGTCCACCGTGATCACCATTTCTTGGACGGACGGTTACGTCTTCTGATTCCCAAGCTAGGGAACCAACCCTTCTAGGGGACCTCTTCCTTTACCGTGGGGTGAGGTCATAAGAACGGACCTCTTAGGGTACTTGTCTCCTCGGACCACCCGATGTCAGGTACCCCAGTGTTTCTCAGTCTGTACTGATTTCGGTGAATCGTGTGTGCGTACAGAGAACGTAGGAGGGGAAAGACTAAAAGGGAGACGGTGAAGGAGGTAAACCCAGGGGTCTCTGAGTCTCGGACCTCATGACGTCTGTGAAAACTCATTGACTAGAGGTCCGAGGGAGAGAACGTAGATGAAAAGTGTGGGTCGGTTTGACGGAAGGGTTTCGTCCCGAGTGACCCCGTCAGGACCAGACGGGGTCTCGTACGTCACCGAGAGACCCCCGATATGTCATTTGAGTCACATCGTGACGACGACGACGATTCAGCGAAGTCAACACAGGCTGAGACACGCTGGGGTATCTGCCGTCGGGTGGTCCGAGGGGGTAGGGGCCCTAAGAGGTCCGTTCTTATGACCTCACCCAACGGTAAGGAAGAGGTTACGTACTTTCACTTTTCAGTTTCACTTCAGCGAGTCAGCACAGACTAAGAATCGTTGGGGTACCTGATGTCGGATGATCCGAGGAGGCAGGTACCCTAAAAGGTGCGTTCTCATGACCTCACCCCACGGTAGCACATCGTGGTGTCCAGGGGAGTTATTGATCAGGGATGGGTGGAAAGGTGAGAGAGTAGACGAAACTCGAGATGTGAAACGGTTTGACCTAGGGAAGGACAACAGGTTTGTGTGGAATCGAAAAGGAAGAAGTTGTGAAAACAAATTTGAGTCGTACGGGAGTGGGTCGGGGTCTGTAAGACGTCCCGGACCGAGTTTACGTTGGAGGACTCCTTCTGACGAGGTCGACATCATAGAGCGGACTCGGGATCTCCGGGGAGAACACTCGGAACGAGAGTCGATAGATCCGGGTACTTGGGTAGACGTGACTTTCGTAGGACACTGTCTCCGAAACTTTACATGTAGAGTGTTACCCACGGACACAAAAGGACCTTTTCATTCCCTTCCTTTCTTCCTTTCTTCTCTTCTTCTTTCCTCCTTCCTTTCCCATCTTTCCTCGTCCCCTTCTTACGTCCCTCTCCTCTTACTGTGGCGTTATCCCCACAGCCCACCTATAAGACTCTTAGGAGGAATGAAAGAGTAACCGCCAGGACAAATCCATCATTAGAGCTCTCCCATCTTTCTCGGGTCTGACCAGGTGGACGTTATCGTTCTACTCGTCACTCGGGAGGGGGACTTTAGACCTGAGAACACGTCCTTCTGGTGGGGTCGGTCGGGCAGTGTCCCCTTCCCTCACACCGGAGTCGTTTATCAGGTATTAAGGGAGGGGTGGGAAGGGGTCGGGTCATGGACCTATTATAACGACAACCTTGAGAATCTCAGCCGTGACTGCATCTGTCATTTCTTCCCCCACCGGGATATGCAGGGACGCTGACGGAAGTTGTGGAGGTACTTCAACAGGACCAGGGTCCCGGGGCATTGCAAGGTCGGTGGTTAGACTCACCTCTGGTACCACCGTGGAGACCGTGTTCCGGGGGCTTCGAGAGACCCCGGTGTAGGAGAGGGTTCCGGACAGAGCGAGGGGGTGGGTGTCGGCTGGGGTCCTCGGATGGAACAGTTACTCCAGAGCGTCACCGACCCGTGGGTCGAGGAGCTACGCGAGGTGGACATTCGTCCTCTCCATCTTCGCGACGCAGAAGGCAAGTCGAAGTGACGACCTCAACTTCCACCACAAAAGACAGTCTTTCTTGTGTCCAGGTCCACCGTTGGTACGGTTGACGACTCTTCCCAGGCCTGGGAACGAACTAGGGAGAGGAACGGAAGAGTTCCCCCGTGACGAGGATTACATCTGTACCCTTCTGACAGTTGGTGTCGTCTCGTCTCGAAGGAGAGGGGACAGGTCCCTCTGAGACTTTCTACAGCTTCGGGTTGTCTAAGGGACCACAGATGGTGGGGAGTCGCTACGAGGTCACGAGTCTCTCGAGGAAGTGACAGGAGTCTCTAGACGAGAGAGTTGGGTAGAGGTGGTAAGTCCTCGGGGGTCACAGACGTAGGGGATAGGGTCCTCCAGACCGTCAGTAGGGGAATAAGTAAGGACCTGTAAATAACTCATGGATGATTCACGGCTCGGGACACGACCGTACTCCGTGTATGGACTATGTTACGAGGGGACCATCCGGGTGAGTGGTTCGTCCACGAAGTCCTACCGAACTAAGACCAGGGTCTCTGACAATTTCCACAAGGTCGCTCTTGCGGGTAGTCCATCTCCCAAAGAGGCTTAGGTCGGAGGCGTCCTCTTGACCATCTTCAGGAGTGTCCCCGAGTGAGGTGCCAGGTCCCTGAGGTCCTAAAAAGGTCGGTGAGCTTACGTCCGGAGACACTCCGTTCACGATGCCCTACCCAGACACCGTCCCCTGTACTCCCCACCCCACACCCCTCCCATCCCCTATCAGTCAGACCCTCTCCGTTTACGAAACGCTCCCCGGTACTCCGGGAGGGAAGGTTGTCCCTCCAACCCTCCGGTCTCCTGTCGACCGTCTTCAGAGGGGAGTAGTCGGAGGTCTCAGGGGTGTCGATCCTCCCGATCACTGTCCTCACCTTCATGGATGGAGACACCATGACCTGGGGGTCCCGGTGGTTCGTTGGGTCTTCGTCCCGTCGTTCGTCATCTCTCTGTGGTCGGTTCTAGTCGAGGTCGACTCACACGTTGGCGTTCTCCGCTGACCAGGAGAAGGCCTTAGGGCGGACCCCTTGTCTCCTCCTGGACCTCATCGTTCGAAGTCCACCCGCTGGCCTGGTGTCTTCAGGAGGGCCTCCCACTTCCGGGTCCGTCAAAGGTCTCGGTACCTCGTTTCTGACGATTGTCCCGATTGAACCCCGTGTCCCCGTTGCTCCGTCCGACTCAACTCGGGACTCGGACAAAACACGTTGCAGTACCGAATCTCAGCGGAGGGGTATCAGGATCGCGTCTCCGGTCTCTACCTCGACTCCACCCCCGTCCACTGCGAGGTCCCGTTGGGTCTCTCGAGGACCCACACGGACCGCAGCACGGTCCCGACCCCCCGGACCACTCTGTCCCTCCTGGGGGAACGGGTGGAGGTGCCGCAGGCCCCTCCGGGGCGGGAGATGCCCCCAGAGCCCTCGCAGAAGTAGGGCGTCACACCGCGCAAACATGAGGTGGTAGACGGTCTGTCAGCCCCGCGGCTGGGTCCAGTCCGTCTCTCCCGACGCGCGGGTGCCGGGACGGGGGCGCGGGGAGCGGGCCGGCCCGGGGAGGACGAAGTTCACGCCCCGGGGAAGGGAGGTCGGTCGGACCCAGGGAGGCTGGGGACGGGCAGTTCAATCAGGCGCTCGGCCTCGGCGAAGGGTTGCGGCGCCCGGTGGGGGGGCGAGGAGGGTTGGGACCAGGAGAGGGGGCCTCGGGCCCCGGGCGTGAGTGCAACGGCGGCGGCGGGTCGAGGACGTCGCGCTGCGAGTACCACCTCAGCCCCGGCCGCCGTGGAATCCCGAGGGCCGCCGACCGAGAGCGGGTCCGGCACCGGAGCCGGGGCCCGGCCCGGGGCGGCGGCGGCGGCGGGCGGTAGCGGTGGCGGGGGCGGACGGCCGCGGGGGGAGGGGGGCGCCGCGCCGCGAGGCCCGTCCCCACCCCCTCCCCTCCTCGCGCGGCCGGCGCGGGGCGGTAGGCAGGCCGCGGGCCAGGGCCGAGGGCCACGGGCGCCGGGCGGGGTGTCTCGACGTGGGTCGGTCTCAGTGGGCGGGAGGTCTTCGAGGCTCAGAGGGAGGGGCGAAACCCCAGTCGTGGGGTAGGGTCGTTGTGGGAGAATGTTCGGAGGGAATTAAATGTAAAGAAACTGGGTCTGGCTTTTGGGACGAGTTAGGGGCTTTAACGTCCGGGAGGGGTAAGGGAAGTTTGTGGAAACTCTTTAATGCGAGAATCCCCTTGCAGAAGGGGGTCGACAGGCGTGACGGGGAGAAGTCGGTTGTGTGTGTCTCGTCGTGCGGGCTCCACTGGGTGTAAGTCCCACAGTCGTGGTATAAATATGTCCCTCGTGTGTCTGGGCTTCATGTGTCCGTCCGTGAGTCGGGTTGTGTGCAGGCTGTTTGTGTGTGTGTGTGGTGGTGCGTGTCTGACGCATACGTGTGTTTTCCATATGTGAATGGTCCGTGGGTCTCTGTTGTACACAAGACGGGACTCCAAGACCTGTGTGTAAGTTGTGTGTGTGTGTGTGTGTGTGTGTGTGTGTTCACGAACCCCTCGTATGTCTGTGACGCGTGTGAGACTCAGGTGGGAATGTGCGACGAAGTTCTGACGTGAAATGAGAGGTTCTATTAACACAGTAGTCTAGTAGAGTGTTTCCCTCCCAATGTCTACCACTGTTTAGCCGTCCCTTTTTTTGTCGGTACGTGTCTATAAATTTCTTTTCTGCTCAATTGTGAAGATTGAACTCTTTTCGTTTGGTGAAATAAACCCTCCAAATGTTCTTTTTTTTTTTTTGGTGGTTCGTTATAAATTGACTTTCCGTTATCACACCGTAGATACGTAGACGGTAGACGGAAGGTATAACAGTAAGGAATTAGTCCGGACCACCACAACGTCAGACGAAGTGACTTCTCATAGACCAGCAAATTTTTTTTTTTTTTAAAAAAAAATTTCACGGAGTAAGAGTAGGGTGGAGAGAGTTAAACTGGACTCTTCCAAACCTTACCGTCGTTTAGGTGTGGGACCTAAGAACTGAGATTGGAGTCAAAAGTTTGTAGAACGACACTCGTAGAGGTTGTACCTTACGAGAACACCGACTCTTTCCCATCTACTACATGCTGACTCTTTGACGACCTAAAGAAAGAAAACCGTAAAAAGTGGGGTTTTGACGTACAAGAGTTTATTCTCCGTCATGTCACAGTATCAATCCTACTTCCTAAGACCTAAGTCCGAGTTAAAGGAGAGACCATTTTACCTTTATTCTTATCATAGGTAAAGTTTCCTACCACCACTCTTGATTTACTTTGTTATGAACATTTCAAGAATCCTGTTAAAGACCGTGTATTTCCCATGAGAACGACGATGACAATAACAACCACATCAATAATAATTTTAGGATATCCACCTTTACTCTTAACATACCGACCTCCTTCGGACAAGACGAAGGGTCTACCCTTGTACCCAAGATCCAATTAGTCCCCAAGGGACTCATTCCTTGAACGAGTAGGTCGGTGTGACACCAGACGTCGTCGTGTTGGAAGAGGACAGGTGTACCCCGTGCAGAGACCTCAAGTATAAGTTACTCTACTGTTACACCGTAGTGTAACGACTGGAGAAAGGGTGAAGGGGGTTCGGACCTACCTCCCTTTGCACCGGTGTCCCAGTCAGGACAGTATACCTTTTAGGGTGGTACTGTACCGGTACACTCATGTTCTTTTGAAGAAATATTCCTGAAAGGTCGTTGTCTGAGTATCTTTATCAGGGTACCGACAACATTATGGTACGACATTCATCGTTCGAATATATCGTGACATGGTACCGGTCGGTGACAAGTCCATAAAAATGTAGTTGTGTGAGTAAATAGAAGTACCGTGTGTTTTACCGGTACACTCCTTTGGTTCCGTATCTCTCCGACACTATGTGTCGGTCACTCATCATCTCGACCTTAAGTTTAAGTTTGGGTCCGTTAGACTGAGGAAAGAACCTCTCGTGAAACCGTTATACTTAGTTTTCCTCATTGTGAAGGAGGGTTGTAATCAACGATCAGAAGACGATGTAGAAGAGACCTTCTTATTCCCCTTCGTGTATCAAAAGTTCGGTTTGTGTGGACCTAAGTTTAGGCCCGAGGTAAGAAATAATCCATATATTAGAAATAAACTTGCGAGACTTGAAAGTAAGAAGAAGTAGTTCCACCCTAGTAAAGATGAGTCATATAACGACACTCTTAATTTACGTTGGTGTATTCTTTCTCCGACCATGGAGATATATGTCATAAAGGTCAAAGTGATCCAAACCGGATTTACCTATAAAGGAAAGGTACGGAGAAAGTATTGGGTCTATCAAATAGTCCAAGTGTTGATAAGGACTGATGTACAATTCATGGAATACCGAACCTCTAAGAAGATAAAATATATTGAGATAAAATGAAGGAGACACAAATATTATAAACTGAGACAAAATAAGAGTAAGATAATAAAAAGATAAAAGACGAGAATAAAAGGATATTCAAATTAAAATACTCCAGTCAAAAAGAGATTTAACCAACACTTGACTTTCCCTTACCTTTTACAAAATACACAATTCGTTATTCTTGGCATATCAGTACTTCTATTGTGTGTGTAATCATAGGTTACAACTGTTTCTACCCCTTTCACTCGTAGAAGTGTATAACGACCACCGAATATTTGACTATACCAGAAAAACCGTTATACATAGTTGTCAATACCCATGTATTAAAAAATGGATCTCTCAACTTAAGATCCTTTAACAAGATCCTTTATTCGGACAATAGATGTCGTACTAATAGATGTCGTACAAACATAGTCAATCGAAACTTACTTATTGTCTGACGGGTTTGAATTACCTACTTTTATCGTTTGTAAATGAAAAGTCCAAGTCGTCCAACTAACGCACCAAGAAGTCCAGACCCAGTCGAGTGGTCCTCGACTTACCGCATCGACTTACTGTATTAAATGTACAAACCCGGAGTCGACTCTACTGACCCGGGTCAGAGACACACCAGAGACGAAGTGGTCCTCCGATCGGGTCCGGAGAAGTATACCACCATAGTCTTAAGGATCGTTGGTTTTTGGCCGTTCGGGGTCATGTATTTGTGAAAAGTTGGGAGATGACCGTAGTTTAAACGATTCCAGGGATGACTCTTTTCGTTCAGTTTACTAGCTCGGGTCTAAATCCTTACCTCTTTTTCTCAGATGAAGAACTAACCTTCTCGATGTTTTATAAACCCGGTAAAAAGAGGATATGGTATACAAGTAGTGTCGTGGTAGATATTATTGTTTTACCCTCCCCTAAGTTACGGGTTTCCATCTCCAGAACAATTTATTGAGTTTATAGGTATGTATGTAGGTTTGTAAGGTAGTAAATGTTTACTACCTTTTCTCAATTGTGATAGTCCTTTACCAGAGGTATATCAATTCACCCTCTCTTTTCATTAAGATTTTAGAGTAAAAACACTCCGTTTTTTCATATTTTCGTATCCAATTTTTTTTTCTAACTTTCCTGTACGTTATTTTACAATTAGTTACATAGATTACTACTCCAATGAAAATTGAAGAAATACGAAAGGACGTATTCTCGATTGTTAAGATAATAGATCGTGAACGTTTCGTGAAATACTTACAATTCAATAAGTTAGGAGTACTACTGAGTCATTCTATCTCAGATGGTTATAGTAACAGGTCTACCCTCTTTGAATTATTGTATGGATTTTTCAGTGTGTAGTTCCTCTTCCTTCTAAGAACGAAACTTAGATTTGAGGTACGAGAATTGGTGCTTAGTGAAAAATTCAGTTGACTAAACAGAGTCCAGTCTCACACTACAAACTATTTACCTGATATAGTAACCAAAGTTTTCAAAAAAATTTTTAGTGATTTTGAGAAAATAACGTTTACATTAAATATGAGGTCTTCATATGTCTTATTTTCTACTTGAAGTAAGACGGTCCTAGGGACATGGTAAGAGTCTCTATTGGTAATAATCGTGAAACCACCTCTTTCGTTACCGTGGGGTGAGGTCATGAGAACGGACCTTTTAGGGTACCTATCTCCTCGGACCATCCGACGTCAGGTACCCCAGCGATACTCAACCTGTGCTAACTCCCTGAAGTGAAAGTGCGTGACCTCTTCCTTTACCGTTGGGTGAGTTACAAGAACTCAGGGTCCCTGCCCCCTCAGACCACCCGACGACAGATACCCCAGCGTGTCTCAGTCTGTGTTGACTTCACTGAATCGTCATTGTCGTCGTCGTCAAACCATACATAAAGAAAGAAAATGAATACATAAATGAATGGATTTATGTGACACACACACACACACATTCACACGTATACATACACACATAAGAAAAAGTGTGTACACTTTAGTGTGAGATGTGAACAATAAACTACTATAAAACTGTCCAGAATCTCTAGAATGGTACAGTTAGGTGTTTCTAGACGAAGTAAGAAAAAACATTAAATAGTCGGAGACGATTTTTCTTCTTAGGGTCTTTATGGAAGTACCATATCCGAAAGAAACTCCCTGTCCCGTTCTGTACTAGTACTCTCTACATTTTCCTACTGGGGTTTTATGAACATTGTAACATAAACAAAGTATCCTGACGACATTGATTCATGGTGTTTGACCCACCGAATTTTGTCTTTGAACATTGAATGGTTGAATTGAATATTAATAGACCGTCAGGTTACCAATCCTGTGACACGAAGGTGAAATCCTCCACTCTCAAACGAGGGACCAGTTCCTTGATTACGTAACCCCACGTCGGTCTTTTGTTTGTTTCTTGTTTCTTTTTTGATTTTTCTTTTTGTCCTTGAATAAAAGAGTGTCAAGACCTCCACTCTTCAGGTTTTAGATCCGTCCCGGTACGAGGGAACCATTCGGGATTCCTTCTTAGGGAGGAGCGGAGAAGGTAGAAGAACACCGAGGATCGTCACGATCCACAAGGGACCGAACGTCGGTGTGGCCAGGATAGAGACGAAGGAGGGTTCCGGAAGGGTTCACACATATACAGAACACGTAAACAGGAGAAGAATGTTTCTGTGGTCATTCCCACGTGGGATTAGATCATACTGGAATCGAATTAAATTGATTAATTGTAGACGTTTCTGGGATAAAAGTTTATTCCAGATAAGACTCCAAGGTCCATCTGTATTCAAAATCCCCTCTGGGACACGTCGAGTGATGTGTCCGGATGCCAAAGACGAACTTATTTTCACAGTAATTATGAGTCAACAGTTTTCCGTATAATAAGACGACTCTTGTATGCCTAAGTCAGGGTGATCATCCAAAACTCCCCGAAAGTTTTCTTTAAGTTACGTAACAGTGTTGTTAGGTTTGTTTGAAATGAAGTGAAATGGACACTTTTACTTAGAAGTAGAGTACCTGTCCCTACGTCTTGTAGTCTTAAATTCATCTCCTAGTATTAAATTTCTTGAGTGAGACCTGAAGGGTTCACCAGGTAATCAATTGTTTAGGCGGACGGTTACGTTCCCTGTGCCCAAGTTAAGGACGAGACCCTTCTAAGGTGTACGACTCTTTACGGTGTAGATGACTTCTTCGGGGAAACGGATCTCAATCACGAGCCGTTGTTCTCTTCGGTGGTGCTACTTTTCAGTTACGTTGTCTTAATCTCTCATTGGTGATCTCTTTCGGGTGCGTGTCGTCGCGTCTAGGTCACGTCGGTATTTATTTATTTTAATAATTTTTTTTATTTCTTGAGCGAGGTTTAAAAGTGTTGTATCGACTTAGTACATAATGATATAGAAATGTTAAAGCGTGAATACAGAAAACGGAATTAGTGTTAGGTCGTGCACCGAATGTCCTCATTCTAATAAATTCTTCCTTGATTGGTTTATTTGAGGTTCAATTTAACGATAAGGAGGTAAGAGAGAGTAAGACTCTCCTCTTTGGTCTTTACAAAGTTAAGGGGTGGGTCACGAGAGTAGAATAAGAACCTTTCTTGGGTCTACCCGGGAACTAGTGAAAACCATCCCAGTCACGTAATGGAGGACTCTGTTCAGTGAAGTGGAATTCTGTTCAAGATGTTTTGATAATCACATCCGAGACAGTAGAGATCCGAAGTGTGATCTTATACCTCCGAGTCTCTTCATACATACGTACAATACGTTTATGTACTCTTTTTCTAACCTTCCTAAACACACTAAAAGGTATAGAGGGATTTTACAATACTCATGGTCACTTGATTAAATTTTTTTTAATAACACCTCAGTTAATCTTTTGATAAACGAGTGTGTCCTTCACCATCTCGAACCTAACCTTGGGTCCCGACTTGTTGGAGATCGTCCCCACCTTAAGAAACCTGAGAGGGGATCATTGGGACTCGAGGTCGAAAAGGACAGGAAGGTCCAGACCTCTGAGACGAGTGGATCGTCCCGAAGGTGGAGGTCGAGGTCTGGAGTAGGGTCTCTGGTCCTGTGTCGTCTCCTCCCAAACTATCCCGACCCGGAAACCAGAAACCAGAACTCACTCCGACATGTCCACCGAAGGGACCTCCGCGTCGACCATTTCTTAGGCGGACGTTACGCCCTCCGGACCCAAGTTAGGGATCCAACCCTTCTAGGGACCTCTTCGATCAGATGGGTGAGGTCATAAGACCAGACCTCTTAGGGTACCTGATATCCCCAGCTTTTATCATCCTGTACTGACTTGTTGAAAGTAAAGTGAGTCCAGAAACCAGAACTCACTCCGATATGTCTCCGTTAAGACCGTGAGGGCTCGGAACAGGATCCCGTCGGTACTACCGTAAGCGGAAACACAGGGACCTTGATTGTTAACAACTTCCTTCTTCTGGGTCGTGATCCGAGGAGTGGTCGATACACTAAATCTCCCTTCCTCCTTTACCCGAAACCCTTGGCATCTCTTGGGAGGCGGAACTCATACCTGAATTACTAATAATAAGCCTACTAATAATAGGAATAGTCGCGACAGCAGTGATAGTGGCTTACACGCTGTGGAGGGAGGGGGTTCCGGTCTCTAACGTGGTCTCGGGGTCGGGCGATCGTTCGTCCACTGCGGCGGCAACTGTCGGTCTCCTCCCTCTTCTCCCACGCACCAGAGGTCACGCCGCTCTGCACAGTGCACTAGGGGTCGTGGGTCCCGCCTCTGTGGGAGATAGGGAGGGGAAGATGGAGGCCTGAGTGGCCGCGCGCAGCGCAGGAGTCCGCGAGGCCCGAAGGGGCGCAGTGGACGTCGGTCTCGCGGGGGGCGCTGCGGCAGTAAGTAAGAAGGATGTGACGATCGCGTCGCGCCCGGAGCGCCCGACCTTCTTGGCGTCGCGCGTCGCGCGCGAAACTCGGGCTCAAAGCCGTGATTAGAGCTGAGAGAGGAACCTCCTCAGAGCCATTGACCCGGCTGTGCGCGAGTGGTTCCGTCTGGACGTGGGGGTCGGGACAACGACCTCGGCTTTGAGCCCGAGTTTCGGGGGCGGCTCGGGACGCCAAGAGGGTCGAGGACTCCAGGGGTTCATGGTGGGCCCGTGTGTTCTTGTACCTATATCTTTTTGTCTCTGTGAATTCTCTATCTGCATCTGTGGACCTCATCCTTTGCCGTTGGGTGAGGTCATAAGAACGGACTTTTTTATGTTCCTGCCTCGCACCACCCGATGTCATCAGTGACCACAGCGTTTCTCAACCAGTATATGAGTACGTTACATGTTATGTATTAAAAAATGACGACACATTTCGTTTCAAGAGTTTTATAATATCGAATTTAAAATTTTTTCTCTCTGCATCTGTCTCTGATCCTGTGTTTTTCTTTACCCCGTGGCTCCGTCTCTGTGTCTCTGCAGGTCTATCTGACTGTTTATTTATCCGTGTCTGTCTTTGTCTTCCGCCAGTGTCTTTGTGTCTGAGGTCTACTGTCAAAGTCTGGGCTTCTCGTTAGGGTGTGCTCTCGTGCGGTTTCTACCCCTGTGGTGGGCAACCGGACTCGATAAGGACGCAGGACGCCCAAGGGCGTGTGGAAGGGCGCATAGGCTGAGAGGGGGGCGGTGCGAAGGCCACAGGCGGGTCGAAGCTTACGACCGGGACGAAGGCCGGGGCTGGGCGAGGGGTTAAGGGTCGCGGAGATCGTTCGTAGAGTCTCGAGCACACGTTCTGAGAGGAGGGCGGGGACCGTACGGCCCCAGCGAGGACGGAAGGGGGGTCAGGGCGGAGAGGGGCGGTCCAGGACGTGGGCAACACCGGCCCATGCCAAGCGGGTCCGCGGTGAGGTCGGTTACCGTCCTGAGAGGGTGAAAGCGAGGGCATAGAGGCGTCTTTCGGCCTCCGCGAGCCCAGGGCCGTGTGTGTATGTGTGGGTGGGGTGGGCGCCGGGCGGAGGGACGGAGGGTTGGGACCGGCCACAGGCGGGGGGGAGGGGGCGCGGGGCGGGCGGGGCGAGACGCCGTCAGCCCGCGAGTAGCAGTAAGGCGAGAGTGGCGGCGGGGGCGGGGGCGGGGGGCGCGTGGCGGGGGCGGGCCAGGGGCGGCGGCGGTGGCGGCGGCGGCGGCGGCGGACGGGTCGCCGGCCCCTCCGCCTCCGCGCCCCCTCCTCCGGGGCGAACCGAGGCGTCGGGGCCTACGACGTACTGAAGTAGGAAGGCGGCCGAGGGGACGACTCGATCCCGGCCAGGCCGTCGATCGGGCGGCGGGCGCGGGGCGGCGTCAGGGCGCGGGCGGTACAGGCTCTAGGACGGGATGTCGCTCCTGTTCTACCCGGCGAAGCCGCGGCTGGGGCTCCCGAGACTGGAGAGGAAGTCGACAGCGGACGTCCTGTGGTTGAGAAAGAAGCGCCCGTTGGTTCGGTTCGCTGGGGGGTTCGACCCGGTCTAGCCGGCTCGGTTCTCTCCATGTGCCGGCCCTGGGCTTCAGCGGCGAACTGGGTCTTTAGGAGGGGACCCGCGGGGGGCCGACGTCAAGGGGCGGTTCGCGGGAGTCGAGAACGGCGTCTGGTCGCGTCGGTCGGCGCCAAACCCCCACCCCCCGCCCATCTCCCACCAGGGACGACGTCACAACACAGGGGGAGAAGGGGAGAGGACCCTTGCGTCACGGGGCCTAAGCTACGAGCGGTGGAGACCTTCATCTCGGAACCGTGTGCCCGCTCCCCCTCCCCGGCTGGTCCCGTAAGCCCCGACGGACTTCACCCCTGCAACCCGCTGACCGGCGAAGATGTGCTAGTTTGCGACTCAGCCACATACGATGCCTTCTTAGAAGCACTCCCCTCCCTACGGCTAACCTCTCACCCGTCCCCCGCCCCCAAGCCAACAGGACCAACAAACGTTCCCCTTCCCCGAGACAACCATGGTCCTAGCCTTCTCCACAACTTTGGTGTTCCAATCCAACCCCTCTCCCGACCTTATCTACCTCTAAGCCCAACTCCTCCCCTAAGACAACTTCCCTCCCACCTTCACCCCCTAGGGTACTCGTTTTCGAGAGGCTAGTCGAACCTTCATCTTCTCGAGTCCGCCGCCCTCCCAAACCTGACCTTCCAACTTGCCGAACCTCAGAATCCTTCTCCCCGCAAGGAGGCGTTCCTCTCCTCGCCCAGATACCCTCGACCCCCAGCCGGAACCCAACTTAGCCGTCGTTTCTCGTTTACCCGTCCCGTGACATCGTCCCCCAGAGTCCCCGCAGAGACCCGGTGCCCGTCATCGACTCACCCCGCGCTCCTGCGCCCCGGGTTAAGAGCGGCGACGGGGGGCTCCGGCGCGCCGACTGCGCGAAAGAGGGACGCGTCACCACTAGCTCCTACTGGCCTATCTGCTGCACGACTTCCCCTACCCCCTCTTCGGCGGCAGGCCTCACATTTGCGCGGCCGAGTCCGCCGCCCGAGGCCCGGGTCGGGGCGCCGCCGGTCCTCGCGCCCGGCCGCTACGCCGACGGCAGCGGGGGGCGGGGCCGGGTCCGCGGGCGCCCGCCCCTGACGTCCCGGCGCGGCGGAAGCCCAACGTCAGCGACGGCGGCGGCGGCGGTCCGTGAGGCCTCGACAGGAGAAGTCGTGGTGCCGCCGCCGCCATCGCCGCCGCGCCTGGCCGGGCCTCGGGCGGCGGCGCGAGAACGTGAAATCTTGGAGCCCGGCGTCGGGGTGGGGCGTGTGGCCTTGCCTGTCTCTGGGCGCCGGGAGTTGGGGGCCGGGCAGGGGAGGGCGTGCCGAGGGGACGGGGCGGGGAGAGGCCGTCCAGATCAGACGTTTAGCTGACGGACGGCCACAGCCTGGAGCGCGCGTCGGTCCCTACAAACCGACGCATAAACGTACTCGAAGGGTGGGGAGACTCGGGTCGACGAGGAGTGGGGATGGGGACAGACCGCACTGGGGTCGGAGTCGGAGAAAGATTCCCTGAAGGAGTCGTGTAAACATAAAAATATAGGCTGAGAAACAAATGATTAGGAGGAGTACCAAGTACGGGACGGGGGGTGCCAGAGCCGGTGCGAGAAGACGCGGACCGTCTTTCCTACCCACAACTCCGACCCTACCCTGTTCGGGGGTTGTACCATTGGTTGGTGTACTGGTCAGACGGGTACGGACTAAGGTCCGTCGAGAGACCGTCTGGAGGAGGGGAGTTCCATAGTGGAAGGTTCCCGGGTCCAGACTAAAATGGAACCTGGAAACGCAGGACGGGGACCCTAAGGTTTGCCCCCGACGTGACGTAGAAACCTACTGTGGACACCGGGACCTCTACAAGAGTTGGGGACCCCCACAGGAAACATTTACAAGGAGGTAGGAGTGACATGGTCCTCACTTATTTGTGTCTGGAGGGACACACACACACATCGACGACGAAACCAAACGATTTTTCAGTCGGGGTTTACCGAGGTCAAGAAAAATCCCTCCCCTATCCATAAACCCTTAGAGTCCAGGTACAATGACCGTCTCTTCCCAACGGTTCATTTGTATCCGTACAGTCAGACCGGACCTTTGTGGTATTATCACACCAGAGGAACCCATTTATTATGTTGGATTCGTCCTATCCAGTGGTCTCAACCCCGACCTCGACCCCAGTCTTCGTTAGATCTAAATTTCAGACGTCGGGAGACAGTTAATTAGATGTAACCTACCCTCAGTCATTGTCCGGGGACCCTACATTCACAGGTTCCGACCGACCGTACGTCTTCCCGACACGACCTCTACTTAATGACCACTAAGTTATACAACCCCCTCCGGTGACCCCTTAGGTTCTCTTCAGACTTGGACATAAAAAAAGTACACCCCAACGAAGGTAGTCGAGATAGAATCCGTACTACGGGGACCCCACACTCGTGGAACCTGAACTGGTGGGACTCAGTCCTTATGGTTTATGAACTCGGACCTCGTCTTTCCCTCCGACTTCCTGGTACAAAGACCGGAGTGTCGACTTACCGTGACTCCTTTAGGAGTACTAGACTCAGGACCTCCTTCGTCCCACCCCACCCTCCAGATCCCCCACTCTCCTAGACACGGGGTTCCCGGTCGACCCGGTGTGACTCGAGAAACGGGAAGACGTACTCCATCTTTACTTTCACCTTTGGTAACGGTATCCAACGTACGGAGTTCCTGGTCGGTATTACTCGAACTCGTATCACAGAACAGGCTTTCACCCCCCGTCGTCTCCAGTTACTCTACTTGGCCGGACATCCCTGGTCGTGAGCCGAGTGGACGTTCCGTCTATCTCTTCGGTGACCACTCTTCGGGTGGAGGTCCAAGAGTTTCCAGTCATGACGTGGTCTACGGGAGGGTCACCCTGGAGTCCAAGATGGGACGTAAGTCATCGAGTCCCGAAAGGTCCCGTTTTCCCACTCCGAGGGAGAGACGGAGACCGACAAGGTACCCTCAGTCCGATGTAGAATCTATCCATCCTCGTGCCCTTACTACAGTCTACGTCCCCCGTGACGAAAGGAGAGTTGACGACTGGAAGGGATAGACCCTAGACCGGTGTCGGAGTAGAGACACCGTTGAGTCATAGGTCAGGAATTTGAGACCCTCGGACCGGTGAGGTCGGGGGATATTAGAACTGGGTCGAATTGTAGGAGAAGGAAATCCATTGGTCTCAGGACTTCCACTGGGTGATGAACGAGGTTTGGTACGGAGGGGACCGAAGATTCAAGAAGTTCAGAGGATTTTGGAATTCGGAAGTAGGGGTCGAGAAATAAATAAATAAATGAATAGGGGGTCGAGAATTTTTTTTTTTTCGACAAATAAATAAGAACCGGAACACCGGACACCTCAGAATCGAGGGGTTGGTCCCTAGTTTGGACACGGGGGAAGTCACCTTCGCTCCTTAGAATTGGTGACCTGATGGTCCCTTTGGGAGGGGTCGAGAACTTGTCGGGAGAAAGGGAACAACGAGGGAGTGGAGTAAATCGTGGACCAGGTGTCACACCTGTGGAAGTCTCCTGTGTCAGGTCCCTAGGACAAGTGGTCAATTGTCCCGTAGGTCACACGGGAAGAGTTCGTGGTGCAGTTTCCTCGGTGATCCCTTCGGGTCACGGGCGTGTAGGTACCAGAGGGTAGCGTCGCACCCGTGCACCCGTATGGCTCGGGAGTACCGTCGGTGGTGATGACTACTCATCAGGTGTGACCAGTGCAGTCCCTTCGGGGCTTCCTTATCGAGCATCGAGTCCCGTGACAAAGGTGTCGGACCCCACTCTTCCCCACCTACTGTTTTCCAGATCCAATCGAAACCAAGAGTGGAGGCGTTAATAGGTAGGTGAGAACCTGACAAAAGAACTTCGGGTTTCGGAGGACATGACTCCCTCTTCGTCGTACCGTGTTCTCGTACTCGGGTCCTCAGTATGTCTAAACCCGTGGACAGGACCGAGATAGTAAGGACCGACACACCTGATTCGGTTCAACAAATGCATGATCCTTGAACCTAAAGGAGCGGTCTTTTTACTTCTGTTATGGATGGGATGTATGTCCTACACTACGCGATTTAAATTGTTGATTTTGTGGGTTTCTCGTCCTAGAGACTTGAATTTTCAAGTTCCTAAACCCAAGACTATAGGAATCAGTATATAGGGACCATTCAGTAAGTTGAAAGTTGAAGTCAAAAGAGTCTGAGTCTTACCCCTGTTATAATATTATATTTTCAACGAGTCAGCACAGACTGAGAATCGCTGGGGTACCGGATATGTCAGGTACCTTAAGAGGTCCGGTCTTATGACCTCACCCATCGGAAAGGGAAGAGGTCCCCTAGAAGGGTTGGGTCCATAGTTTGGGTCCAGAGGACGTAACGTCCGCCTAAGAAATGGTCGACTCGGTGTTCCCTTCGGGTTCTTATGACCTCTCCCATCGGATAGGGAAGAGGTCGCCTAGAAGGGCTGGGTCCTTAACTTGGTCCCAGAGGACGTAACGTCCACCTAAGAAATGGTTGACTCGATGGTCCCTTCGGGACCCCTATTATGACCGTACATCATAATAATTATCCTACTAGGATCATAATAGGATTAAGGATTAGAGAGGAGACTACTGTAGTTGACACCCTTCTGAAGTACAATGGCCAAAAATTAGAATGAACCCAAAGGTTCCGTCTTAATTGTTCATCTTCCCTTTGAATTCACCCCTGTGTGTCACCTCTACTGACGGATATAATCTAACCGGTCTTTCAAACAAACCCAAAAAGGTATTGTAGAATATCCTTTTGGGTTTGCTTGAAAAACCGGTTGGGTCATTAAGGAAGTACATGCGAACTCGTGGTGTATAACAGTAAGAGAACTACTTGTCTCGGGGACAGTAGTTCCTCGACTACGAGACCACTCCCGTCGTCTACACATTAGTCCGTTGACGGAGTATTACACTACTCACAAAGTTATCCCTGTCCGACGTCCTCGTGTACCCTCTCAGGGACAGGGGTGGAATCCACCCACCCGATTGTCCAAGTCCACTTGACTGTTGGTTAGTTCTCAGAACTTCTTAGTAATGTGAGACCACCCTTCAAAGACCCTTGGTCAGGGTTTCCCTACCTCCCTCCCACCTCCAATCTCCTCACCTACACCTGGATGACGGGTTACCCGCACCGGAAGGAGTTCCTAGACAACCGGAGAAGGTCCGGGAGAACACCAGGCTTAGTGGCTCTTGTCCGGACCTACTGTCAAGAACCACCGGAGTGTACCCCTAGGGGTCTAGAACCCTAATCTAACGGAAATTAGGGGTAAACGGAGGGACTCTCCTAGTGTTTTATTCGACTACCCTATCGGGATTAGATCGTCCGTCTCGAACCGTGGACCTGTCTCCGGTCTATGACGACTGACCAGGAGTCGACGGGAAGAACACAATGAGTCTGAGACCCCGAGTCCTTCTCATGACACAACGGACCCTTTTGGGTTACACACGGAGGGTTGTGACCTTGGTGTTGTCCGAGACCCTGTCTTCCACTCCCACTAACTCGTCCTCTGGGATTGAGTCAAGTCCGACTTTAGGGTGATTCAAGAGACTGGGTGTTACGGAAGTAGTGGGTCGTGGACTGGAGTATACGGACGTCACGAGACAGTTTGACACCTGTCTGGGTAACAGGAGAAACCATGTCCTTACCACAGAAGATTCTGTTGAAATAATTTCTACGTCCCTTTTATTTTGAACTGGTGTCCCGGTGAAATGCGGGTGTTTCGTCACTGAACCCTGATTGTTGATTCTACTCTGAACCTTGTCGATGACAAAGGGATCCACCCCGGAATCCCTTCATCTCGAGACCTAGGTCGTAGGTTCTTACGTAGTATACCCTCGGGTCTCGATACACTTACGATAGGGGTTGTGGTTCGCTGACTTCATATTTGGTCTTATGCATAAGTGATTAAATATTGTCCTTTTTATCGGTATTACCCCAGACCTGTCAGTTAGGAGACCAGTCAGGGAACACAGAGATCCTTTATGTGTGAATTCTGTTTTTATATTAGTCTTCTAAGATGTCTTGAACCTCAGTTCGTTCTTCTCTCTTGGTCTCTTCATATTACTGTCGTTTTGGCCCGTCGGTGTATGTGAGTAGACGTTACTCCTTGGATCGGTATCCCTGATCTGTGTGCTCAGAGATCCGTTCCAGGAGAAAGAGACTCGTAAGGGTCTCTTTCACGGAGAGACTGAGGGCAAAAGTTATTATTATTACTATCGATTGTCAAAAACTTGTGACCCAGGGTACGATTCATGAAAATATTCCTAATAGAGTCAAATAAAAGGGTCACCGAGGTATCTCTTCTATGATAGTCGTCGGTAGTAGTAAAAGATCAACACTGTCGTTGACATATCGGACCTTTCGGATTGTATAGATGATAAACCGTCAAAAGTCCTTTTTAAATGACTTGGGATTCGATCTTATCCAGAGTATTATAAAAAGTGATTGAAGATTCCCAACAGTACTCCTAATTTATTTAATCTTTCCCGGGTGGTGTAAGGGATCGTAGTCCACAAGTTACAAGAAATCCACTTTACACTGTGTCCCATGAGGGGTTCGACACCCAGGACAAGAATGTAGAACCCTTAAGACAGACCTTTCAAAAAGAAAAACTAGAAATCTGTAAAGGGAGGAGATAGGTCTTTTCCTATGGAGGATCAGTCCGTCTTAAATTCCGTCAAAAAGAGACGGTTAGTGGTCTTAGTCGGATGTCCGAACAACTTTTATGTTTAGGGACCCTGGTCGGAATCTGGTAGGGATCTTAATCTTTTAGTTCCACCCAGGTCAAAAGGTCCAATAATGTGATTTCGAACTTTTTCTATCTAGATACAATTTAGATATTTATTTACATCACCAAATTTCGGTGTTTTAAGTTCTCTCAAAAATTGGAGACCGCCCTTCTCGAAATCCCCGGGTGTGTCTTTTGCAACTTATATGTTCCGAAAATTAAAACAACCCGTAAAAAGATCCATAGAAAGTAGGAGTGAGTTAGTAGAATTTTCGACATTCATACATGAGAAAAAAAATTTCCGACTCTTTTACCTCCGTGTATTTAAATTCATAAAACAGGTCCTAAGTGTCGATGCTAAGATACTAAAACAGGTACTAAGGTGTCTATTCTACTGTACACGGTTCTAGGGATGTATTAACCGACGGAGGTCCCAGGTTCAAGAATTCGTGAAAGACCAACCTTCTTACGAGCCAAAGAGTTTGACTCATCCCATATATGTATGTAAGCTCAATAATAAATACGAAATGTATATAAATGTATATTTACAGAGTGTATACACTTTATAAAGTGAATTAGTATGTGTACGAAAATTTTTATAGTTCTAAAACCCTCCTTTAGCCAATGAATTAGTTTGAAGTGACCTCGGGAGTTCCGCCCGTCACCTTCTCTTAAGGTTCCAGCCCCAATCCACCTAGAGAATCTCTGGGTAGGACAAGAGTCAGCACAGGCTGAGAAACTCTAGGGCACCTGATATCCGGTGGTCCTAGGGGACAGGTACCCCTAAGAGGTCAGTTCTTATGACTCCGCCCAACGGTCCGGGAGGAGGTCCCCTAGATGGGTTGGGTCCCTAGCTTGGGTCCAGAGGGTGTAACGTCCGCCTAAGAAATGACAAACTCAGTGGTCCTTTCGGGATGGGTGTTCTTGAACAAGGAAGACCCCTTAGTGTGGTTAGAACTGACGTGAGAGGGCAGTCTCCCGCGATAGGAGTAGGAGTGACGTGTTCCGCGCCCCCTCCTTCCCCCCCTCGCCCTACTGTCTCCTGGTTCAAACAATCAAACCTCTCAGTTCTCTCTTGAGAGATCCTCTGTTACTGGGTCACCGCGTTTGTCTTTTCGCGATCCGTAAGGCGAGTTCCACTTGCGTGCATGGAATAGGTTGAACTTAAGCGTCAGGGATTTTCACTTAAGCCCCGAGTCTCAAATACTAAACAGGATTTAGTATGTCAGTTGATCGCGACCCTGAACTTGATCCAGGAGACTTGAGCGGTCACGAGCTCCGCCGGAGGGGTTTCAAGCATTGCCCCAGTACCCAGTGGATGGTGGAAGTCTGAGTCTCTCTGACAGAAAGGGGACTTCCAGGGCCCTGATTCTTAGAAAAGCGAGGACAAACGGGGCCGCTTTATGACGGCTCTAAGATTTCCATGACCTAGGACTGAAGACTGTCCTCACAGGACCCTCTCGCCGGCCGTCTCGCTCCCGCCCCGGTTAGGTTGGTCGAGGTGGACCTGACCCGTCGGGGCCTTGTTGGGTGGATCGTGCTCCTATGCCAGGTTACCGGCGTTGAGGCCGAGATCCTCCAGTGCCTTCCTTCTCTTCAGAGGCTTGGTGAGCATCCCCCGTCTCAGCCGTCGCGGGACCATAGCCACCAGGGTCATGACCTGGAGCGCCATGGGCGTCAAGAAGAGGCCATTGAGGCCGTGGCCACGCCTTCCGGGGTCTGTTCGGTAACGAACGCCGACGGCCCGTCACTCCCGTTGACCGGGGGTGGAGATCCGCCCCGCACCACGAGGTCACATCGGTTACTCTTACCACCGTATACCCTCCGCACCGGAAACACAGAGGCGGCCCGTAGACGTCAACGAGTTGTATTTGTGCACCTTGAAGGCAGGAGACGATTCGCGAGGCCTTTCTTAGAAGGCCCACCCTTTCAGCATAATAGGTATGCGACTTAAGAGACCTACGTAACGAGTGATTGAAGACTCTCGGTGTGAGTACCACAGTGTGTAAGACCCAGCAGTGACGACGACGACGATTCAGCGAAGTCACCACAGGCTGAAACACGCTGGGGTATCTGCCGTCGGGTGGTCCGAGGGGTCAGGGACCCTAAGAGGTCCGTTCTTGTGACCTCACCCAGCGGTAAAGGAAGAGGTTGACCCAGCAGTGATGGGTGGAGTAAAAGTCAAACTGTTCGAGAGAGGTAATTCTTCGGACTTACAATTATTCTCTAAGTAAAGAAGGGTCAAAACTCGTGGACCTTCCGAGACTCCCCACCGCCCTCATCACGCCGGTGCCCAGAACGAGAGGTTCCTTCTGCCCGTACTTGCGTCTATAGTTGTGCCCGCTTCACAATACGACCCGTCCCCACCCCTCCCCTCAACGCCTTCTCTGTTCTGCGCCCGTCTTTCTTTGCAATGAAAAGACCCGTTTGCAAGCTAAGTGTAATCGCGGAAACGCGGGTCCCGATTCATGCATGACTCCTCATTCTGATAAGGACGAGCATATCTCACACGTGAGGTAGTCCCTTCTGTCTACACTTTCGTCCTTTAAAAGCTCCGCATTTGTTCCTGAGTCTGTTGAGGACAGACGCGAGTCAGGCAACGCTGTGCACCGGGACCCTCGCCTTGGATTCATGGTTTCTCAGCCCGAAGGCCCCATCGCCCGGGTGTTCTCGCCGCGTGGCCGTTCTACCGCCGTCCGGACGCCTTTGCGCCGGCCCGCCCAGGGCGTTGGGCCCGTCGTCCTGACACGCCCGTGACCGACGCCGCGCGGACCGTTCTCGCCGCGGACGACGACGACCTTGGCGCGATGTGCGACGACGACCGGCGGACGGAGACGGACCGCCTCCACCCGTAGTGGAAGACCCAGTAAGTGTCCCACCGTACACTCACGCGGCTCCCCCTCCCCTTCTCCCCCTCCCTCTGGCTTGGGGGTTATTTTTGACCCTGGGTGTAAGCCTTGAGTTTGAATTTGGGGACTAGGTGAGTCGGTAGTTAACGTCTGGTTATAGAAAATGGGTTTAGGTTTCAGACGAGGTGTCTTTTGGTTTGAGCTAGAATTAGAAGGGGTCTTTTGGACCCAGGTTTAATTACCGACGACGACGAAAAGAGGCCTCTTCCGTTACTGTGGGTGAGGTCATGAGAACGGACCTTTTAGGGTACCTGCCTCCTCGGACCATCCGACGTCAGGTACGCCAGCGACTCAGCCTGTGCTGACTCGCTGAAGTGAAATTGAAAAGTCAAAGTACGTAACCTCTTCCTTTACCGTTGGGTGAGGTCACAAGAACGGACCTCTTAGGGTCCCTGCCCCCTCGGACCATCCTCCGCAGAGACCCTAGCGTGTCTCAGCCTGTGCTGACTTCGCTGAATCGTCGTCGTCGTCGTCGACGACGAACAGAGATACCGAAACCTGTACAGTGTAGAGAACGACCCAGAGTCAGAGGAGTAGACAACTTAAAACTCCAGAGCTTCATAAAAGAGACACTACCGTAAAACAATGTCAGTCAAGCCGTAATAACCAGTGAGGAGAGGTCCGTCTTTCGTGACCTAAATTTCGAATGAACGATTTCTGTCAATCAAGTGATGTATAAATGATTCACGAATAATATACCGATTGTGGTATGATCCACGGTTCCCATATCACCACTTTTTCTATCTGTCTAAAAGATGAACACATACGCCTGGACCTGTTTCTATTCAATTGTCTTTTAATGTAATGTAATATAAGTAGTATTACCATGATCTGTTTCAAGATATTACCTGTTTCCACCCGTGAAGTCGGTCTGAACTCCTCAGTCTCTTCCGAAGGATCTCAGGAAAAGGTTGTTATTCTCGATCAAGGGGTTCCTTTCTCTCTTTCCCCACCCCCCGTCTAATATGAGATCCTCTCTTAGGACAAGGTTTCTCGAGGGTAACTTTTTCTTTCAGATGAAGGAAACTTCTTTACTTTATTAATCTCAACCTTGTGTCTTTAGTTCACTCCCATCATGATTCTCTACTCTAAAGTGTAGTACTTCCATAGAGATTCGACACAATTCCTCTATCATACTACTAATTCTTAAATCTCGAGTTCTTTTTTTTATTTTCTTAAATCTCGAGGTACACACGGTTAGAGTTGAGAAGGGAAGGATCGAATGACTAGAACTCGATCAATGAATTAGAGTAATTAAGTATCAAAAGATTTTTACCCTTATTATTTTTTTGAACCAGAAATAATAGATTCTCGGCACCCCTTAGTGACTTACCAAAATTCGTCTCTTTACACTACAAAGATAATATCCTACTCGAGAGACCAACGTCCCACCTGTTATTTTACATCACGTCACTTTCACCTTCGACCCTCGGATTAATCCCTCGATAACGTGGTAACTGCGATCTCTAACAATGTGGGTTAACTCGCCTCTTCCTACTCTGTCTATAAATCCTACTTCTTATCCGTCCTGAACCACTGAGTCCCAACCTTTACTTTCTCTTCATAGTTCCTACAAAGGGTCCAAACACTGAACCCGTTCACTCTCCAATTACCACGGTAAGTACCTTAGGTCCTTCCCCTGGTGTAAACCTCACCTTTCAAGACTCAAGGTAATGTCTGTACAAACTAAAACTCTATGGACCCAAGTACGTCTCTTATCTAGTCAATCTCTGCCCTAATACTATCTTTAGGGTTCTTACTCGACCTTGAGACACGAAACTACCTCACTCCGTCTCGTTAAGACCTGGCACTTCATTAGTGCAGTAGGACAGGAAAACGTCTATGTCTCTAACTAACCTTTCGGATGTACCGACTCCATCTCCCGCAGTAGTTACCGTGGATACTGATGTGAGTTGACGTTCCACTGTGACCTGGAGAGCACACTCACCCCAGTCTCCAAGTCACTCCTACCCTCCCCGACCGACCTACTGTCCGACTTATCGAACTGGACCCGAGTACAAGGAAGAGAAGGTCCATGGGTCGACCGAAACACATGTAGAAATACCCCGAAATGATACGGTGACTGGCTCCGTGACTGTAGGCGTACCGGGTCGTGTAGAAACGACACGAGATGGACCGGTGAAACGACGAACAGAAGAACTAAATGGTGGTCTGGACGTTCCACTCAAGAGTGGTGGTCCTTGTCCCGGGGGGTCTGACCCTCCCGACCCCTCACCCCTGCCAAGTCCCAACCACTTGACTGGAACAGGGGGTGACACGGGTGGAGAGTCCATGGAGGGAAGCAGAAAAAGAAGTACACGACACGGAGAATAGCACAGGTGAGGTAGAAACACGACGCCGAGAAGTTACTAGGTCACCGGTACCACGACGAGAAGGAGTCACAGTTGGAGGACGAGCGGGTCGTAACCTCGACCCCGACGACGACAAAGTCCAGTTGTGGGGAGGGAACACCTGGGAAGAAAGTAAAAGACAAAAAGGTAGTAAAAGAGGGGTCAAAAGACGTCGTCTCCCTCATTCCCTCACCGGTCTGTCACGTCCAGTCAATTCCCGACGTGAGCGTAGGACGCTCAGGTCCTACACATCTTTCAGAGGTAGGGGTCCGCGGACGTGTGTGTGGTGGGAGAAGGATAGGACAAAGGAGGTCAGACGAAGACACCAACCTCAACCAGTCAACGTGAAAGATTCATGAGTTATATAATAAACATCGAGTCACACTCACATCTCTGTTACATAGTCGAGGGATAGGGTCGGAGAAGGGTCCGACGGAATTGGAGAGGTCTCCAAGACTCATACTCACGAGTGGGAGACAGACCTCGAACGACCGTCCCTTACCCCTCGACGACACCACTACCAGCCCCCATGTACCGGGACTACTTCGACTAGAAGTGAGAAGGAGGGGTGATAGGTGAGGTCGGACCGTCAGAGACACTTCTACTTACACGACGAGAAGCGGGGACCTAATGATAAGGAAGAGGAGTTCTTTAAACCGGAGGCACCCCGGGAGGGGTTCAACCCGTAAACACGACAGGAAGTCCATAAGGGAGGAATGGGACAGGGGAAAGACTACTTCACCGCCGGTGAGATAGACCTGAGGAAAACAAAAACTCTGTAGGAGTTTCGGTCCCCTGTCTCAAAACCTCAACTAAGACTAGACCTGTCGGTGGTGGAGATCTGAAACCAAAGAAATCGACATTTTGTTCCCACAACTTGATCTACCAGAGTCTCTTGGCAAGATCGACACGTGTAAATACTGACGACGACGACGACGACGACGATTCAGCGAAGTCAGCATAGGCTGAGACACGCTGGGGTGTCTACCGTCGGGTAGTGCGAGGGGGTAGGGACCCTAAGAGGTCCGTTCTTGTGTAAATACTGATCTACTTAAATTTATATTTCGTGACAATGATGCAGGAAGGAACCGGAAAAACCGGGTTCTAAAACCAGACCCACCCACCCGACCGAAAGAACGATAAGGATCACCGTTAATCCCTTAGAGACCCTAGATATGGGATAGGGAGGAGGGAAGTCACTAGTCGTACTCCGACTCACACTCGGACCCGTCGACACGACTACAGTGTGAGTAGGAGTCCACCACGATCCCGACGGGAAGGACGACTTCTTGGGGCAGCCGATGGATAGGGCAAGGAAACTGGAACCGGCGGTCAAAGAGAAGGCGACCTGTCACTTGACCGCGAAAGAGGGGCTCCGGGAGAAGGACGTAGCACGGAAGGTGGACCGTGACAACTGACGGGTGGAGTGGCACGAGAACGAGAAACGCGAGACGTCCACCGTGTCCACTCTTTCGCCCCGTCAAGGAACCCGTCTGCATCCCCTTCCTCACTTCCCGGATCCGGAATCCCCGACGAACCCTGTACAACTCGAGACACACCGGGTGATACCACCAGACAATTCAACAGAAGTTACCAAGGAGGGGTCCTGTCCCCTTCCATAGGACAGCGACGATTTCCTAGGGAGGTTTTCCTTCCAAGGTGGGGTCGGGGAGTGTGGGTTGGTATAGGAAATTCAGTACCCTTCCATTCAGAACGGGAGAGGTCCACGTCTATCCCAGGACGAGTTGATTGGGACCTGTCGACGACTAGACCCTCTCCCTTTCCTCCGAGGTCATTATCGATGTCCCAGGTAAACATCTTGAGGATGAGACATGGTTTGGGACACGACTCATGAAATGTATAAATTCGTACAAAATAAAAATTAAGATTTATAGTGACTCAATGGTAATACTCCCCCGTGGGAGACGAATCGCGATAGAATTCTCGAAATGTACACAAATTTCAAGTGTTCTTTGACAAAATAGGAGTAAAATGTCTACTGTTTTAATCCCGAAATTTTCCAATTCATTAAACGGTCTCAGTGTGTCGATCACTCACTACCGAGGGATCCGGAAAGTCGAGATCTAAAATAACGGAGGTGTGTCTGACTCCTTGTCCAGGTTTCTCCAAGTCTTTACACGGACTTTCATACATAGATCCTTGATGTCTCGGTCCACGACAATCTGTGGGGGTTTAAAACAGGAGGGACGAAACTTTAGAGGGATGGGGAGACGAGGACGGGAACCGGAACTGGTGGCGGATGTCTAACAAAGATGGGAGAAGTGGAGGTTGAAGTAACCGTAGACGAAGTCGGCGAGGGAAGTGATGGTCAAGATGCAAACCATAAAGGTGTGTGACGGGATGGAGGACACCCGGTGCGGACGGGCGACCGAGTGAGTGGACGAGTCCATGACCGACCCTGTCGGGACCCCCTCTCCTGTCCCCACCCTTCGAGGAGTAGGGTTCCGGTACTGGAGCCTCCCCGTCACCCACTCGACTTCTCGACGTCCGGATCTCTGTCCTACTCTGGGTTTTGAAGAGAGAAGTAAGATCCAACGACCACGACCCCGAGTAGCTCGAGAGGACCTTGTGTATGGGTAGGTGCAGAACGTCGAGACGGTGGGACGTACGTACGGTACGTCAGTAGGACGACGTCGAGACCGACCCGGGGGTCGGGAAGGGGTTCTGGTAGGGTGTGTCGTTCTTTCGGGTAACTCTGGGTCGACAAGAGAAGGTCAGGTAAGAGCCCTGGGGCCTACCCCTACCTGAGACGGGAAGGGTTATTTGGTTCAGAGGAGGCGTCGGAGGCACCTCCACGGACCTGGCTCGACACTCTCTGTCCGTGCACCGTCTATTTCTTGAGTAATTCTGTCAGGGTTCTCCGTGAAATAACGTATCCTAGACCCCCGACACCGAGAGAGGGGAGGACGACGTTGACGTGTCTCGAGTCTCCCCTTCCCCGTCCCCGTCCCCCACCCTCCCCGTTCTCTCTCGTGTCCGTCCGTGAAAAACACCCCCGTCCTCCTAAGACACCTCCCTTACTCTTCGTCACCCCTGTCCGACAGCGGTCGGGTGGGGAAGGGTCGTGGCTCTCCGGCCGAGACCCACCGTCACTGAAACTCAACCAACCTCCCCCACGGTCGGCCTCGTCACCCACTGGGAGTGTACAAACGCCCCGACATCGTGTCGTCCACCTCGACGTCCAAGACCAGGGTCACTGCGTCGTCGTCCTTCTCTGGTGCCCGACGTCGGAACTCCAACCGGTCCAGGTCCGGCAGCCCGTCCACGACGCGGGCGTCGGTTGTCAGTCGGAAGCGTCGACGGTCAAGGGTGAGCGGCTTCCGGGGGCGTGTCGCCACGAGGTCGGTGCGTTCGCGGTGTCGGCACCGGGTTCAGGCCGGGGCGTCCAGTCGCGGTGGTCCGGGAAGGCTGGGGAGACTCCGGAGTCACAGACTAGGGGCGGGTGACAGGTGGACCGGACCTGGGAGCCTTGGGCTCGACCCCCTGCCCGACGTTCACCGACACCGCGACGGTGGGACCGGTCGTGACCCCCGATCCTCACGGGTCCCTCTCCTCCGGCTCCACCCCGACTCCGACCGGGCCACGTGTCGTTTCCCGCTCCGCGCCGTGTCCGCGAGGACGCTCTACGCGTGACGGCGCGTCTTGTCCCGCAGGTCCGCCTTCCTCGGCCCGCGGAGGACGTTCGCGTGGACTCCTCTCTCCTCCACCCCCCTCTTCGCTCGACTCCGCCGCGAGACCGGGACCGTCGTGGTGGGAGGTGGAGGGCTCAGGAGTGGTTCCCGTCCATCAGTACCGGCGACGGAAGTGACGACGACAGTAACTGAACCGGGTACAACCCCGACGTCTCAGACACCGACAGACCCAGGGACCTGAAGGTTGCCGGGTCCGACTAGGCTCTCCCTCCGGCCCCTTCGCCCGCTATTCTGGGAGGATACCCCCGACGTACCAGGGGGTTTCGTCTTGACCTCAACGGTCAAACAAGGTCCAGGGTCGGTGGACGGTCTCTCAGAGGGAAGTCAGAACTGACCTCGGTAAGTCACCACCAGGGATTCGGACGACGAGGGATGAGGCAAAGGAGTTTACACTCACAATGGAAATCTCACCTGTCGACACCCCTTTCCTCGACGTAGATGTACCGAAACTCTCTATCCTCCCCATGCCCGTCCAAGTCGACCGAGACATGCCCGTGTCTTCTATCCCTCTTCAAACCCTCCCACCGGTCACTCCACTCTTGACCGAGGACCCTCCGGTGGACCCTGTCTGGAACGAATGGACTCGAGACGTGGACGTCCCGACTCCCATCCTGGAGGGACCACCATCGCAGGTGTCGATGTCCTGTCCACTTCGCTCTTCCCCGTCTCGACTGGAATGAACAGACTTCCCGAGCCTCGGTCCTGGAGGCCCGCACTGGATGTTTTGGTTCGTCGTCGTACACCCGACCCTCCCACACGTGCGGGTGGTGGGTGAGAGATGTTTCTCCAAGTGTCTTTTTGGAGACGAGGGTATTACGGTACCAAAGAAGGAAACAGGAAAGAAAAAAAAAAAAAAAAACGGTCGTGGAACTCCGAACACCTTAGAATCAAGGGATTGGTCTCTAGTTTGGAACGGGACCGTCACTTTCGCACCTCAGGATTGGTGACCAGACGGTCCCTTAAGGGTCGGGAAACAGGTGAAAACTTGTCTTACCTCAAGGAAGAACCCCGGTCGAGTCTGAGGAGTTGAAACTGTTCTTCACCAATCCGATTTACGAGTTGGTGGAACAATAATCGTTCCGATCCGAGGGACCGATGGGCGTTTACGTTGTAAGACCTGTGTTGGGCCTCCTTCGTAACTCACCACGGAAAAGGTAGGTGAGTAAAGTCGTGACGGGACATCTTAAAAGACATTACTACCTTTATAGGACGTAGACACACTAGGTCACACCATCGGTGCCCTAGGTCATACATAATAAGGAATCTCAGAGGTGATTCGTATACTTCATACCGATCGCGTTGACTTCTTGACTGTAAAATTGAAATTATTAGAAGGATTTACTCTCTAAACAAAAATGTAATACCCGTGACACTTAGTAATGTTCTACTTTAAGGGAGAGACAACCGACGATCCTTTGAACCGGTCAAAACCCAGGGGACGAACGTTTCCATGTATTGGAGTATCACATATAGAAATTATATTAGAGTAAAAGACAAAGGAAAATAATAGGGAAGGGGAGTGTAATGGGACGAATTTAAAAAAAGAACTATTACACCCACTCGACGGAGTTTAGTAAACACTCGTTCCACTCCATGTCACTCCCTAGTGTGTCCGGATACGGAGACGGTCAGAGACGGGGCATACCAAAGGAACTCGGGACTGACGCGGGTGGTCCTTGAGTGGGGTCAGTCGGGACCAGAGTGGGGGAGAAGCTTCTCGGTCGACGAGTAACAGGGCTTGGTGTCTTCGACGACAGTCAGCTACCTCACGAACCAGGGTTCGTAATAGAGAAAGCCCCCCACTGCCTCCGTCACTCGGTAGTAGGACTCCGGGGGTGTCGCAGAGGTTGGGTTGTGGGTGGAGGGTCGTGTGCCCGACGAGGGGTGTGTTCCGGGCCTAGTGGTGTACCGTCGCACCTCGGACCCCTCCGACACGATGACGACTTCCTCGGTTGAGGGGTAACTCCCCTTGTCGCCACTTGTTCTTCCCACCAAGGTAGTTGTACAGGGTCAGGTACCCCCGACCCCTCTCGTCTAAAGGACCCCTCTTTGTTACCATCCTCGTCCCCGGTGCACCACGGGACCCGAGGTGGAGGGGTGTCGGAGGACCCACTGTCTTGCGTCGAAGGGGTATTGGAAATGGACTCAGTAGGTCCGGGACAGGGTCGACGACGGGACCGAGTCCCGGACCGGGTAGCCCACGATGTGGATCTCTCCCCACGGCCCCCGCAGGTCCCTGACCCAAGTGGGCCGGAACTCCCCTACTCTCCGAAGCCGGTCGGTCTCGGTGAGACGCAGCTGCCGGGTCGTGGAGTCGTGAGTTTCGGGGTCAGACGTGGACTCTTCACCTCAGGTGACCAGTTTATCACGTTTCGAGGATCGGACTAGTCTGTCTGTATGTTCTGATCGGTGCACGGGAAAACAGACTTTGGGATCTACCGACTAGTGGTGGGAATCCCCACTCCGGTCCGAGGGGACCGGGGACCGGGGGAAGGGACACAGTAGAGTGTTCGGGTAAAATGAGTACCCGAAGAGACAAAAATGAGTCCAGAAAGGGAAAAGACGGACTAACTGAAGAATAAGAAGTCTCCTCCGAGAACGAAAGGGCTGAGGGAGTCTGTCCCAATCAGTGGAACTGAGACTTGGGGGTATTACAGTGCGAAGACACGAACAGTTGTACACAGCGTACCATAGTAGTAATATATAGTAGTAATGGAGAGACAAAAAAGTTCATCTGAATTATTGGTGACGTGTTAGATACCGTATGTCGGTTACCAGTTATTTGCAAACGACCTATGTACCACCCTACACCTACCTTAGAGTGGAACTGACCTCGGTCACCCCTACCTCCGTCCCCTGTCCTCGCCCTCGACCGCCTAAGAGGGGTCCGATCCGAAGCCGTCGGGACGACTCTTCCCCCTAGGTCCCCTCACAACGGGAGTCCCCTCGGGCCCGGGACCCTCTGTCCCCTACGCGACGACGGACACCTCGGACCCGGACCGAGACCCGACCGTCTCGTCACCCACTCGTGTATGACGAGGGCCTACATGCTCCTGACCTTCTACGCCACGGTATACCGACACAGTCTTCTCCCTAATCCAGGCCCCAGACACTGACCCAGACAGTCTCGTAGTCATGGATACCTCTTCATCTCGTCTAGGGTCGGGACCGGAGAGGTGGCGGGTGAAGGGGAGATTGTGTGTGTGTGTGTGTGTCCGTGAGTGAGGCGAGACTCAGGGGTCGTCGGGTGCCCGACCTGTCGAGACGACTGTGTCACGGACAAGGGTCACCGAGACTCCACGGTCACCCGAGTCACGGTCCCGACCACCGTCTACCACGAAGGAGACCCCTACCCTTGTGACTCGGCGGGTTCGAGACGGTCGGTCCGAGAACCGGGACCTCTCCCTATCTGTAACTCCTCTTTTTTTTTTTTGACTAATATCAATATGTGAGATAGAAAAAGGTTTGTCCTAAATTCTACCGAGTGACGTTCTCCGTTATTTCTAATATTTCGTCTTTACTTTTGGGTCATGATTCTTTCCTCCTTTGTATATACGACTGGTGTCGTAATGATCTCGACGATACTGACCCGAAGTCCAAACCGGGACTCGAAGGACCGTCGGTCCCTTTTTCCGTTTGTCAGGTAAAATGTCGAGAGGGTTAGTTTTTCCTCGATCGTACGAACCAAGAAGATCTCTCTCTTTCGAAAAGGATCATTTTTATTGAGTACATAGGTTGAGGTGGAGACACAGTTCATAGGATGGTTGTCACACGTTCAGTACTTAAAGATTAATTTTGTGGGGATACTTTTTTCAGTCACATTCCCAGAGTCTCTCCAACTGACTGAACGGGGTTTAGTCTACCAGTCATGTGTCGTCTTGACCCTAGACTCTAAAGTAGTTCTGCTACGGGACACACCGGGACTCACAATGTCCTTTATTCGATTTACAACGAAAAACATCCCGTGGCACACTTTGTTACTCGTCCAAAGTTGTTTTTGGAGTTTCGATTACGACCACGACGAGAGACATACGAAACCACTGGTTTCCGTAGTGAGACATCCTGTCGAGTCACTCTCTAGAATACTCCCTCCGTCCGACGTCAGTGGACTCCCTGGGTCAAACCAGGGACCCCTTCAGATCTCCCATCGTCATCTACTCAAACCGTCTCTCTTCGTGGCCCTTCTCCTTTACCAAACAAAAAAAACAAAAAAAACAAAAAAAAAAAAAAATCCTTTACCCAAAACTTCTCTGTGTCCCCGAAGTCGATAGGGTCCGGGTGGAGGGTGGTGGGGGGTTGGGTCCGGATGGGGGCCCCCAACCCTGGCCTTCGGCAGGTGGGACTTCTCACTCGTCATTGGTTCTTCGACCAGGGGCCCTATCTCGCGCCCCTAGAGGGCCCCACAGTCGTCCCGGAGATGACGTAGGCCTTGTTTGGTCAGGTGTCTCTACAGTGAGTCGCGCCCGAGGTCACGGAAGGAGTCCCGGACGTGGTCGACACTCCTTACTGGTCTCCCTCGGGCGCCCTCTCTTTTTCCACGGTGTGTCGGTCACCTCTCCCCTCCGGTGGGAAGACGACGGCGATAGACGGGTCGTGGAACGACTCCGTTCGTCCCGTCCCCGTCCGGACCCAGTTCTCCTCCTTGTCCCCATCCTTTTTCGTTCCTCTGCCTCACAAGTCAGGAGTTTCGAATCACACTTGACAGGAGGACCGGACACGGTACACCTACCCCGTTCCGAAAAGTTTCTGTACCGAGTCATGGTCCTGTGTTGAATCCTGTTCCAAATCCCTCATCAGTCTCCGGTACAGGGGGCGTGGAAACCGGAAGACGTCGTGGGGTGTCGTCCCACGGGCCTCTGGAGTGTTGGACTGGTCCTAGACAAAGTCTGAGTCACGGTGAACCCTCTTCCTGGGACTCCTCTTCCCTCGTCCCGGGTCCGAGTTCGAGTGGTACCCGACGTCGGAAAGGGGTCCAGAGTCCTTCATCCGGACCGGGGACGACTCTCGTCTGTCTGGGACCTCGTCGACCGCCGTCCGCGCGGGGTTCGGTTTCCTCTTCGTGGACTGTTCTCTTCCCCTCGTCGACACCGGAATCGTCGGGAGAAACCCCCGGGTTAGAGTCCTCGGACCGAGACGGGTGAGGTAGGATGGACCGACGGGGAGATACGGTGGAGTACTCGAGGTCCCAGACCACCCAGTGTCGTCGGTGCCCACTCCGTCGCCACTCGTCTTTTTCGACGGATCCCACCCGGGAAACGACCCCGACGGGGTCCCGGGTCAGGTCTCGTCGGGTGTGTAGACCCCACGGCAGGTGTCGGACATCGCAGAGTTGCGAGAGTGTCTAGTCGACGTGTCGAAGGACCCCCTTCTTCCGAACCCGACCCGTGTGGCCCGACCCTCCTGAGACACACCCGTGTGGGTCAATGAGTCCACAAAGGCTGAGAAACGTTTGGGACACCTGACATCTGGTGGTCCGAGGAGACAGGTACTCTAAAGGGTCCGTTCTTATAATCTCACCCAACGGTAAAGGAGGAGGTCCCCTAGAGAAGTTGGGTCTCTAGGTTAAACACAGGGAACGTAGAGGAGTAAGCGTTCACCTAAGAACTGGTGATACGGTGGACCCTTCGGGGACTCTACAGAGATGACTGGGGGTTTAGGGATCCAGTGTGAGTGTAGTGACGTTCCGGCCGAGAGACCCTTCTCCCCGACGTGGCTCTACGGTTTGTACCGTTCCAACTACTCGCAGACCCCACCCTCACTGAAGTGTCGGTTTTGCTACCGTAGGACCCCTCCCGGTCCCTTCCGTCCCACTCCGTCCGGGGTGACCGTGGTTCTAGTTGTTCCCTACTCCCCGGTCTACTCCCTTAGACCCGTTCCGGGTCTAGTTCCGGGTCAGTGTTCACACACTGACACTCTCTCTGGGGTCGCACGTTCCTGCTGAGACTCAAGGACACTCTCTGTAAACTGGTACCGCCACATACACTTGGGACCCCAAACCCTAATCCACACTGGATCACATTGAAACCCTAAGGGACCACCGAGTCTACCATTTCGGAGACGGACGTTACGCCCTCTGGGCCCAAGTTAAGGACCCAGACCTTCAAGGGGACCTCTTCCTTTACCGTTAGGTGAGATCGTGAGAACGGACCTTTTAGGGTACCTACCTCGTTGGACTATCCGATGTAACTCACTGAAGTGAAAGTGAAAGTGAATCACATTTAAATACATACTCTCCGCCCAGAACATTAGACCCTCTTTGTATACACACACTCATACTCTTCCTCTCTCCATCCCCACACACACACACACACACACATACACACACAGAAACTCTCCGTCGGAGGTCGGGTGGATCTGGGTGACGGAGCGGGTTGGGGGTCGGGTGGGTGTGGGACGGGGTGTCCGGAACACACGGTGTGATGACGGTAGGTCGTCCTTCTCCTCGAGGGCACATCGACACGGGTCCACAGGCCCGAACCTTGAGTCCAGGCCCGTCTTCGAGTCGTGGTCGTGTCCCAAGTCGTCCTACAGGAACACCTTCGCAGCGACGTCCTTCGTGTGGACTCGTGCCCTCGGGGCTCAGTAGGACCCGGTCCGAAGGACTTTAAGGGTGGACCCGACCGTCGTCCTGAATCGAGACCCTGGAAACAGGTACGTTAGGTGGGTCTGTCCCGTGGGAAAACACAGTAGACTTATTTCCGTTGCCGTCTCCGTCCACCGACAGGAGACGGACACAGTCAGGATACGGGGTAGGAGACTCTGTGCAAGGTCCCTCTGAACGCACCCGGACGACACTATCTTGAGTAGTCGGACAGAGTCACCATCGTCGATGACTCTCGAGGGTGACTCTCATCTCCGGAGGACGGGTAGGGTTGGATTCGGACGAGGGGACAAGGAGGACGTAATTACGTCGGTCTCCACTCCGGTCCTGGGATCCGGTAATATGGACGGCCAGGGGTAGTGACAGGGAAGCGTCGTCGGAGACCTTTAGGGCTGCCCGAGAGTGAGCCCGGAGCATGAGACGACTCGAGTCTGACGGCCGGAGGTCGTAGTCCACCCCGACCACCCCGAGACCCCTCCTCCCCTGTGTCGAGACAGTCCCTTCGAGGGGAGAAATCTAGGGGTTCGTGAGTCGGGGTGGTTGGACCCTCTTGAGACGTCCGAGTCGGAGGGATGTGACGGTCCGGGTGGGAGTGCTTAATGAGTTAACAAACCGAGACCCGGGTCTTTAGTAACTTTTTACGAGGGGTCCACTACGACTTCGTCCGTCGTGATCGGGTGGTACACGGGATCAGAGAGTGGTGACCCCACGTCGTCCTAGAGGTTCCGGGCCAGTGTCGCCACCGGGAGACGGTCACACTGTGTCTACCACCGACGTCTCGACCGTACTCCACCCCGTAGTCGGGCTTCTCGTACTCTCCCCGAGAGGTCAGGACTCCCTCAATCTCCGTCCTTCTCCACTACTAGTGCGGTAGGATTCGGTCAGGGCTCTCGTGATTATAGTGGAAGGGTCTGTTATTACCCCCCGTCCCCCGTCCTAGTACTGACTAAGTCGAGTCGAGAGTCTCAGGTTAGATATCCCATCTGTTCCCCCCCCTCCAGACGGACGAAAGTGCCAGACCCTCCCCTGTAGGGTCCACACAAGGACCGACCAGTTTGTCAAGATATAGTTGGTTGACGACTAAATTGTAAGAGGAGGTGGAAAACGTGTTCCTTTGAGTTGAAGTAGTGAACCTGACCAGAGTAACATTCGTAACGAGAAGAGTGACCACTCACCTCACTTACATTTCTTTACTGTAGCAATTTGGATGTCCACACTCACAACGCACCTTCATCGGTCGCCTACTAGGGTGACCCTCTGATCTCCAACGATCCAGAATCCAGGGGTAGAAGAAACATGAGACGAGGAGGGTAGGGACTCGGAACTCAACAAAGGGTCAGTCGATGTGCCCCTCCCTATGGGTGGACGGTCGTCCGTGCCGGGTCAGTGGTCGTAGAGTTTTCTCTTCCACATGCCCCGTCCCGTTGCCCGGCCCGGGTCCTTGTGTAGGGCTCCTCGTCGACCGAGGAGGGTCCGACCGGGAAGTGGGACTCCCGACGAGTGAGGTTTCGTCGACCACCCCGACCTTTCCTTGTACTCCTCCCAGTGAGCCGGTGATGGTCCCAGGGATCGGGGAGACCGACTGACCGAGGTCGGGAAAGGGTGGGACGGTTAGGGGGCCCTGTGGGACGGTTCCGGGGGAGTGGGCGTGATCTGGGTCTCTTCGGCTCCCTCCCTGCTTCCCTTAGTGGTATCCGGGTTGGACAGCAGTGTCTCGGGGCCTCCGGACCCCCCGGGGCCACCCGGACCGCCCCGGTCTCCCCACTCGTGTCTCCCGTTTCGGTGCACGTCGTGGGGCAGTCCGGACCTCCCGTCGAGGGCCGACGAGGCGTCCCAGTGACAGTACCACGGCCGGCGCCGCTACTCCGGACACCCGTCGTGGTCGCACCTGGCCCGGACCCGGTCTAGGTTCTGTTCTACTGGATACTCACTCCTTTCCCTAGTCTCCCCCGACCTTCGTCTCCTCTACCCCCTTATGTCCCACCCTCGTCCGTGTCATTCCCTCGAACCCGTTCCTCTTGAGACACTCCAACCTTCCTACGACCCGATTACGTGACCACTACATTCTACCTCCGTACTCTACTTACCACCATCTTCCTCTCCGTTCAACTACCGTCTTCCTAGACCGACAGTAGTCCTTTCCGTCTTCACTGTAGTAACGATTACCTCTCGACTCCTCCTCTTCCCCCTACAGGTGTAGTGGGGGTTCCAGGACACCCTGCGTATGGGAGACGGAGAGAAAGAAATGGACGAGGTCGGACAAGTTGGGCATCCGGAGTAAAGGGATTTCTTACGAATAACTGTAGAGGGTAACGGACCCTGGGAGGGACGAGTGTTTATGGGACGTGTACTTACCAACTCCCAACTCCTGAGGGGTGACGGGTGATCGACACCGAGGTCTTAAAAGAAGAGAAAAAAGAAAAAAACATCAAGGTCTTAAAAGACGGGTTCTCCTTAAGTCCTTGTCATTAGATAAACCTTCGACCGATCTCCTATAAACGTATGGTTCATAAGGTAAAATGAATCTGGTTCCCCAAACAAACCCCTGACCACTATAGTACCCGTCGTGGCGACGACGATTTCCCTTCTACCGGTCCACAGATTCCACCGTCAGTTTTGGGATGTACCAACCCGGGGTCGGATGGAAATATCGGGAGGACTCGGAGTAAAGGGGTCCTACTAGTAAATGGGTAAGAAGACTTTTTATGAACGACTTATTTACTTCCCCTCTTTTTTTACCTTCCTTCTTTACTTCCATTCTTCCTTCTTTCCCCGAAGATAGAGGTCGTAGACTCCGAACCCTGTCGGACTATGTCACTTCTCTTGTGTCACAGTCCAAAACTCAGAGACGAGGCACTGAAGACTAAGACAGAAAACAAATCATTGAGAGAACAAATCCCCTCGGAACTAAAGGAGTAAATATTTTACCCCCAGTATTAATATACTGACACCACTCCTTACTTACTCTGTTATTAACCCTTCGTGGGTTATACATTTTCCGACAACGACAATGAGAACAGTAGACAATCTCCCCCTTCCTCTTGTTGTGAACGTAATGGATGGAGAGACCTAAGTTTCCTCCACTGTGATCACTGACTTTGGCACTTAGTGATATTTGTACTCCGTAAAATAGTGGCAATGGGACATATTGAACGAAGACTTGGAAACGAATGTGGCAACGGGGACTCATCTCACGGAAAAGAGAGGAGAGTTGGAAGGATGATGTAGGGTGGGAAGGAAAGTCAGTTTACGACCGAAGTGGAAGAGACTTTATAAGGGCTCCGGAGTCGGGTCTCGAGGGAATTAGGAGGTTGATAGACGAGTCGAACACGGTCGAGAGTTGTGGTGACGTAAGACAGGGAGAAGAATGGGTCTATCATTTGGGGTACACATCCTTAGTTCACTTGCGTGTTTATTTATTTTCTTACCTCACACTCGGTCCTTAGGATCGTCTCTCCTCCCGAAGATAGAGGAGTGGGTCGTGAGAGACTCGGGGAAACCCAGTGAAAAAAACTCTCTACGACCCTGAGTCTCTACTGGTTTTGTGGCAGGGTCCGGGGACTCGCTTTCGGGGTCTCCCCTCTCGGAACACCTGACGAACGACACAGACAGGTGGACCGACGTTCGGAGCCTAGTCCGGACCAAGTGTAGGGTGGTCGTGGACCAGTCGCAGTCCCCGGGTCAGGAGATTGCAGTTTACTTTCCCACTTAGTTACTTACTTTTTTGTAACTGCCCCTCGCCCCGCCCCCCTGCCCTGTCCCTCCCCACCCTACGTCTCGCCCACGAACGTCTCCCCACCCTACGTGTCACGCAGACGAAGGTCTTCTACCCCGCCCCTCGCGGGCCCTGAGTGGGACGCGCGTCGCCGCCCCGCAACTCCGGGGGTCGCGCCCCGGATCTCGCGACGTCGTCCGCCGAACGCTCGCCGCGGCTGAGACGTCGACCTTCCTCTGCGCGGCAGGGCGCCGGAGGCGGAGCTTTGGGCTTTGGTGAAGTCGGAGGCGGTCGCCTATGTGCTTGTGCGGACCCCGCCCTACTCCCGTGTCCGCTACAACCTGAAACGGTCCGGCCGCGAACAGGTGGTGGGGTGCGGGGGCCGGGCCCGGAGTGGGAGGTGGCCGACGCCGACGCCCAACACCATCCACTCGGCCCGGGCGTCCGACTCCGTCCCAGGCAACCGCGTCCGGGCCTGGGTCCTCAGGCACTCCCCGTCGCCGCAGGTCGACCTCCCCGTCATGTCCGGCCCGTACCACGGGAACCCCCTCCCCCGCGAGATACTCCCCACGCGTCCCACTCAAGCCCCGCGGGCCGGGGTGGGAGGACTTTTGGCCGCCCCTCTAAAAATTGAGGCCGTGCCCCTGTTCCTGGACGACCCCCGCGCTCCGACTCGGGACCCTTAGCTGGACCGCCTGTCCACCGCTTCCCTCCCTCTGGCCCCCACCCCCCACCCCCGCCACCGCTCTACCCGTAGGAGCGGCCAATGGACCCTTCGGGCCCTCCTCGCGTCGACGTCCGTCGTGCCCCTGGCCCCTCGCCTCCCAATTACAAATTGACCTCGAGGCCCGCGGGTCGTCAGGGAAGTGACCGAGGACCTCCCCGCCGCGCCCACCTCCCTCACCCCACAGTGTCAACAAGGTAATGGGGGAGGGCCCGGAGTGGCGGTGGGGTCATGGACGGCCGGGGCGCCCCGAGGGGCGCCGACGGTCGACAACCTTCACCGCGCCCACCTCTCTGACTTCTACGAGACCCACCCCTCGTTCCCAAATTTCCCGGTCGTAGGAAGACCCACGTGGATCGGGTCGTTTCCAATCGTCCCCGTCTCACTCTACCCCTTGGTTTCCCGACGTCAGAAAGAGACCGCGGAGTTGACTCTCCCCGCGACTCTGCCCGACGTCCGGCCTCACCTCCCCCAAGCCGACCCTTCTTGTTTCACCCTTCCCTTTCCTTCCCCAGAATGCTTCCGTTCTCGCCCTCTCCACCGGCCCCCTAAGGCGTCCTAGACAGGTCCTGTGCAGGGGACTAGGACCATCTTGACTAGACCCTACCCCCAACTCCCCCCCTGCGACGTCAGCGGCGACGGGGGTGTCGGCTTGACAGTCCCCTACGACGTCCGACCCAGATCCCTAGTAGGGGGAGGGGCGCCCGTCGGCGTCGGAGTGGCAGCGCAGGAGACGCCTCAAGACCCGCCGTGCTGTCCTGACCCGACCCACCACGACGGAGACGCGGGGCCCGACGGAAGTCAGACCTGTGGACGCCCCGCGGCCGAGAACTGAGGGCGACGCTGGCGAGACCCAGGCGTGTCCCCGCAGCCGGGATTCCAACGGCCAGGGCGGGGGCGAGCCTTCCGGCGGGGAGGTCGGCCAGAGCCGGGGAGGGCGGCGACGCCGCCCCGACGACGAGGGGCGGGGGAAGCCCTCGCCATGGCGGAGGCGCGGTCGGGGCCGGCGAGGTCGGGGACGTCGAGGTCGGTCTGGGCCGTGGCGTCACGTCCTCGGCGTAGGGCCGGCGGCGTGTCGGGTCGTAGTCACGCTCTGGGCCCGGAAACTTCGGGGCGGGAAAGGCAGGAAGGCCTTTACTTCGCTAGACGTCCACGTCGTCTTCCCGAGTTAGACGTCCGGGGGGTTTGGTCGTGACGTCGTTGAGGTCGATGGGGCTAATAGGGTGGAGATGGGAGAAGTGGGGAGAGGGGGTGTTACCGAGTTGAAAAGTAGTGACGTCTCTGGGATTAGTGGCGTCGCTTGAGGTCCCGACGTAGTGGTATCCTGAGGGTAGGGTTTTCGGGCTGGGAAAGGAAACGTCTCACGAGGAAGTAGTGACGTCTTTGGAAGGGGTAGGACGTCCACAGAAGTCGATCACACTGGTGAAGTCAGGTGAGGTACGTCCCTAAGGGTAGTGACGTCGCTAAGAAGGGGGAGGTCAACGGTTGGAAGGGTGGTGACGTCACGGTAGAGGGGTGAAAAAAGACCCCTACCCCTCCCAACCGCCTAACGGGAGAGTCCGATATTGAAGGTCCTTGGAAGTCAACGGGTGGTGGAACCTTCACTCCGGAAAGTTGGACGTCTCGGAAGACCACCGACATCTGACGGGGTAGTATCTTTACTGGAGGTGGGGTTGATGTAGTGACGTCGTGGCCGTCCTCTTTTGTAGGGGCGCCGGACATTAGTCCAAGAAAACAATAGCCGACCTGACTGTCGCAATACGACGTTTTCTAATCCTTTCAGGTATTTTAGAAGGGGGTTCTGGGGACCCTTTCACTGGTACAGACCACAGTGGGTACGTTTGAAACAACGTCACCGGTGTGAGTGGAAGACGTTTCTCTCGAACTCCTCTGGACCCTCACCCCCCGTCAGTCACTCCTCACCCGAAAGTTCAATTCGAACCGTAAGAGTGAGGAGAGATAAATGAGATAGGACTAAGATCAGTGAATAAGGTGTGACCAGGGTCCCCCTGGGAGACGGAAGAACTCGTGACTTGGGGGGTGAAGTTCGGAAAGTGACCGAGTTTGGTGAATCGTATCACCTTTGTCGAATCGGAAAAGGGTCCCTTGAAGTACTCATCTTTACGTGTTCCTACTATGTCCTCCGTATCGGTTGTAATGTTACTAGATCAAGTGACCCTCGAGGTCGTCTCAACGTCGGGATAATAAAGGTGTGACAGATTCGGGACTGACGTACAGGAAAGAAGAGGGAAGAGATAACTTGGGAGAAGGTCGGAGTAAGTCTCAACTTACAAGGAGATGGTCCGAACCCCTCTTTACCATCTACCACCCCAACCCCCACCCCACCTGCCCGGGAGGCCCCTGAGGTCCAGGGATCCGTCACGGTCGGGACTGGAACTCCCGAGGTACCTTCAGGTCCGTTCACTGGTGGAGGAGTACCCACAAAACACGAAACGGGGAAGACTTGTTCGGTTCTCGATGTACATGTTTGTGTTTCGACGTCCCTTGTCAGTAAGTCAAGTCAAGTCAAGTCAAACCAGCGAGTCAGCACAGGCTGAGAAACTCTGGGGTACTTAGTGTCGTGCGGTCCGGAGGGACAGGTAGTGGTAGAGGGCCTCAAGTGAGTCTAAGTACCGGTAGCTCAGTCACTACGGTAGGTCGGTAGAGTAGGAGACAGCAGGGGAAGAGGAGGACGGGGGTTAGGGAGGGTCGTAGTCTCAGAAAAGGTTACTCAGTTGAGAAACGTAGTCCACCGGTTTCATGACCTCGAAGTCGAAATCGTAGTAAGGAAGGTTTCTTTAGGGTCCCGACTAGAGGAAATCTTACCTGACCAACCTAGAGGAACGTCAGGTTCCCTGAGAGTTCTCAGAAGAGGTTGTGGTGTTAAGTTTTCGTAGTTAAGAAGCCGCGAATCGGAAGAAGTATCAGGTTGAGAGTGTAGGTATGTACTGATGACCTTTTTGGCATCGGAACTGATCTACCTGGAATGAACCCTTTCATTACAGAGACGAGAACTTATACGATAGATCCAACCAGTATTGAAAGGAAGGTTCCTCATTCGCAGAAAATTAAAGTACCGACGTCAGTGGTAGACGTCACTAAAACCTCGGGGGGTTTTTTCTTTCAGACTGTAACAACGGCGACAAAGGGGTAGATAAAGGGTACTTCACTACCCTGGTCTACGGTACTAGAAGCAAAGGACTTTCAACTCCAAATTCGGTTGAAAAAGCGAGAGGAGAAAGTGAAAGTAGTTCTCCGAAAAATCAAGGAGAAGTGAGAGACGGTATTCCTACCACAGTAGCCGTATAGACTCCAATAACTATAAAGAGGGTCGTTAGAACTAAGGTCGAACACAAAGAAGGTCTTGTCAGTAATTCCCAGGAGTTTGTGTGTTTTTAACTTTTTCTGCAGGAACGGAGCCAAGGGTTCCTTTCGAACTGATATGTTGTCACAGGTTCCTTCTACCACAGAGACAGTCTCTGATCTTTTGTGAGTTTCTTCGGTTCGAAACGACCCTTCGACCCGACCGGGATTCTAGGAGGACGACCCCTCCGACAGATTCGACTCCGTTTACCTCACTCTTCACCCAGACGTCGAGTTGGTCTCCACATTTCACAGAACGTCCTACCCCACTCCCACGTCCGTCGGTCCGGGACCTCTCCTCCCCCAAGACACCTCCCCGAGACTCCGGGTCGACCCTCCGTACGACTATCTCCCCGACGTCGGACCGTCCACCGACTCCTGGTCTTCCCCCTCGTGTCTGGGTCTCCCAGGGTCTTGGGCCAAAGTCCTCCATCTCCTCTAAGATCCGTCCCTTACCGAACCTCGGACTCACGAGACGGTACACGGTCCACATCCCCTGTACCCCCTCTCTCTCGATGTTTCCGTATCGGAGTCAGAACCTTCCGAGTGTGAGACCACTTCTTCCGTGTGTGTGTCAATGGTATCCGATCCTACTCCCGACGTACTGTCCCTATAGTATTCGTGAAAATCGACCCTCGAAAATCCTCGTCGTCGATTGGACTACCAACTTGCCCCTTCGGTACATTCATCTTAGGATTCGCCCTCAATACGTCACTTCTCCTTCGTCCCCCAGTCGAGTGGTTTTTTGCTCCAGTCTTGATTCCTTTCCGATTCATCCTCACGAAACAGCGACAACAAAAGAGATCCAATTATAAACAGTTCGTGAATGATGACCGGCTCGTGACGTGATACGTACTTAGTCAGTGGAGGAAATTACTACTTTTATCGAGCTCTGTTCATGATAATGGTAGAATGTACACTCCTTTTACTTTACGTCTGTTCATCGAACAAGTACTATTCGATTATTTCGACATCTCGGTCTTACAACTTGAGTCTACCCGACGGGAGTCTGGTGTCTGATGACACTCTCTGTTATGTCAACGATGGTGTCTGTTATGTTTAAATAATTACAAATAAAACACCAAATAAAGAGAAACTAAAAGGGATTTAGAGAAAAATAAGACTTAAAAAATTTTTCAACTCCCTAAAGAGATCTCCAGGTCACCAACTCTGAGACGCGAAGGTGACGTCCCCCGTACCCAAACTAGGGACCAGCCCCTTGATTCTAGAACGTACGGAGCGTCGTGTCAGTGTATGTGTTTGTTTTATTCATTTATCTCTATATCACTGTATATGGTTCCTTAATCAAAATCCACGTGTTGTTACTAAAAAAAATTTATTAAATACATAAAAATTACATATTAAATACATATTAAATATAAATACATAGAAACCGACACGACGTAGAAGTAACGACGTCCCCGAAAGGAAACCAACACCGTTCACCCCCCCCGATGAGAAACAGTGTCATGTACCCGAAGAACAACCTCACCGAAGAGAACAACGCCTGGTCCCCGAGATCTCGTGCGTCTGGAGTCATCAGTAGCACGTCCCCGAATCAATGAGGTGTCGTATACCCTAAGAGGGGCTGGTCCCTAACCTGGTAACAGAGGACGTAACCGTCAGTCTAAGAAATGGTGACTCGGTGGTCCGGTCCCTTCAGGAGGTCGTGTTACTAAACTATATAAATGTATGACGTTTTGTTAATAGTGTCGTTCAAATCAATTATAAGTGAATGTAAAGGATTTAGAGAATTATATGAAGGAAAACTTTTAGGGGTAGTCAGAACTGACTGGAGTTCTTTATTTTCCTGTCCATCTCTTGTCCTCTGGAACACGGGTCGGTGACCCGTCTCCACCCTCGGTCGCCCTGGGTCCGTCCCTTACCCTGTCCAGTTCACCAACTTGGATATCGAGTGTAAGTGGAGAACTCGGTTACTCTCGGAGACCCTCACTGAGTGAGAAAGGTGGTGCCCGGGACCGTATGTCACCTACGGGTTATTTACAACCGACTGAGTCAATCTCCCTATTGCACTCTTTTGAATGACTGAGACAATGACTTTAACTGGGATAGAAGATTAGAGACACACTTCGTCAGGCGACCGACGGTCGTCTGACAGGGACAGGTCTTATGGACGAGTGGAACCGGTGGTGGTTGGATCGGACATCCGAAATCGAAAAGGAGACTCGACCGGGTCCTGCCTCCTGACTTGAACGGGGAGGGGGGTGGGGTTCAGTTCTATTGTGACCGGTCAAATCCCGGTTTTCACGGTTGTTGGAAATAACTCCCACCACCATACCGCACCCCTCTCCCATTTAAACTTCCCTTTCGTAGAGTCTTTTACGAGACGTAGGTCCAGTGACAACGTTTCGAGTTGAGTCAATAGAATACGAACACCCGACGGAGGGACACAAACCCCGGTCATCTACACAAAAGAGTTTGGAGTCTTCACAGATGTGTGAGTATAACTCAAGGTCCTCTGAATACACATCTTTTTTTCACAAAAAAGGACGGACACACCACGTACGACTCAGCACACACTGAGAACCGAATCAAGTAATCATAAGGGAGTTTTTTATAAAGAACAACATACCAATCCACCTTCGGTGTGGTCCTTTGTTCTGCCACCGTCTACGAAAAGGAATACTTTCTATGGTTTGTATGTAACTGTATGGTAATTAAACAATTGAAGACTAAACCTTTATAAAAAAAATTCACATGTTTTTAGAGTTCTAATCGTAAAAAGACTTGATATCCAAGAAGTGTAACACGAAGAATTGGGATTCATCAAGTTATACAGAAAGAATTCTTGTTCCTGTGGGAGAATGTATTTGTATCGTATCAACAGTTTAAGACCTTTAAATAGTAACTTTTGTCAAGATAACAGATTTGATCAATTATAAGATTAAAGTGATTAACAACATTTTTACCAGAAGTTTTATAAGGGAAGAGGATAACTTAGGTCTAGTGTGTAACACAAATCGACCGTCAAACATGCAGTTGAACCTCTTACCCAAACCTACTCTAATTGTAAATTTAATCACTACTTGAATGTTCTCCCTTCCCTATCAATCCCTCATACCTTACCTGTACATGGGTGGCGATATAAATTTTACCTATTCGTTGCTCCTGGATAACATATAGTGTCCCTTGAGACGAGTTATAATACATTGTTGGATTTACCCCTTTCTTAAACTTTTCCTTATCTGTTTACATACATATATTGACTTAGTCAAACGAGATATGGACTTTGGTGTTGTAACAATTAATCGATATGAGGTTGTATTTTATTTTTTACTTCTTTTTAAATCAATCACTTGATATTCATTCATCACACACAATCAGTAAGTCAGTACAGACTGAGAAACACTAGGGTACCTGATATCGAACGGTCCAAGGAGACAGGTACCTTAGGAGGTCCGGTCTTATGACCTTACCCATGACCCCACCCATCAGTAAGGGAAGAGGTCCCCTAGAAAGGTTGGGTCCTTAACTTGGGTCCGGAGGGTGTAACGTCCGTCTGAGATGGTAGACTCGGTAGTCCCTTCGGGTTCTTATCACCTTACCCATCGGATAGGAAAGAGGTCCCCTAGAAGGGCTAGATCCTTAACTTGGTCCCAGAGGACGTAACGTCCGTCTAAGAGAAGGTCGACTCGATGGTCCCTTCGGGTATCACATCCACCCGGACTGGGTTAGTCAACTTCCGGACTTATCTTGTTTTTCCGACTGGAGAGGTCGTGCTCCCGTAAGAGATCGTCTAACGGAAGTCTAAAACAGACTTAATAGTGTCTATTACAACCGTCTAAACAAGTGACATTACGATGATAAGAAGAAAAAAAAAGAAAAACTAATTTATTCATGAAAACATCACTGACGAACTAAGATACATTGAGAGGACTAGAAGTAGTTCTAGAATGGATGTTCAAAATCGGAGGTAATTACAGGGTTAATTATAAAATACAGTCCAATTAACTTCATATTAAATTTATGTTGTTTTAAATGGTATAAAATAAACCATTTTGTACATATGTATTTTAATTGGTAATGTCGATCCCTCTCTTAAGTCATTCCATCGATCTATATGCTAGTTAGAAGTTTTTAGTTTCGAATAGAGATGTAGTCGACATTGGTTCATCTTGTACGTTAGTTTTTCTACGAAAGTGTTACTGTTGTTAATATTTCGTGGGACCTTAAATAAATTGTTCTAGTATACTCTGAAGATATTTCTTTTGATATTACGAGTTTCCTGTGTCTTCCACTGGGTTTATTAGTCTTTACATATTGTTACAAGTAAAAAGAGGTCAATTAGATGTGTAAGTCACGTTAGGGTTAATTTTAGACACTCTTAAAAGACTTCACACTGTTTAAATGAGGATATATATATACATACATGTCTCTTTTTTCAAAGTTTTAATCGTTAGTTGTATATTTTTCTTCTCTCTCCAATCGAATGGGATGGTCTATGGTTCTGTATGATATTCTAACGTCATTAGTTTGGTTATACGATCACAATCGTATGTCTTGGACTGGGTACACACACTGTACTATATTTGCTCTTATACACACGTACAATTCAACGAAGTCAATTTTACGTTGTTTACACCGCAGTAGTAGTAACTTCTTTCCTATCCAAGAAACCATCTATTACAACCTTTTTGACCAAGTAATATGTCTCTTCCACTTTGGTACAAGTATATGTTATGTATGTATCACTTAAGATCTGGTAAGTGTTGTATTTATTCTTTTTATTTTGATATGTTAATTATCTTTTTGTTACAACGTCTTTTAGACAATGGATCCCCACCATCCCTTCCTGATTTTGTAAAGTTTTCTTGTTTAGTGACGACGTTTTGTAACTACTAAAACTAATATGTTTTTAATTCATAAAGAAGAGGTGTTCTATGAAAAATTAATGTCTCCCCTTTTATCGTTAAATTTCGTGTCTTTGGACCGTCTGTGGTGGAATTGGTTCATTAGTTTCAATTGTAGTGGTCATTACCCTGTTTAACTGTAGTGTACGGAGGACTATTCTACATGACTCTTCCATGTCGGAGTGAAGACACTATAAGGATGGTTTTTACGTGTCGGACTTAGATTAGTGTTCCTTTGTGGTCTGATCGGGTTTGATTCCCTGTAAGAGTTTTACTTATAAGACATGAGAAGATTTTACAATTCCAGTACTTTCTATATCTTTCCAATGTCTTGACGAAGTCTGACTTCCTCCGATTTCTCTATCCAGTCGACTTACGTTACACACTAGGACTTAGTTTGTATATATAAAAAGAAAAATATATTTCCTTTAACAACTATATATACCATTGTAAACCCATTTAATCATAGACTAGAGATCTATTATAATAATATAGTTTCAAATAAAGGGTTAAAACTATTAATATGACACCAGTACATTCATTTCAGGAACAAAAATCTTTTGTTGTATAACCCATCAATCTTTATTTCCTTGTAATACAGATGTTGAATGAGTATTTGTCAAATCCTTTTTTATGTATGTATGTGGGTTGTGTCTCTTACACCGTTTCACAATATTAAATCCTTAGGTCGACTTCCTTTCTCGTCTTAAGAAACAACGTAAAACGGTGAAAAGAGGTACAGACTTTAATGATATTTTATTTTACAATGTTTTAATTCCTAAAGACAAATCACTTTCTGTGATTCCTCTCTCAATTCCCGACGGTGTCACGGACTTCTTGATACCTGCCTCCAAACACTGTAACACGTCCTCCGTCGCTAGTTCTAGTAGGGGTTCCTTTTCTTTACGTTTTTCCGATTTACCAACAAACTCCTCCGGAATGTTTAACGACTCTTTTCTTCTCTTCGATTTCCGTTTCCTCTTTTCCTTTCTATATGGGTAAACTTACGTCTCAAGATTTCTTATCGTTCCTCTCTATTCTTTCGGAAGGAGTCACTAGTTACGTTTCTTTATCTCCTTTTGTTATCTTACCCTTTGTCTAGAGAATTTCTACCCGTGTTATTTCCTGTCTTTAGCAATCCTGGATTGTCTTCGTAATCGATAATTCTTCTCCACCGTTCTTATGTGTCTTCTTGACATGTTTTTTCTAGAAGTACTGGGTCTATTGGTGTTACCACACTAGTGGATAGATCTCGGTCTGTAGGACCTTACACTTCAGTTCACCCAGAATCCTTCGTAGTGATACTTGTTTCGATCACCTCCACTACCTTAAGGTTAACTCGATAAAGTTTAGGATTTTCTACTACGACACTTTCACGACGTGAGTTATACGGTCGTTTAAACCTTTTGAGTCGTCGTCGGTGTCCTGACCTTTTCCAGTTAAAAGTAAGGTTAGGGTTTCTTTACGTTACGGTTTCTTACAAGTTTGATGGCGTGTTAACATGAGTAGAGTGTGCGATCGTTTCATTACGAGTTTTAAGAGGTTCAGTCCGAAGTTGTCATGTACTTGAAGTTCGACCTAAACCTTTCCCGTCTCCTTAGTCTCTAGTATGACGGTTGTAGGCAGTCTCGTAGCTTTTTCGTTGTCTCAAGGTCTTTTTTAGATGAAGACGAAATAACTGATGTCGCTTCACACCTCGTGAAACTGACACGCCTAGTGTTATTTGACCTTTTAAGAAATTCTCTACCCTTATGGTCTGGTGGACTGGACGGAGGACTCTTTAGACATAGTCCAGTTCTCCGTTGTCTTGACCTGTACCTTATTGTCTGACCAAGGTTTAACCCTTTCCTCATGAAGTTCCGACATATAACAGTCGGACGAATAAATTGAATATGCGTCTCATGTAATACTCTCTAATAAAGTTCTCCTTTCCCAAAAGTATGTCTTTCTTCTTTTTCTTTTTTTCATTCATTTTTTTCTTTCAAGGAAACTCTGTCTGATACAACGAGGAAGAGGTAAATGGTCCTTGACAAGATTAAAGACAAATAAAAGGACCGTGACAGATGGAACTAAACAGTGACTTCCCACAGGTTCGATTTAATTTGTCTCACAAAGAAAGAACCCCGACCTTAATTTATTGAACCCAGTCGTTCATACTAATGATTTCCGAATGGTCTTTGACAATAATCATGGCATAATACAGAAACTAATTTAAAATTTTTTATAAATAAATCGACTTGTCACAGAATCAACGTCGTACACCTTAGATCGAGGGACTGGTCCCTGACTTGGACCCAGAGAACGTAACGCTCACTTCCCAGGATCGACGACCTGGTGGTCCCTTCAGACCAGAAACTAATTTAAAATTTCCCTTTTATTAATAAATTGTTTGATCAAAACAAAGTGTTTATTTTAAAAAAGGTTTGCGTTACAATTCGAGGTCCACCCAAACCGTCCACGCCGATGGGATCCCGGAGTCATGGACGACTCCAGTAGTATCGTGTCTCGACGAGGAATGGTGAGTCTAGGACTTGTGGTTGTACCAGCCCACAGAACGACACGATCTCACCCGTTCGACTTCGTAACCCGGGTAAGACTGGAGCCCCGTTTGGGGTCCGTTCAAATTAAATCAAAACAAAAAATTTCGTAAAGACCTAAAGGTAAATGAGCGAATATTTTACGTCTATTAGGTACGGAAATAATCAAACAACACTCCTATTTTGTTCTATTAAGTACATTTCACTAATCTTATTTCGAACCTTGTATCACGGGTTATTTGATAATAGTAACAACCTAGTTCGGTTCGCAAAGACGGAGTGTGATGACTTTGAAATCTACTCTGACTACATACTTGGTCCACAGTCAACTAATTGAATAGTGATCTTTGCGTCAGTTGTCCCCGGGACTTTTAGGTAAAAAAGACCAATCATGTAGGAGAGACCCACTCTTCCCAGTGCGTTTGATTCAGTGTTCGGTTTCTTTGGTCTATTTCAACCTTACCTCACCCCCTCAATCACTTACCTCGAGTCTCCGGACACCACAGTTCGAGACTGTCTGATTCTGTAAGTTACAGACACTTCTTGTTCTGGACGGTCTCCCTGCTCGGTGTTCTATCTCAGACGAAGAAGAGTCCGTCCAGACCCCTCGGGGTGACTCGTTAAAAATCAGACAGGTAACGTCCCAAGACCGTAAGAACTAAACTTATAAATTACACAAGAAGTTTAGTGAACGCAAGAAGGAACCGATTTACATGTGAGTAGTTGGACTACCAAGAATTTACACGGGGGTTGGGACTTTGTGTGTATATGGTCGTTTGGTGTTACACGGTTGAGAACTTACCGAAGATGTAGAGTTGGTAACAAACAACTGAGACTGATCAAAATGTGTTTCTGTTGAGATGAGGGTTCAACTCACATGGCGTGCTGTCTCAAGTACGTCTTCTTTCTCCCTCTTTAGGAACCACCACCACTCTCCAAGTCTTACTACTGATACGAGTTTCCAGAGTTAGTCAGTTTTTTTTTTGGGTTTTTGTTGTTGGGATCTGAGGATGTGACTACCCCTCATAACTCATTCCCTTGTTTGACTTATATCTTGTAAGTCTTGCTCTCCTCGTACACTCACACACGTCTTATTAGGTTTCTTTTATAAATAAGTCACCTTCTTCTTAGGTTCTTTTCCAGGAAGATCCAAGTTCCTGTGTTTTATCCTCCGCACCCATGGACAGAAAAACTGACTTCGTGGTACTGGTTTGTGTCACCTAAAATCGACATCCTATGACATTCGTTGTAAAGTGATTTTGAGTCATTTCACCACTTCCAGTGTTGATTACTAGTAGTATTACCGATTGGTAATGCCTCCCGAAGGGACAACCGAGTTCCTTATTTCTTAGACGGACGGTGTCTACTCTCAAAACGAATATAATAGATTATCAGTGGTATTGGGATGTTACATTCCTGGTAAAAATTTTTAAAATTCATAAAAACCGACACGACCCAGAAACCGTAACGGGTGCCCGAGAGAGACCAACACCGTTCACGAGAAATAACACCACGTACCCGAAGATTGACTCCGCCGAAAGGACCAACGTCCCGCGTCCGAGATCCGTGTCCCCGAAGACATCGGCGTCGTGTGTCCGACACACGAGTCACATCGTGTCCGAGTCCTCAACACCGCGTGTCCAAATCAAGGAGGTACTGTACACCCTAGAAGGGTCTGGTCCCTGGTTTGGGAACACGGGACGTAACCGTCTGTCTAAGAGTTGGTGGCCTGGTGGTCCTTCAGGACATTCTTGATAATAAGAGTAAACTATCTACTCCTTTGACTCCGTGTCTCTTCGAATTAAACTGTTCCAGTGTCTCGATAATCTATTATCCTAGGTCTGAACTTACATCAAGACTGAGGTCTCGAACGAAGGATTAAATGTTGAAATTTCGTTTAATTTTATTCCAGTGTCGACCAGGAGGAGTAAAGCCCAAGTTTTATAAAAGGATTTTCTTGTCCTCCCGTGTACTGGGACCCGTATGAGTGACCGTACGTACTATTCTGTAGCGGGTGACATACTTATCGACATCTCGTTTCGACTCTTGCCGGTTAACCTTTCTACACTCTTCCGACTTCTGGACCTATGGAGCCAATGGTGGGGTAGAGACGTTCGTGTCTCCATAGACTTGGATTCGTACATTGTAGAGAGACGAAGTTCGAAGACAAGATATTTTACCCTCATTGAGTCGTTCTCAGTGTATATTGTTCTAATAACTCCTCTGTTCTGATTTTCTCTTGTAAACACTTTCGTAAGGAACCACAATTTTTACGACATCGTACCCAACTGTTTATAAATAAAATTAAATCCCAAAGTTTCCAGAGGGAAATATTTCACGTCGTCTTCAGTGAAGGTTTGGTGGGTAAATAAATTGTATTTCTTTTCTCTTTGGATCTTAATGGTTGTCCCATACGGAATGTGTATAATAATCATACCCGACTTTAACGTACCAAAGACGGAGAGGGGTACGTTGAGTCACCCAAGGTCCGTCTCAAAGTGTGACACGAGGACGTAAGTCCGAAAGACTAAGAACCAAATCGTCTACTCCTGACACCTCACCGGGAGGACCCCGGTAGTAGAACTACTACCGGACCTCACGAACAGACACGAGCACTCTCAGACGGACAGAGGTCTCCTCCGAGGTCCGACGACAGAAGAGTGAGGAGGGTACTTTACTGTGGGAGACCTAGGTACTGTAAAATGTCAAATAATTTTTTTTTAATAAGGTAAATGTGTCCTTGAATAGATTAAATTGGGAAAGAGGATGGGTACTTTGTCCGTTCTATTTGACGTAATACGGGTAAAATACCTATTCCTATTAAATGAGGCCTCTACAACTAAACGGATTCTACGTCAGTCACCACGTAGTGAAGGGTCCATCACGTTCACCATTTTTTGGGTGGACGGTCACGTCCTCTATGTTCTCGTCGTCCAAACTAGGGACCGAGTCCTTCTAGGGAACGTCCTCCTTTACCGTTGGGTGAGGTCATAAGAACGGACCTCTTAGGGTTCCTGACTTCGTGAACCGCCCGATGTCGGGTATCCCAACGTCTCAACCTGTACTGACTTCACTGAATCGTGTGTACGTCAGCCACCCTCTCGACCCGATTAGGGTCACGTACTGAAAAGGTGATATGGTGTGCAAAACTTAGTGAATTACTTGCTTAGTGCCTCGTGAATCTAACACAGTCGGTAGCACGCTCGATAAGGAATACGTAGTCGAACGAGAGGACTTTCTTCGTAGAAGTTTGGGGAGTGAAGGGTAGGGTACGTTAATTACTACTCAAAATTCACTGTCTTAATTATTTAAGAGTGATAAGTCGTACAGTGTGATCCTCGACTTGTCATCTCGTCACGCCGGTGAGTCTCGACACGAGACCTCGGTCTACTAGAACATAGGAGGGTGATACAGTTGAGGTAAAGGAGTAGATATTTTTTTCCCTGTTGTTGACGCGGTCACGTCCCCCAACACTCCTAAATCACATCCATTTGGTTGATGTCACGGTCAATGTATTGTTCTCGAGTTATTGCTAATTAACAGTAAAAGAATTAAGAAAAATTTCTTCTGTTCCTCTGCAAACTTTTGTTTTTAAGTGGAGGTATTATAGTACGGGGTTTCGAAAACATAGTTCCGAGACCGGGTCTTTTTCCTCGGGAAGGATGAGACCGTCTCGGGTGTTCGGGAACGGACACGTGGAGATGGAGACGACGAGACTGGGACACCGAAATCCCGACCTTCGAGAGGAAGAGGTTACAGTACGGGATGAAAAAGAGTTAAAGGGGGTTTATAAGTGGAGAGTTCGAAAACGTACACCCCAGAAGTAAGGGGTTGTTCCCTAGTTTGGGTGTGGGGGACGTCATCTTCGTCAGAATTGACGACCTGACGGTTCCTTCAAGCGAGTTCGTAAAAATGACTCGTGAAGAAATGCACGACCCGTACCCTCACCAACGACACTACTCGAAAGTCCTTATTTTCTGAACCGTGTGACCGACGATTTGTGGCTACCGTCGCTCAGGAGTCGACAGTGAAGAATTTCCATTGACGGAGTCGACTACTTTACAGGAGAAGGTTACAGGAGTAGCGAGGAAGGTCACCGTAGGTCGTGAGTCTGACAAGTTAAGCCACCTTATTCCGACCTGGGTAACGGAGTTGAGTCTTGTGGAACGGTCGAGGTCTTACACCCCAACTGACTCCGGAAGTAACCCGGACGTACATCGAGTTGAAGAGGGAGACGAGTTAGACCTCACGACGTGATTATTTGTAAGGTTAGAGAAGTTCGACGAAGGGTCCCTTGGGTTTGACACTGTCCCTGTCTTCTACGTTTCTACTCGTTCGGTCCCAGACCGGAAGTTTCTGTAGGTCCGTTCACCCTTGGCGTTCCGATTACCGTTCCTCGAATGTTCACTTCCTGTGTATTTCACGTGACTTCGGACGGACCTCCCCCGGTCCCAACTCCCCTTAGGTAGTAAGGTCCAAGTCGGTCCAAAACCCGGGTGGGACGATTGGACACCCTAAAGGGTCTGAGACTGTAGGTCAGATGTGTGAGTCCGAAACACTGTTCGGTATCACGAGACTACAACCGCAACAAACCAAACGGTAGACTCCGACTCGGACTGGGTCCGGACCTTCCATCGAGAACCATCCTACGACGACGACACGACACGAATCAGCGAGTCAACACAGTCTGAGAAACACTGGGGTACCTGACATCAGACGGTCCGAGGAGACAGGTGCCCCTAAGAGGTTCGTTCTTATGACCTTACCCAACGGTACGGGAGGAGGTCCCCTAGAAGGGTTGGGTCCCTAACTTGGGTCCAGAGGGCGTGACGTTTAAGAAATGGTAGACTTGATTGTTCCTTCGGGTTCTTATGACCTCATCGGATAGGGAAGAGGTCCCCTAACAAGACCGGGTCCTTAACTTTATCCCAGAGGACGTAACGTTCGTCTAAGAAATGGTCGACTCGATGGTCCCTTCGGGAAAATCATCCTACAATCCAAGATTTACTGTTTGATCCGACCTCTTACCGGTCACTCCCATTTACCAGGGAAGAACCGAATGTAAACGGGCCTTTGGTCACTCTTACATTTCAACAGATGTAGGGTGTTTAGAACTGTCGTTAAGGTTACAACTTTATTTGTTGACTGACCATGGAAGTTAACGACACATCTGAACAAACCTTCCTAGATACTAGGGAGACATAAGGGGGAGGATGTCCCCTGGTCGTTCCGACGGACTCCGTGATCACTCACACCACTCCGGTCGTCTTCGTCCCTCCGGTCCTGACGTCTCCGGAAAGTTGGACCGGTCGAGGACTGACAATTCCGAGACCACCTTCTTGGTCGGAGGGTCCCCGTGTTCAACCTTTCCGAGAGATCTCATCTTCCCCCTCGAAGGAATACAGTCTAAGGAGGGAAGAGAGACGAGACACAAAGAACCCTCTCGTCTGACTGTGATGGACTTAAAAGATGGGTAGAGGGTTTACGGGGGTTAGGGGCGTTTAAGTGGAATGTGTGAATAACATCCCAGGAAGAGTTGACGACGTTAAGTGAGTACAATTAAAAGACTTCCGGACGTCACATCCAGACATAACAGTGTGTATGTCCGAGAATAAATTACCTTAGTATTTTGACCCTCGGTCGGATCTCCGGTAGATTACGACGGAGGATAAACTTTCTCAGGAAGAAATATATCAGTACCCCGACTTGTCAAGGTCTCAAGTCCTTGACATTCTTCCGTCAAACTCAACAATTTCAAAAAGGAAGGAAACTTGGGTTTGGACAGATGAGATCAGTGAGTCTTTTTTACTTGACGAAAAAGAATACTACCGGGAGGTTCGGTATCTGACCTGTGTCTCCTTAGTGAGACTCACGAATACATCTGGGGCTCCTCCACATGTTTCCAGCTGAACAGTACCAATGGGTCGATTAATTATATCCACTCGGGAAGATAATGGTCATTATCGCGACCCTAGACTAGTGTCTAGGTTAAGGCGACGAGAGGTGTGTGTGTCGGTGGAGGCTTCTTCGTGAGACGGTGACTTCGAAGCCGCCGTAAAGAGAGTTCTTGACCCTTTTGAGTTCTGTACCTGTTCGACCACTCCCCACTTCCCCGACTGCTTATCCCTCCGTGTCTGGGATGGGGCCTACCGGGGTTGACCGGGTGTACGTCCAGACTCCAACCTTCTCTCACTATCCCGGACACCAGGAACCTTGACACTCCTACGTACACCAGTGTCTGTTCGGATCTTGTGGTGAAGAACTCCTGAGGACTCTGTCCCCGACTCCTTCGTCCTTCTAAATCACTGGGAGGGACGACCGACGCGTTGTCAGGTGACCACGTCTCGGAAGGTCGAAATAAGAAGAAATGGGGGTCTGTCCACATAGGAGGGGTCGCTGGATATAGTGTTCTGGGTGTCACCGACCCAATTCTAAGGAACCAACTTGAAACACTACTGTTAAGAGGTGTTTCGGCTGCAAAGAAGACAACTACGACCAAAGAGGTCAGTAATTCTCCTTTCGTTAATATCACAGAAGACGTGCTGTTAATGTATGTCACCGACTCATAGGTCCTTTATGATGAATGTTTAGTATGATGGAGATAATTTGTTGAGGGAGAGGGGTAAATTTGTGACCAATTAAACTTTGGTTCTACAAGAAAAAGAAACGGAATCTGGGGTAAGAGTTAAAGGATGAAGGGTCCGGAGAGGATGTACCAATTCTCTTTTTCATTCCTTGTTTTTTGGTGAGTTCGTTTTACCCCTGTCAAAGAGTGAAAAGAGAAACCGGGGTTTCCCAGTTTAAGTCTCTTCTTCTCACTCGGATCCGGTCTCTAGTGACCTCTTTCGTCAACCGTTTGGTACAGACTCCGGTCCAACGTCTTAGTCGAATGAGTTCGTCACCCCGACTCTGTCGTCTTGGGTCTGGGGAAGTCGATTCGGAACCGACCTCTCGTGTCGTGACGTCACTACCTTATGTGACGGGAAGTAATATTCGAACCAGGTGACGTTCCAGCTGGGGGTCGTCGAAATTACTGTAGAAGGGGGTCCCCGTTGTGACTACGAAGGTGCCGGAGGAGGTGTACTGTCTACGTTTACAGTGTCCTTTTACGGTTTAGTCTCTCTGACGTGGGGAATTGGTACCCGTTTGTGACGTCGGGATGTGGTCCTCGTCGTCTCACTCGTTCCCTCTACGTCCCTATAAATTAAATGTGTCGCCGGTAGTCTCGGGTCAGCGTCGACCCCGTCACCCTCCTCAGATCTCAGGATCTCCCGTCGGGGGGGTGAGGGAAGGGGAACCTCCTGGGCAGGAGTTTCTGGGAATCCACCCCGAGGGCCCAACACGTCTCCTACGAGGTCAGTTTTTCTCTCTAAATACTTATTCCGACAGGAGTTCTTCAGGCACCGTCCTCTACCGACGGATGTACCACCGGGTCCCCAGACTTTCTGTCAGGTACAGGACCCGTGTCAGGAGTCGGAGTACCGGGATCTCCTTCGGGAGTGCCGCCTTGACAAGGACCTCTTCTCGAGCCATGACTAGTTTAGGGGGGAGTTGGGCCCACTGCGGCGGAGGAAGCGTGTGGGTGTCGAGGGCCGTGTGGTTGGCCTACTTCGCGAGCAGTACCCTGTGGTCTTAGTGTGGTGGGACGTTCTGTTCTCTGGCACCCCGAGAGTCTCCCCGGGTTTCCGTACGACTCCGGGTCCGTCCTCACCCGTCGAACTTCCATGTGAGTGGGACTTCAACAACTCTCGTGCCGGGTCTCGGAGTTACCAGAGGTATAGGTTCACCAAACACCCAAGTAGGTCTTACATCTTCAACCCTGACCTTCCGTCTTGGGTCTTTCCACCCTTCAATCCCCCGACCCTCTTTTACTCGAGACTATGGTTCCGTTCTGTTAGTAAAAGGTAACCCGTTCTCCCCTTTCATCTCCCGTTTCAAGAGCAGTTCGGCCGAGTGGTCCCGTACCAGTAGACTCGTTTCCGGTGGGACGAGAAGACCGGGGGTCTGTTTGACCGTTGTCCCGCGTGTCGGTCAAGAGGTCTCTACGGTATGGCCGGGTCGACCACTGCCATGAGGAGGAGTCCAGCAGGACGTTATCCGGGGTGGGGTGGTACACCCAAAGTCCGGGTTGAGGGAGGGGAGTGGTAGGTGGGTCGGGGTGGGGGTAACGGGTGTAAGAATGTGGGTCTGAGTCGTTGGGTTCCATTCGGATCCCCCTCCACAGTCCGGGTCGGGAGAAAGGAGTCGAGTTTAGGGATTGCGTGGTCCCTTGAAAGCACGATCGTCAAGGTGTCGTGACTGTAAGTCCAGGTCGACGAGGTGCACCACGACCGACTTTATCGGTTAGAAGTCTAAGGACGTCTGTCTACCTTTCCACCTCTCCCCTACCTTTCGTTACTGGTATTTCCTCACATCGATGTCGTGTCCTCCTCAACCTTTCGTCTCCATACCCGGGGTGGACACTCGTACAGACTACGGGGCTTGTCCCCAGTCCAGGGGGTATTCGTTGAAGTCGTACCATCTGAAGGGTCGGGGTAAGAGGGGTTGGACATTCTTCTGTGTACTCATATATTTCTCGTAGGGACTTACCCTATGTCTTCGTCTCCTCTACTCTTATCTAGGGTCCATCAGGGTCACTGAGGTTGTTGATTTTTTTTGATAAAAATTTCTTGACATCTCTTTTTACTTCATTTGTGATTTCGACACTTCCCCTGGTTATGGGTTCATGGGTGATTCACGTTCCCTTAATTAAGAGGGTTGTCGTCTCGTTCGACCTACAATAGAGAGAAGATTCTTACTCCTCAGACAAATCGTTGGTTCGATTCTTTACCGTCTCAATCGTAGGGTTCAGACTGGGACTCGGTACGAGAGAGGAGATACAAGGTGTCAATCCTCCTGTGAGTCTCGACTCTGGTTATTCTGTTTCAAGTCAGGGTCGAGTGTCTTGTCTCTACCGTCGGTATGGTGTGTCTACGCTCTAAGTTCTAGCCGTCTCTGTCTCTCTGCCGACTTCTACTGCACGAAACCCAGTATCATCTTCAGGTGGAGTAGGTCAACGTCCTAACCACCACTCTTGAAGAGTTTAGGTAGCCCCTTAGACGTCCTCCACCCCACTACTCGGACTGCCGTCGGCGTCTTTGTTCTCGAAGGGGTGGACGGGGAGACTGGGTCGTGAGTGAAGTAGTGATGGAGGTCGAGGAATAGGTGTCCAAAGTCGAGACCAGACTCCTCTCTCCTCTGTCTGATCTAAACAAGAAATTTTGTACCTAAACAAGAATAGTATGTTCATTATGTATACGACTTTTCTTATCTCCAAAAAAAACCCCCATCGAAAAACAAGAGGATCAATTATATGATATACAAAGTTACAGTGTTCTAGGATTCGGAATGCTAAAATTCGAGGGGATGGTGGACATACAGATCTTTACAACGAAGTTCTAATTTGAAGGTTATGAGAAAACCCATATATTGGCTTTTTTTTTTATGACTAACCTTTTCTATGTGCTTAGGAACACAAATGTCGATATAATAAATGTTATCGGTTCTGTTTCTTTGTTGGATTCACAGGTAGGTAGGTGTCTACTTACCTATATGTATATGTGTGTGTATATGTTACACAACTGTTTCCAGACATATCAGTTTCGATACCAAAAGGGTCATCAGTACATACTTACACTCTCGACTTAGTATTTTGTCCGACTCGTAGTTTCTTGACTATGAAAACTTGACACCACAATCTCTTCTGAAAACTCTCAGAAAACTCTAGTTTGGTCAGTTAGGATTCCCTTTAGTTCGGACTTATAAGTGACCTTCTTGACTACGACTCCGACTTCGAGGTTATGAAACCGGTGGACTACGTTTTTCGACTAGGTAGCCTTTTCTAAGACTACGACCCTTTCTGACTTCCGGTTGTCCTCTTCCCCCGTCATCTCCTACCCTACCAATCTATCGTAGTTGTTGAGTGCTTGTGGTTAGACTCGTTTGAGACCCTCTGTCACTTCCTGTCTCTTCGGACCCCACGACGTCAGGGACCCCAACGTTTCTCAGCCTGTGCTGAATCACTGACTTGTTGTTGAGTCGGTATTTTTGTCTTACTTTAAAACGGTAAACATTGTTCTATTTACCTGAACTTCTGATACGATTCACTTCAGTCAGTCTTTTTCTCTTTATGACATACTATAGCGAATATACACCTTAGATTTTTTTATTTTAGATTTTCTTGTCTAAGTGTCTATATCTCTTATTTGATCACCAATGGTCGCCCACCTCCTCTCCCTCCCTCCCCATTCTGATCCCATTTCCTAATTCTCTATGTTTGAGGATCCATATTTTATTCGATGTTGCTATATAAATAATTTGTTGTGTCTCTTATATTAGTTATAAAATATTATTCATATTTACCTTGTACTAGAATTTTTGACACTTAGTGATGCAACATGTGAACTTTGTATATTATAACGTGTAGTTGACATGAAGTTGTTTTTTACGGAGGTTTCGAGTTGTAGTAATCATTGTTCCCTTTATGTTTAGTGCTAAAGTTCCTCGATAGTGAAGTGTAGGTGATCCTCCCGATTTGAAGTTTTCTGTCTATTATTTACAACCGTTTCTCCACCTCTTTAACCTTAGGAGTATATGACGACCATCCTTACATTTTACCACGTCGACGACAATTTTTGTCAAACCGTTAGGGAGTTTTAGAATTTGTATCTTAATAATGTATTGGATCGTTAAAGTGAGGGTCGATACATTGGTTCTCTTATCTTTTGTGTACAGGTGTGTTTTTGAACAAGTATCGTCGTAGTAATAAGGATTGTCGGGTTTTGTCCTTTGTTAGGCTTTACAGGTGGTGGACTACTTAGTAATTTGTTTTACACCTCATTGACATGTTACTTTATAATGGTCCTTTTCCTCATTTCATGATTAGGTCCGATGTACTACTTGAAGTTTTTGTACTGTAATACGCTTTCTTCGGTCTGTATTTTTTTTCTAGTGTCCCTGTTTAGACAGATATACTTTACAGGTGTTAATGGTTTATATATGTCTGACTTTCATCTGACTACCAACGGTTCCAGACCCCCGTTCTACTCGAGAGGTTCTCATCATTATCTTATCTTATCTTCCGGAAGGGACGTCCGGAAAGACGTCCTTCCTTCAATTTCAACTAAACATCCTTTCCTCTCTAGATTTTGCCCTCCCATTCTACTCTTAACATCCGTAAGGGATGTTTTGCTCTCCTCAGTCCCGGGCCAGTCCCTGTGACATGAGTGTCAAAGAGGTCGTAGAACTCAAACGAGACGTGAACCCTCCGAGACAACCGTAACATCGCTTTTGCCAGTTATTTTTGGACGTCCACCTGTTCAAGTCCGTACAAGTCGAGGGAGTGGGGGATGTTGAGATCATGTGTACCCTACCCCGCCCAGGGGTCAGGACGGACGAGAGGGTGGACCTATACGACCGCTATGACAACGACCCGGAGTATAAGTGCGACGACTAACTCGTCAGCGAGGACGAACGAGAACTACTTCCAGAGTTTCAGAGGGGCTATTGGTAGGTCGGCGACCGACACGTTCACCTACTACAGACACCGATACCGTAAGTCCTTCAACGCCAGTACCCTCTGCTGGTCCTAACACCTCCCGGTGCAGACTCCCCCAGTGTCCTACCGTCCGGGCCAAACCCTCCCGTTGGTCGAGGGTTTGGGGTCTCCGGAACCTCCGTCTGCGAGGGGTCTGGACGAGGTGTGGACCTTCGTGAGTGGACGTCTATTAAGAGGTCGGTATCCTACCGGGAATGTAGGTCGTACAATCACCCAAGACTTTTTCGTCCCCTCCTGTACAAACCCTAACTTCCCGACCTCTTGACCTTTGAACCTGTTGCGGTGGGAAGACGTGGGTTTCAGTCCCACGGCGTAAAGTTTGAGTGGTAGATTGTCGTCGTCTAGACCGGATACCTTTTCTTCTTGCGTACCAAACTCCAAAGTCCAGTCGCTGAACAACGGTGGAGGGTTCTCGGTTCGAGTAGGAGGTGTCATAGGTGTATGTCCAGGTCCCCTGAGTGGATCGTTTGTCTCGGGCCCGGTCCCGGTCAGAGTAGGAGGTCGGTGGACTCTTGAGGGATTTCTCTGTCTCGACGTAGTCCCCGCTCACAAGTGCTCTTCTCCGTCTCCGTGCCGGTTGTCACAAGTCTCGGTTCTTACCATCCCCGGTGAGTGGCCCACCCGACGACGACGTAAAACCCCCATTTCGGTTCGGGTCGTTCTTATTGACTACGGGATCCTCACTTCTTTACTTTCTTGGACTAACCTTGTCCATTGTCTTTCCTTTCTATTTTAGACTTCCTTCCTTTCCTTAAAATTTATGGACCGTCCACGAAACAGTCGGAGCTAGAGGAGGTTGAACCGTATCTAAAGACGGTCGACACGTCGAACACTCGGGAGTCGGGATCCTTACCCACCCTTCTCGATAGTCCGACTCGCCCTCTTCAAATGATGAAATAGGACGTGGAGTCCTGTCAAGGTTTCGTCCGATGACCGACGTGACAACGACCCTGTCCTTGTCTTGTGTCCTTCCTGAACGAGTGTCGTCACTCCCGTTACCCGTGGTACGGTCCTTGTTCCTTACGTGTCGAGGTGACTCGGTTTGAGATTCGGGACGACGAATGATCCTACCCATAAACTTACCGCCTAACACGGTCGTACCGTCCGTGAGACGCTTCGTGCCGACGACGACCAGTCAGACAGGGTCCCTCGGGAGTGGACGGTCGCCGTTAGACCCGCAACTCGAGGGCGAGGGCTGCGTCGTCCAGAAGAGCGTGGCACAGTGAGAGGTCGTGTGAGACGTCCCGTCCCCACAGCAGAGGTCGTTGGAGAACGAGGTGTACGTCATCCCTTTACACCCGACCTTGAGCGTCCGAGGACCACCGGTCGTAGAAGTCGTCGCAGCAGAAGGGGTCGGGTAAGGCTGGGTGGTCCGGTATCGCCGCCGGGGTACGATCCAAGTGTAGACGAGGTCGGTCGTCATGGGACGTACCCATCGTCCTTCTACTGTTTCCCCCGAGATCTCTATCGACGTGTCGTTCAAATTGTTTTCTTTGGATTGATAAAAATCGGGGTAAACTGGCGAGGTTTAAGAGGAAATTGACATTTTTTTTTTTTTGTTTGTTTTTGACAGTCGGGGTGAGGGGGGAGTGGTGAGGGAGTGGATAGCGGTTTTCTGTGTAGTTTCAAGAGTTAAGCGTGTAGTATCCTAAACAAGAAAGGTCTACTAAGGTTGGCTGAAAGGAAAGCCGACGGACGGACCGACCGACTACGGAGAAGGTTCTGAGAATTTTCCTCTTTACCTACCGAAAATCGTGAGGGTTCCTCGGAAGGTAGAGTTATCCCTGACGAGACGAGAGAAGAGTCGGGAAAAGTGATTGAGTGTCTCCCAACGACCAGAACTCACACAGGAAGAGACTCGCGAAGAGGACGAAACGGAAGTTAGCTCGGAGTCGAAAGAGATCGAAGAAACGTAAGTGGCAGATTCCCAGGTTTGTATTACGTAAAGTAGGATACCACACCCGAGTTCCTGAGTCCCTTTCAGTTAGTCTTTACGGGGTCCTTCTGTGAGGTTATGAATCTTTGTCAGTTGAGAGTGGGGGTGGTATCTGTGTCTGGGGAGGGAAAGAAGAAGGAGAGGGAGGAGTGGCTCCTGACAAGGGAGAAATCGTCCGGACCTTCAAACCACGGTGTCAGACATTTGTTATTCTTTTCGTCAGTGGAAGAGGGATTCCTTTGCCTTTGATTGTAAAAGTCACTGATTGTACTTAGTCTGTGTCTGGGTATACAAATTTCCTTTCGAAATGTTTAGGACCTCTGTCTATAGTTAAGAGAGTTGTGAATTTTGTTTTTGAGTTGAGTGTCTAATTCCTATGTCGCCGATTCTCGTCAATTCGTTGAGAATGTTCTAGTACGTCATCCAATCATTCGACGTTTTAACCCTTCACTTGGATTTAGACAGGTCGAGGTTCTGGGCACCCAGGATGGTGTGGGTTCTCGAACCTCTGGAGGGGTTAGAATTAGGGAAATTACCGAGTAAATGGGAGTCATTTCTGTAGTTGATTGAGGATGTTGGAACAGCACACCTTTTCTCCATGGTTCTCAGGACTCGGGGTCTCCCGTCTACCGATTCCTTCCCCACCTCCTGCATCTCGTCGATCAAGTTAGAAGGGAGAGAGAGTGGCATCAAGAGACAATAGAAACTGTTGACCTACCCCCGCAGATCATCGTGGACCGACAAAGGGACCCAGACACCAAGGCGGGAACTCCCATCCCTATCTTTCGTTACCCAATCTTCTCGTCCTTTTTCGAGATACCGGTAGTCTGGAAGAAGAGAGTGCAGAACAGTGGACTGGCAGGCGAGAGGGCAGAGGGGGTGCTTAGGGGGACGGGACCGTGTATGTCCGCGTCTCACAACATGTACGCGACCGTGTGCCGGGACTACGGGCGCAGTAGGAACGACAGGGGCCTGTGGAGGACGTTGTCAAGGGGGTGTCGAAGGTGGTCCAGTAGGTGTCTGAGCTTCAGGCGTGACGGCGACACGTTCTGCGGATCCCTCCCGCACAGTTCTGTGCTCCTTCTATGGTCCATTCCACCTGTATGTTCATTAAAACCAGGGGCATAACGCCGGGGTCAGGCCCGAGGTCTGGGTTGACCAGGAGCCCTGTTCTCCAGTGTGTCTCCTCTCCGGATCGCCGCCAGGGGCGGTGACTAGACGGAATCATGAAGGGGGGCGGGACTGAAGGTGAAGCCGTAGGGGTCGCGCAACTAAGCCAAGCCGAGTGGTCAGTGCATCAGCTTCTGGACAGGCAGTTAAAGCCCCTTGAGCGAGGCGTCCTAAAGTCGCGTTCAGCGGTACAAGGTCAGCCCGAGGGCAGGCGCGTCAGCGACACTCTGGGGCCAGTTCCGGGCGGGGGATGGCCAGGGGGCTTTCGAGCGGGAAGGAAGGTTTCGCGTACGCTTTGCCACTGCATTCTTTCCGCGCCTCACGCGTCTTGGGCCACCCTCCCCGCTTGCCGCGACCGCCATGGCATGCGTTCGCGGCGAGTCTCAGAGGCGGCTCTGCGTGAAAGACGCGAACGCGCTGAGAAAAAGTGATTTCTTAATCGTTGTACATGCTAAGAGTCTGAAGACCCTCCACCTCTAGGACGTCCCCCGCTCCCGCCCCACGTCCCTTCGAGCGCCAAATAGTCCGGTACTTCCCTTGGAGGGCTCTTCCCGCCAGCTATTTCGTGTAACCGGAACGATCTAAGATGTACGAGGGGTCTCCGCGCAGTCGGCAACGCACGAACAGGTAAAACCTCGGGCGACTCGTAACGACTGAGTGCGACCACGGACTCGAGAGTATTCGGGGACCACGGAAAGACACGTCAGCGTCTAAAACAAGCCAAAAGTCCGGGATACCCGACGAACAGAATAGCCCATCGGTCGGGCGGGCGCTGGAGAGTGTGAACTGCCGAGTCGTCTGGAAGCGCTTATTGCGGGAAACCCGGAAGGTAGTGGGGGCCCGTGAAGGAGTGACTGTCGGTGACCCGTTCTTTTGGTCTAGCTGTTCTAGACACATTAAAGTAATCATAAGGGTCGGATGTGGGTTTCGTCTGAAGAGGCGTTGGACTCAGAGTCATTCACTGGGTTGGACTCAGAGTCATTCACTGGCATTTTCCCGGAAAGTCACAAAGGGACCCCATTTTAAATCCGTAAAGGAGTTTTACGATGGCGAAGTGTGAAATTACACTTATAAGAAGGTTTGACCGAGGTTTTAACAGTCAATTTCAGTGTGGGTAAGTAGCAAAACAGTAACTCCTTATTTCTAAAGGTAAAATAAACTTTGTGTCCCTTTCACCTTAAGAGTGTCCTTTTGATGTTTTGATAGACCAAAGAAGTTGAACGTTTTCGACTCCCTCTTGGACACCGAAAATTCTAAAATGTCCGTAGGTGGTTAGTTGCCTGGAACAAACCTAGGTCTACATTCAACACTGTCGAAAAAACATCCGGTGAACCTAATTCGTACTTGTCAAACCTACACTGTAATTTCTCGACTAGTGTTCAACTTGGTGATACTATCCTCAAGTAATGTATAAAAGATGAACAAACTTTAAAAAAGAATTATCTAGAATCCAAATTTTTCCGTCTCTGATTCGTTCCTTTTTGACCACTACCGTCTAGAAACGAGGTTGTGTAATCGTCTTATACCTCGTAAGGGGAGTCCCAGGACAAGTGTGTTAAGAAACCGTTCCCCCTCCGTACCTCCCTCCTTAATAGATTCTTCGGACGGACGGACAAGTCACTGGGTTACCTAACATCGGGCGGTCCGAGGAGACAGGTAGCCTAAAAGGTTCGTTCTTATGACCTCGCCTAACGGTAAAGGAGGTAGTCCCTTAGAACGACTGTGTCCTAGCTTCGGACTAGAGGACGTAACGTCCGCTTAAGAACTGGTGAGTCGGTGCCCCCCGCCCCCCTCGGGTATTCTCCGGGCCCTTCTCACTTTAAAAAGGAAAAATGTTGTATGGGTGGTTCCAGACCCTTCGGACTTATTGATTCTTCTCCTATTTTAATTCTCGAGTCAGTCAAAGATTCCTACCGACCCTTCTGGTTTACATGTGGAACGAATTAGAGACGATTAGTCTTTTTATGGACGGATTTTGACTCCTACTAAAAGTCATTCTTAAAGATGGTAGTCCCTTGACTCCGGTCCACCCGACGAACGGGAACTCCGATAGTCGCCCCGTAAGACCCCCTTTATGGACAGTCCCATTCCCGAACCAACCGGGACTCCCTGTATTGTTAATTCAATACTGTTTTCTCTTAAGGTGAATTCCGACTCAATTCTGTCCCCTCCCCGTCAGGGTGGTTTGGGAGAGGGGACATCGAGGGTGAAGTTGTGAATCGGTCGTCGAGGCAAGATGTCTCAAATAATCCAAATATTGACCTGCTTCAGTGTACACATGTTTTACTTCGAGTGTGATAGGGTTTCGTCTCATCCTTAACTCCCGACCCCTAGGCAATGACCGGAAACCCCCTCGAGGCTCCACTCCCCGTCGGTTGGGAGGGTGAGGTCTCTACACCGGTGTCCTCTCCCCTCCTCCTCCTCGGGTGAACCGAAACCAGTGTCTTGAGTTCTCGGACCGTCACCCGATCCCGTCCGTCTACCTACCACCTCATCCTCGGAGACTTTGGTGGGGCAAGCCCCTCGGGTCCCTGACGAGGTGGTCAGGGTGAGCGTTACACGAACCAGGTCTGGATCTGAGCCCCCGATCACGTTTCCCGTCCGTCGTTTCGTCCTCCCTCCTCTGTGACTACACACCACCGGCTCCCGTGGGTCTGGACACCTTCTCCCACCCACCCCTCCACCCGATCGCCGGTGGTCCGTCGATCGTCGCCCAGAGTATTTACGGCGACGCCGGTTACATCGCGTGGGTAAACTACTGTAGCACCAGCGACATCAAGTCGAAGCCAAGTTTGTGGAAGTTCATCGCGTGGAACTCCGGTCTTCCACGCTTACCGTGGACCCGTTCCCTATCGAGGTCAATCCCTACACCGGAAGGAAAGTATCGGCCAGAGGAACGGGACGGGATGGAGTAGAGAGATGATCTTCCCAAGCTTACTGACCCTGGGACTTTCTTCGAGACCCTTCGATCCTACCACTCCCCGGGGGATTCTCCAATGATTTCTTCTTTCTTATTGATCGTTAGACACCAAACCCAAACTTCAGTCCGGGACGGACACTACTGGACTTAGTCAAGGAAATTAGTCGTCCACTGTCGTTGGTTTCTGGATGGAATTTTATATGAATAGGACGAGTCAAAATACCTGAATTTGTCATGTCACCTTTTTTAATGTACAGATTACACGTATTTCGTTTCAGTCGGGTAAAAGGACAGAACACAGAATGACTCGTACGTACGTTAGAGTCAAAAAGGGATTCTTAACAAAATACTGTTCGGTTTCCTTCAGTTTCTAAAAACAGTCACACTTATAGTTAAAGATCCTCCTTCGGACGTCCCCTTCTTTACCCAGACACTTAATTTTAGTGAAGAGAGTCCCCAGAGTCAAAGTAGTAGTCGTTCCACCATCCACGTCTCCAACTGACCTTCCTAAAGATTCCAGAAAGGATCGTGTGTAACGAGATCCGGGGAAGAGACGGCATGGAGTTTCAAGTAACTTTACCCCCCAGCTCGGGTAAAGAAGAACAGCAACCACCCGTCGTCGAGTTAGAGTCGCGACTAAACGCTAAGGAAGTACGGACGGTACGCGAACTAGGACCTTTGTGTCCCAGTTGTCCGTCGTGCCCGGGGACCATCGATTCTTTTGAAGTTCCCCCCAATGACAGGGAAATTCCTCCAACAGCCCCCTTTTCTTGGGTCTTCGAGTCCCCTCCACGGTCCCGTTCCGTTCCACCACTCCTGAGACTATTGGAGAACGATACTTTGGAACCCAGACAATAAGGAAATCGTGACGTCCGACGTACGTCAAAGACGAATCTGTGTACCGGTTCGATAGGGAACGAGAGATGAAGTGTCTCCATGTTCCCGTTTACCCCTTTGCAATTTCTTAGCACTATTTTCGTACGTACGTACATGAAGTCACGTCCGTACACGTGTTGACGTGTCTCCATGTTCCCTACTCCTGTGTTGGTCCCCGAGGTCCTCTTCGTCAGTGGGGGTGAGGGAGTTATGTGTGTGCACGTGCGTGTTTTCCACTGTGAATTGTTCTCCCATGTGCTTCCGAAGAACTCGGGACAACACGAGAGTGCTTCCTTTCTGAGTGAAGGTGTGCTACCGCAAGAGTGACCGGAATATGAACCGGAAGGGGAAGTACGTCTAATGGACGTGGGGTGATCACAAGTCACCCCAACCCTAGGCGTGGATCTTCACTGTGTACACAGTCCCTCGAGATGACTTAGGACTGTAGTGGACGGAAATATGAATTCTCTGTTCACGACGGAGGAGGGATTTGGGGAATAGGAGTGGAGTTAGAAGACTCGGTCATCACTCCCAAACTTCAACCTGAATTACTGGTGGAACTGGAGGTCGAACCACGCAGGGTGAAGGGCTTGATCACCCTAGTGCGCTTTTCCTTCCTACTACAGGAACCACCACGCTATGGAAGTCCCCACACTGTCGAAATCCAACCGTGTCGTCTCGGACAGGAGGGGGGGAGGGACGAGAGACGGTTATCATTGGGGACGAGGAGTGTGGGGTAACCGTGGAGTACTCAAGTTTAAGAGGTAGACCACCCTATTTCGACTACGACGCAAGTCTTAGTTTGAACGACTCAGCGTGTGTGACCACCTTCCACGTCAGTAGTTACCGTTAACTAACGAAGGGCGACGTTCGTCCCTATCTTCCATAACAACCATGTGCTCCTACCGTCGTCACTCAGCCCGACCCTCTGGGTGGGTGGGTGTTTCCGACGTTGTCGGACCTGTTCCGAACGTGACATTAGATACCTTTCGACGGTCTTACGTCGAAAGAGTGAAACCCCCAGGGAAAGGATCTCAATGCCTACTCACCTTCGAAACGTTTGAGTAATAGAAAACTCTCAAGACGACATACTTGTGTTTTCAAAGTCCGTATCACCCGTCTCCGGTAGTCATACATGTCTTCTTAGAACCAGGAACCCTGGTTTTTTTTTGCCCGAATGAGACTCATCCCACTCCTGTTGGGGGAGTAGAGAAGTTGGGTCTATGGTTCTCGTTGGTCGGTTCGTGTGGGAACTCTTCACTCTCAAACGCAATGACGTCTGTACGTTAGATCTTCCTTGGACACTAAGTGGTCCGAGACAAGTCGGTAGGTTCCAGGTGGGAGAGGGTGTTCGATGGGACGAAACCCGTGGAGAACGAACAAAGTAGTCGACACGGAAACGGAACGAAGAGTTACTGCTAGAACAGTAAGTAAGGTTTGAACGTGAGTCCGTACGGTGAGTCTATCGAGAAGTAGTGGTGGGCCGGACTGTGTACCCGCGAGTCCTGGACGGGACCACTACCTGTCTATTGGTCTTCGTCGACTCAGTCCTGGTTATAGGACGGGACCGAGGGGAGGTCGAAGTAGTGCGCTCCCGGGAGTGGAACGCCCCTGTACTCCTCCAAGTGTGAGAGGTCGTGTAGGTCCTTCTCGAGTAAGGCCGCTATGAACTACGGGAGGGCGGCGGTCGGTTAGACGGGCCAGTGGACCGACCACTAGACTCTGACGAGAAGAAAACAGATACACCCTGCGTCTCTGTTTGTTGTTCCGGAGTGAGGAGCAGGGGAAGTTAAGAGAATAGAGGTAGGGGTGAGGTGGGAGTAGGGGAGTGGGAAGATCAGGTGTGGTACACTGGGTAGAAGGGGGTACCCCGTCCCGGACCTCTTTTGACTCGTTTCGACGTTCCCACCTTCGACTCCCTTGTCGAATGGACTACGACCTCTTGTGTCTTGGTTGTGCCACGGGTGTCCTTCGTCGTCTACTCGCGTCTACACTTCTCCGTCCGTCTTTTCTTCCTCTTCCGATACTTCGGACCTAGGGTCTTCCCCTGGGTCCGAGAGAGGAGGACTCCTTATAGTTCGGAGGTCTCGTCGGGTATGGGGGGAGGGACGTTGTATTTTCCTTTGACGAACTCGACATAAGGGTCATTGTCTCTACGACTCAACCGTTCGAGGTCCCCACCCTCTTCCGGTGTGTCTCGTTTTGTCCGGACGTCAGTACCGTCTTCCGAGTCCGGTCGTGAAGGATAGTCCCTACCCGAGTACTCAGTCGAGTCTTTTCCGGACCCCCGGTCGACCCTACTTCCCTTCGACCCGAGGTGGGACAGATATCGGACCTGTCAAACTCATGGACCGAGAACTACGGGACGACCCACTACTTCCAAAAGTTACGTGGACAGAGGCTCAAGACACCCATCGGTTTTAGATCCTAAAGACGTTTTCCTTCCCTAAGTAGTCGAGGATCTTTTTCGACTTCCGAGGATGAAGGGTAGGGAGGACCGGACCTATGTAGACAGGTCGTATCGAGATTTTCTGTGACATCGTAGTAGATGTCGTTCTAAAAAGATCGAAACATCGTAAATGAGATCTTAAATACGAAATATCCTTTTGTCAATTTTGTAGTGTAAAAAAAGTTTATCTTTTTTTTAGTCTTCTCAGTGTACCGGTCACCCATTCTTCAGGTCTTCGGGATTCGGGAATTTTATGTCTCTCAACTACACCTTTCCACCTTCCTGAGTCAAGTGAATTTAGTATGGGATGTCTCCATTGACGTAGGTCTCCTTGGACATTATAGTGTAGGAGTAGGTCCAAGACTCCGTCGAGAACTATACTTTTCGACCATCCTGTCAGTCACATCATTCCGGGTTTGGTGTTCCAATTCTCTTACTTTACACGAATTGACTTGTCGTCCTCCTGGTCGGTGGTTTTCTGGAAAGCCGGAAGGGGGTGGAGATGAGCGATCGGATAAAGACATAAGTGAAGTCTAGTCAGAAATCCAGACCTAAACCTGACAGGAGGAGGACCGAGTTTTCTGGTATGTCCTTTGTTTCAAATCTCTCGTGTCCTTGCTCGGAGTCTGGATGAGGGTGGAGGTCCGGTCCGGGGTGGTCCGAATAAGGGTGGGCCCTGGGTGACGGGGTGGTCGGAGTGGCAGGTCGTCGAGTATATACTCGTGTTTTAACAAGAACTACAAGAGAAGCGACTAGAACGGTTTCATCCGTCGGTAATGCAGTGTGTAGAATATCTCCTTAAGCTTCTGGTACCGTCGTAACTGTAAGACGAACCACTGTCGACGGTCGGTCTACAACCTGGCAAATTGTACCTTCTTTGACCACGCTCGCTACAATCACTGCCCCGACGCGTGGACGACGGCCCGCACCTATTGTAACTGGGCTTTCCGCAGGTGACGTAAGGAGGACTCTCTTTTCTCATGTGTCTCCGACGAGTCATGTCCGTGTGGAGTGAGGCACCCCTAGTTGGTGTCGACGATTGTTTATCGGTGGGAGGAGAGACGACTTCGGACTGTGTATGAGCTTTCGGTTACGGAATTGACAGCCCGGTCAAAAGATTCTGAGGAGGGTCGTCCCCGGGTTCTCTTCCCGGTCTCGGTCCGACTGTAGACCGGTGCTCTCTGTCCCTTCAGTTCACCGTTACTGTCATCCCGTCTATTATTTCACTGTAGATAGCCTAAATCTCTTTATGCAAGGACTGAGGGTACGGACCGACGTCAAAGGGACGACGGTGGAGATATCGAAGAGTCATTCGAGGTCCGGGTCTTTTCTCTCTCTGGGACGAAGAAGAGGTCAGAAAGGTGATCGCCCCTACCGACTCAGGAGGTCTTCCATCGTTTCGGTCGTACGGAAGTCTCTTCCGAGATTATATGACTCCCTTTTCGGTTCCCCAGTGTCTCGACCCAGTGGGTACGAACAGGTCCTAGATTAAGGTCCCGTTCAAGTCCCTACTTTTTTTCTTACTTCTCTTGTCACTACCCCCCCGTCCCCGGGGGTGGGTGGACACGGACCCGTCGTCGAACTGTCCGGCGAATGGATAACGATGTCGTCGGTTACTCTACCCTACTCTCTTTACTGCGGTGGCCCTTCTCCTCTCACTGTCATTGCTCTCTCTCCCAATCTCTGTGTTGTGTGACCCCACCCGTCGTGTGTGGTACGCCGCCTTCGTCTACCCGGTGTCCGTTCCCCACCTCTCGTGTCGTTCCGTACGTTCTGTCACACACGGGACCAGCCGAGTCGGTCCGGGAGGTCCCGGCCTCCTCCCCACACCTACCCATGTCCGTACGGTCCGCAACGGTACAGAGATCGAGTACGGGGTGGTGGTCGGTTGTTTGTCCGTGTTTCCGGTCCGATATGGGTAAGCGGTACTTCGACCCTCGGTGACATCGTCCGGGTAGAGACTGACAGATCAGATTCGTGAAGGTCCTTCTTTTTGTCCCGTCGTACTTGGTCTCCTTGGATTAGAGTAGTCTCGAGGACTCCGATCCTGTTCAGGGGAGACAGTCCCTTCCAGTCACCGTACGTCCCACCCCGTCTTATTGACTCCGACACAGAGGGCCATCTCCAGACTCCTGTGTCTGTTCCTCGACAAGGACCAGATGAGACTATCTGGTCTTTTCGTCGTGTCGGAGGGACGGGCAGGGAACCACTGGGTCTCTTACGGAGTCCGAACGAGTGGTGGAGAGAAGGACCTCACCGGTTCTCCTTGACTTTTGTCGACTCAGTCGTCGGACTGAGGACTCTTTCCCTCACCCTCTCCTAAGCCGTCGGACTTCTCAGGTCACTTCCGAGAGTGGTGTTCTTCCCGAAAACTCTCGTTCTGAATCTAATCATGACGGTCGTACTGGTGATTAAGGTGGGCGATCTCTGTCTAGAGGGAAGAGTCTCCTCCCTAGTTGGGAAGTTCGTTTTCGTGAGTAGAGGTCGTTGATCCAGACAGTGATGTCCCTTGTCCTTCGTCGTTCCGATCCTCAAGGATCCTGACACCCCCAGGACGGTAAAGTGTCCAGGGTGACTCACCGGTCGTTGACCGACGAACCGGTTATGGTGGTCTGGATTACCCTTGGTCCGACATTATCGACTCGTAGGTCCTACGTCGTTCCCCACCCCTTGTCAGGTCTAGTTCGGAGACCCTCTTTCTCTGGACCGGGACGTACGACCTCTCCTCCCTACCCTCACCCCCGTGTCGACCGAGTCGGTCCCGTGAGTGGGCTACAGTAGAGCCATCTGGGCCCTCTACTCGTGGAGGGGGAACACTAATATCTACTTATTCGGAGGTTAGTACCGCCGTCGAGTCAGAAGCGTCGGGTAGCGAGACTCTTCTCTGGATCCTATCTACCCCCGTCACATTCCCTTCCGCCGTCTTAGACTCGGGACAGGGGATTCCCCGACAGGTCCAGTGACCGACCCGGAAAAAGGACTAAGTTGGGAGGTCGTTCACTGGGATGTCAGGAAAGTCGGTTCGGGGAGGGAAAGTGGTCCGGGGTCAAGGACAAATAGGGTATGACCCTCCTTTCCTCTCCCTGAATCCGGGTCCTAAGATTCCGGCAAGACTGGGAGGGAAAGGACCCTGACTCGGGTCTCGTCGGGGGAGGGGGAAAGTGTCGCGACTCGAGTCGTTCCGGGGAAGGACACGTCTGAGAGTTAGTCCGAGATCGACCACTCAGTGACGTTTCCGGACGGACGCCGACGTCCTTACCGCCATCCTTAATGAGGTCGACCAAGTCCGGACCCCGGGGGTCCGTTTTGAAATCCTCGCGATGAGAGTCGGAGGTGATGGGAAGTCTCTTCCGTCGTACCGGACTTGGAAGCTGAGAGATTAAGTGTTTTCAGATTTATAAGATCCTTTCCCACACGTCCCTAATCTCTCCTCTCTTCTCTCGGGATTCCGGGACTGTAGTTGGGTCTTCACGACGAGGTTGGAGAGGGTCCGTCAGTTTATTTGTTCGTTTTCTCGTCTCTTCTTTCCGGGGTCGGGACTGTCTGATGTGAAGCCACTGGGTTCGTCGAATAATCAATAAAGACTGGTGGAGAGAAACTTTATCTCTTCGAGGGGGAGTCGAGGGTTCATTTATTCTTATGTCCCCACAACACTCCTTCCCCTCTCGTCCAAGTATTCTAGTTCTCTAGGCAGGTCATCTTTAAGACTAAGGTCTGGACGTTGTATTAAGTAAAGACTGGACTTACGGATTTTTGTTCCCCGTCTTAGGGCCTTGATAGATTTAATAAACCCAGGTTGATTAAGTCTAACAAACGTTCCTCTTTTTCCCAAATCAAGATATAAAGGACCTAATCGGAACCACAATTGAAGTGTTCTCCCCGTCAAATCCTCTGAAAGTCAAAGATTTGACCTTTTATTTCACATAATAATATCGTCAGTTCCACAGGGTCCTACTCTCTTATTCAGAAAGTTTCACCACCTGTGAAGGGTAAGGAGTCAGGGTCTCTGGTCCTCTCTTTCTCGTTTTACCTCCATCCCGGGACCCGTTTATTCGTTCAAGTGTCCCTAGTCCACCATCCCTTGAGTCCCGTAGTCTCTTCGTCTCTACCACGGGTCCAGTCCTTTCCTTATAAATCAATTCCCTATCTGACCGTCGTTGTTGTTCCGTCACATGAGTTCACTCGGGTGTCGTCGTTGTCTCGACCACCCCCGTGGACCTCTTTTCTCAAAGGTCATACCGTTTCCAGTTCCGAAACTTCTCCTTTTGTGCCGTCCCACTCTGATTGTCACCACTTATTCCCTTTCGACCCCTCTGCATCGAACGACACCATACGTCCACATGTTCGTACTCGCCCACCACCCGAAAAGCGGGGCCCCTCCTGTAGTGCCCATTTCTACCAAGGTGTCGCACGCCCCCGACAGTGAGTTGACGTTCCTCTCCCACGGCGTCTCACCCCTGGAACAGTGTCAGGTTCCTCCGCCGTGTTCCTCCACAGTGACAGGATCCCCTACCCCCTTAACAGGAACGGGGCCCTCCTCCTCCGCGGCTCCCGATCCTCCAACAGTGCTAGAGTCCCTCCCCCGGCGGCGCGCCGCAGGGACAGACCTTCCTAAGGTTCTCCCAGAGGGAGAGTTCGCTTCGAGGCCCCCCCAGTCCACCTCCCGTAGCGGGGCGCGGGCAGGACGTTGGCGCGGGGCCCGCGGGGGCGGGGCGGCAGTCGAGGGAAAGACTAGACTTCCGACTCCGGTGAGGGCCCACACCCGACGAAAGGCGCATCGCGTCACGTCACTTGCCGTTTCGATCCGTCGGTCCCTCCGCAGGAGGGAGTGGGGCATACCGCTCTAGGGCTCGAGTGGACCACAGGCGCCGGGAGACGAGCCGGCCGGGCCGGTGAGAGGCCTAGGGTTCTACAGGCGGGCGGGGGACGAGCGGACGGGCGACGGAGCCGAAAGTGACGTCACAACGCCGGGGCGGGGCCGGAGTTGACGCGCACGCGTGGGCGGCTGCCGCGTCTGATGTTTAGGGTTGTCCGGAGAGCCGGAATAGAATGTTAAAATTCGCGGGGATCTAAAGCATCTTGATGTTGATGGCTGTCGGAAGCTCTGAGCTTCCGCCCCGATCCGCACGGAACCCCCTCTTCATCCTCCCCGAAATAAGCCGGGGTGGGCTTTATGTGTTAGGTCTTATGCGACGTTACGAGTGAAGGAAAAGGAGTAACTCGTAAGACCCTTAACATCAAAGACGTTAGGAAGAACAAGGAGAAAGTCTCAAACACTCTCGGAGTCGGACCCCAGCGATTCTCAACCTGTGCTGACTCGCTAAAGTGAAAATGAAAAGTAAAAGTACATAACCTCTTCCTTTACCGTTGGGTGAGGTCACAAGAACGGACCTCTTAGAGTCCCTGTCGCCTCGGACCACCCGACGTATCAGGTCAGATACCCCAGCGTATCTCAGCCTGTACTGACTTCGCTGAATCGTCGTCGTCGTCTCCTAATGACGGTAAACAACTTCGGGTAGACAATTCGGAACTTAACGACATCCGGAAAGTCAGAGGTCTCAGGCTCCTGACTAACGGTAAAATATGTGTGTGTGTGTGTGTGTGTGTGTGTGCGTGTGTGTGTGTGCGTGTCCTGAACCGTCATCTTTACAAACACGACTCAATTGACGAAATATTTACTGGAGACTAAAGGGGTTCGAAAAAACGTAGCATATAAACAAGATCTGTACTCGGAAAAGGGTCCTTAGTTCTGAATTCCATGCCCCGTCCCTCATTCCTTAGTTTATAAATCTTCTTTTCGATTTTAAAAAGTTTTATACAAACACAAGATGGAGTTGATATATGGATACCCGGACACTCCAGGAGTGCCAGTCCTGGACACACAGAAGATGACTGTCCGTATATACACCGAATCTTTTGGTAACCGTTCAACTCAAATTGACCTGTACCCTAAACTTTAGGGAAGAAACTATTTACTAGAAGTGTAAGTTCGATTCTCCTCTGTCTCGGTTAGGATCGTGTCCTTTCAAGACGGACCGAGAACGTCCTGGACTTCTTGTAGACAACCGAGAAAAGAAAGACATCCCTCTGTATGGTACAACGGAAGGGATCCGTCCCGGCTCGGGTAGTACTCTCCTTCGTTCTCGTTCTTTCCCGTTTGGATCAACGTTTAGGATGATAAGGATCTTAAGAGGACTATCTTTGGTCTTATACCGTCCTACTTTTAGACTGGAGGATGTCTAGTCCCAGTGTCAGAATTCGGTACTTCACTGACTTATGTCCGAGCAGATTAAGAACTTGGTCGTGAGTTCCGAATGAGGATGGAAAGATCCTCGAAACAGGAGTTGTGGATGGGATTTCTTTCACTTCAGTGAGTCAGCACAGACTGAGAAACGCTGGAGTATCTGACATCGGATTGTTAGAGGACTCAGGTACCCTAAAAGGTCCGTTCTTATGACCTCACCCAACGGTAACGGAAGAGGTCCTCTAGAAGGGTTGGGTCCCTAACTTGGACCCAGAGGGCGTAACATCCGTCTGCGAAATGACAGACTTGGTGGTCCCTTCAGAGTTATAAATGGGATGGGGGGATGGTTAAATCTCATTTATTATTACTATTATTATTATCATCATCATTATTATTATCGATGGTAAATAACTCGTGGATAAGATGACACACGGTCCGTGACACGATCCGTGAAAAGCATGTTATAGATTAAATTTAGGAGTGTTGTTGGGACACTCCATCCATAATAATAGTAAAATGTATACTCTTTTGACTCCGAGTCTCTCTAATTTATTGAGAGAATAGTGTGTTGGTTTTTCATCATCTCAACCCTAAGTTTGGGTCTTATTGGACTGAGGTTTAGGGTTCGAGGACACTTGATCTCATCTCCGTCTCCCCTCTCCTTCCTGGTTTAAGTTCTTTTGAACCTAACCTTACCTATACTATATGACTGATCATTTTATACCCTTCCTTAAATTCGGGTATTTACAAAGATCGACCACTCGGATAATTCTCACTACTTACATTGGTCCTAACCTTAAGTCCTCCTTGTATGAACCGCCATGCCTCCCTTTCTCAACTCAGATAGACCTGTACAGGTTCCTCTATAGGTCGTCCACTATTTTTATGGCTAGATTTCTATTTCCCGTCAATCCCTACCTCTATATATAACCCCTTAGTGGTCGTATAGTTACCGTCAACTGTAGTCCTACCTACTAAGATAAAACCTTCATTTATCTCTCCTTTCTCTTCACCTGGTTACTACCTTATGTCCCTGGGAATTCCGTACTCGTTATCACCTTCTTAGGAGTTCTCTCAGTCTCTACCACTTTGGTCTCCTCCTTCTCTTCATGTCCTCCGTCGGGGTATCATCACCGATCTCCGTTGGTACCAGACCCGACCCTCGTTTGGATCTCGAGGGTCTTCCTTCTGTTCTGACTCAATGTGAAGATTGTGTCGGGAATCCGTGGTGGGGGGNATTGTGTCGGGAATCCGTGGGGGGGGGGGGGGGCTGGGGTCCTTATACACAATTTACTTACTTACGGTTTTATGGGGATGGGATCAAATGTGGTTTTGAACCCTCGAATCCTGAAGTAGAATGAGAACTGTGGGGTCCAGATTTTTATACCTTCGGATCCACTCGGTCTTAAATATCTTCTCCGAGTATCTCTTTCGACACTAAACAAATTTACCCTCTTATGCCAATTCCTTTTTTTTAGTGGGGTGTTTTGGACCATGAGATAGACTTTAGGGTCTTCAGGAGGACGGGTTGGAACGAGACTCAATACTACTGACACTTTTGTGACAATCAACGGACCCCATAGAACACGACTCAGGTCGAATACCCGAAATAAGTCTATCCTTCTACTACCCGTGTACGCACTCTCCACACTCCCGATACTTCTCTCTTTTCAGTCCCCTGGTCGGGGTGTTAGACTCTCTCCTGACCCTCTCTCCCAGGTCGGGAGACCAGTCCCTGGTCGGGACTCCGAATTCACTTGAACGTATCCGTGCACACACACACTCTCTCTTTCTTTCTCTCTGTCTGTCTGTCCCTCTTTTTCCCTCTCTCCCTTACTCTCTCGTCTCTTGAGACCCCTTTCCCCTTGTCTCCGAGAGCATCCACCCACTCTCCGACCCCACTAAGAGTCTTCAGATCACTGAACTGTACAAACAACTTCACACCCATACCCCCGACTTATAGGAACCTTTCGGGACTCCCCGACGACTTCGTTCCAAGGACCAGAGGAGTCTCCGACCCGGAGGAGAGCGACCCCTGAGTGTCTTTCAGTTTGTCGGGCTTTAAGAACCGACGAGGTCCGGGTCCTTTTTAACCCTCTCCTTTTTTCTTTTCTTTTCTTTACAAAGTCGGGTCTCCACTCTACTCGGACGACTAATCGTCCCAATCCCCAGACTTCCTTGGTCGTGTACCCCGTCCGTACCCCACCCACATCCAAACCCACGTCTCGTCTCTACAAGGGACCCTAGACGATCGTCGAGTTCGTTGACTCCCCCGGGAGACCCGAAGACGATTCCAACGCACGTCCGTCCCAATCATACGTACTAATGACCTCCCCTGACGTCGAGATCCCACGTCCCGACTCCGTCATCCACCCCTGTCAATCCTCCTCCCCGTCTACTTCGTTCAGAAAAAACCACAGTCATAATTCCCTTTTTCAGTTCTTAGTACGTACGTTCTAATTATCTCCCTACTACGGCGATTTACTTACCACTTTTCCTTGACCCTCTCCCCTCCGTCCCTACTGCCCATACGTCCAGAAGTTCCCGTGAAGACCCCAGTTAAGAACTTTATACACACATGCCCCAACTCCCTTCCATTCCTCGTCGTGATCGGTAAACCCAGGGTCCCTGTACTTGCTAGGACCCTTCAGGACGCGTCGTCAATCACCCGTCTCCCTGTTCGACCCCGGCCACCGTCCAATTCCCGACGTAACGGCTAGTCACCCACGTGGGGTGGGAGCGACGTGGGTCGCTCGTCAATCGCGCGGACCTAAATCAAGGTAAATAAAGGGAAAGTCCATGGTCTGTTTTATTTTTTCTGCCTGCCTCTCTCCTTGCGTCGGTCGGACCCCGCCCCATCCTACCATCACCCCCTCCCCGGGACGAGTGTAGTGTAGGTGTTTCTTGAGTGACCCCAAAGGGTATCGGTACGCCTTCCTGACAGACGACCGCCAGTCAAGCCCCCCGTGCCTCCGGTCCAGCGCCGGGCCTCCCCGAGGGCCCCCGGGGTACCGGCGCCCGCCACCCCCGTAGTAGTTGTACCCCCCGGGCATCTCTCCCCCGTGGGGTCCCCCCGGCATCGAACCCACGCACACTACCGACGCGTCCGACGACCGGTCGCTCACCACCGACGCCACCGATACGAGCGACCGCCGTCCTGGGCTCGCGAGCGACCCGCGGGCGAGGGCGCCGGGGGCGTCCGACGACGCCCAGCACACCAGGCTAAGCGACGGTGACGGCGGGCTGAAGCTCAGGGGCCGGAATCCCAGGAAGAGGAAGGCGGCCAGCGACGGTGATGCTAATCTCGGTGACGAGGCCGACGGACGTCCCCTGTCCGTCCCTGCCCCACCCTCTGTGAGTCTCGAACACCTCCTTCGGACCCCGAGCGGGCACCGGGAGAGGAGTAATGGAAGTGACACGACTGACGACCGCGACGGGGGCGGTATCGACATGGGGTCGAGACCCTTCGGACCCACGCCTAACATCCCCACACCTCCGCCACCCATGACCATTCCCTTTCGGTACCCGGTTCCCCGCCGGGGGCCCACGCCGTCTCCCCGGTCGCACAGGACCAGCCTCCGCGGCGACCTTGGCAGCACTAGCACCTCCCTCTCCAACCGGTACAGACACCTCCCTTCGGCTCCTGCGTACTCGGCCCAGACAGGGTACGGAGGCGTGGGAATTAGTCGTCTCTCTAGGGGTCGGATCCAGTCCACCTACACGAACCCTTCTGTCGCTGTCGTCACCGACGGTCTTACCCTTCTCCCTATCCGGTCTCTAGCGAGTGAGGAAGTCTGGGGGAGACGGTGGGAGGTCTCCACCATCCTTCCCTCTGGGACGTCTCTGTCCGGGTCTCTTTTGGCAGGGAACCTTCCAGGGCTCAGTGGTGAAGTCTACCAGTCTACGGGTCAAAGAGGACGAAGGAGTCACCCGACCTTCTTCCCCGTTTTAAGAATAAACCGTTAAAAGAGGAGTCAAGCGAATCTCCCATTTGTCATCCCTCGTCTCATACCCTCCGACTTTATGGTCTATCGGTGGTCCACAACGTGTGGACGGGAAGTAGTCCGTGTTATGCTTCGTGAAGTAGAGTACGTTCACAATAGTGTTGGGATACTCCTTCCATACAAATCAGTGTAAAAAAAAAAGGTCTACTCCTGTCACTTCAGGTCTCTCCAATTTACTGGTCGGTCTTCTCCAGTTGGGCTTGACATCTTCGAGTCTTAACGATTGAAATGGAAAGGTCTACTCCCGTAATCATTCTTCTTTCCTCATCAAACCCCTTTAAATCCACTTTAAAACGGGAGTGAGTGAATCCTGATTCTAGTGTGGGGTAGACATGGTCCAAGGTCTCGAGACTCTCGACGTCAACGGGATCCCCGGTCAACAACCTAGGTCCGACTCGGCAAACTAGGGTCGGGAATTCCCTCGACTGGGTTTGAATATACCCTCCTCCTCAGTCCTCTCCCTCGACTCCGTCGGCTACTTCAGATGGTCGGTTTGGTAGGTACCAGTTCCGGTCTTCGATCGTACTCACCACCACCAGTATCCTTCGTCCGTCGACTGAACCACTGATGAAGTCGGTGATCCGACAGTAGGGTACCCGTCACTGACACACGAGGACCCGATGGGTTCAGGGGTCGAGAAGGGAAACTCGAACGTTATAAGGGTTGACTCATCTGGAGCCGGTCATGTTTCCTTTTCCGGACAAGACGGTCGTAGAGGGACTCGAGCCGAAGACCACTGAACCAGGTACCCATCTTCTGGTCTTACGGGAACCCTACCTGTCATAGAGTGTCATAGAGACTCGTTTTCGGTGTGGATAGGACTCTTCGAAATACACGGAGACTTCCAAACCCCGGTCCCGACGGAAGAGGATTTATTACTATTATTATTAATATAAACTAACTCAGATTCCTCAGTGACTAATATTCTACGTGAGGTTAAAGTCTATAACTTTACACTTTTTTACAAGAATCTTAGTTAATTTATACTATTTACCCATTCGAAAAAGAAAATCTCGTTAATGACACCCGGTTTGTACCGCGATTTTCGTAATATATGTAATTCGAATATAGTAAGAGTTTTGTTTGGATATTCTATCCAAAATGATAATTGAGGTAGAATGTCTAGTTCTTTAACTCCGTGACTCTCCCATACAGTGAATGAGTACAAGTGAGTCATTCCCACCTCGATTTTAGACTTGAGTCTTGATAGATTAAGGTTTCGGAATACGTAGATAATAAGGAGGAGGTACCCCGGTACGACCTCGACGACTCCGGGTCCCTGTGAGGGGAGGTACGTCCCTGAACATGAGGTGTTCTTGTCGGAAAGATCACGGAACGTGGATTCGACTTCGTCTCCGTCTTGACCGAAGACTCCGACCCGAAGTCGAGGGTTAGGACTCGGAACGACAGGACAAAACTCCTGAGGGAAGAGATTCCCGACAGATGACCGAGACCTCTTACCCCGAAGGGACGTCTGAAGACGAATTCTTGGGAGTGACCGAAACATAACAGAGTGCTAGTTCAGGTCTAGGGAACTATGTCGAACGTCTTAGGAGATGTCCGACCGGGACAGTGTCTAAAAGGTCGAAGTCACACTCCGTATCGAAGTCCCCTCGACTTCCGTATCGAAGACTCCTCCGACCCCTGAACTCCGGAGACCGGTCGAGCAAAGACAGAATCACCTTAGACGACACTCCCACTCGTCCTTAGTTCCGATCCTTGAGACTGACCGGAACAACCCCGTTACAAAGACGTCGTGACATATGGATCCTGTCGGGACTACACCACCCTTCTTGTTTCCGAGACCTCGATCTTTCTGGATCTGAGTTCCAGAGCGAAGAGACGAAAGTCGACACTTTGGACCTCATCTGATGAATTGAATATATTCAGAGTCAAAGGAGTAGACTTTTGTCTTAGTAGAGGAGTTCCCGAAATCCCTCCAACACTCCTAACTCACTCTCACTCTATTACGAAATCTTTGTTGGTCGTACCACGGTCCGTGTCTCGTCCGTGAGTCTTTTGCGGTCGGGGTTCCCCCGACCCGTCCCTTCACTTCTTCTTGACCACACCCGAGACGGATTCTTGACCAGACCCGAGACGGAGATGGTGTGTCTTGACAGTCCAGAACTCCGAGGGGGTCGAGATGACGGGGGATTAGACCCAAGGGATCTCAGACGACGGTGTAGGTGGGTCCGGTGAGGGTGAAAGTTGGTCCTCTGCCCCGTTCCTCCGACCCCTCCGTGCATGACGGTGTCTCCAGCGGCTTCTACATCATTGTGACGAGCCTCTTCCACTAGAACAACTGTCACACCGCCTACTTCGGCCGAAAGTCGTCCAACGACCGTATGAACGCCCGGAGAGCGGCCAGTCACTTCGGAAGGTGTAACACCATGTCGGTCAGGTGGTGTAGGCTCGGACTCCCGTTCCGACGGTGAACTAACCCTCCGGGTGGTCTGGACCCGAGAAGACTGGAGTATCCTCGGTACTCCGACCACGACTAAGGTTGAGGTTCCCCACCGGGTTCCCTCAAGAACCCAGGACCGGACGGGGCGGGGTGGTGAAAGGTGGGGTAGGAAGTAGGGTGGTACCCCGGGAGAGTGGCTACTTTCGCAACCCCTACCATTAGAACTCGGTGTAAGCCAGTGCCTGGAGATCGGGCCTAAGTCCCCTCCGGTACCGAAAATGATACCGTCGGTACAGTGACACCTACCTGTCCACCTTCAGTAGATCCGGACCCCCACCCTCCATCTTACCACTCCGTCTTTCCCCGATACCTCAGTTCATGTGTCCTCAAACGTAAGGTCGAGATGACGGATTATTGTACCTGGTTACAGTCCGTTTAATGGTTGTAAACCCTGTGAGTCAAAGGGGAAGACATTTTTATCCCTGAAATTATAGATAAAATGTTCCTATAAACTTCTCTCTTAATTTATTATATTTACTTCCACGAATCGGGTCACATGTTACATACGACACTATTATCTTTCCGTCAGTAAATGACTCGCGAATGAAATACGGTGTGTGACACGAACTACAAAATGAACATAGGAGAGTAATTTGGGATCTTCGGACCATTTCACGTATAGTAGTCAGGGTAAAATGTTCTCCTTTGACTCCGAATGACCCACGAGTCATGTCCAAGTCTTCGTTTGCCAAACCACTCCCAGTCACAGGTGACTCCCTTTGACGTCTCACTCCACCGACCTTGTCTGGCTGAGAGGAGAGGTCGAGGGAGCCTACGAGTTCGTTCTCAGAGGTCCACCCGGAAGTCGTCAGGGAAGGTCGACCAGGATACACGACCTGGGTCCCCAGTCCCAACCTGTGAGTGCGAGACACAGTCCCTACCTCGACCACTACCTCCTCGACCACCTCCACTACCACGAGTCCCTCCCCGAGTACGGCATCCGTCCCTTCCACGGCCAGTACCGACGTCACACCCTCTGGGTCCGGCGCCCCAGTTACCCAGCCTACCCGAGTGGACGCCCCTCCTACTCCTCAGTCCCTGATGGACGGGACGGGTGACGGACCGGGTCATCCCATCCACACTCCAAGTCCCATTGTGTCTTCCTTCCTCTCTGGCCCGAGTGTATACGATTCGTGGTCGAAATCCCGGGTCAGAGGGTAGGTGAATGAGGACCCGTCACACTTCGTGGGTGCACCTGAACCCAGGGTCGTGAACCGATGTCAGTTCCACTACCCGGACTTTCGTTCCCACAGGGATCACTCCCGTCCTACACACCTCCGGTTTGGTTCGGGGAAGGGACAATCAGTCTTTATGGACGGGAGAGGAAGGGTTACGGTAGGTATGGGACCAAACACATGTTAAAGGGCTTCATGAGCCTGGCGCAGTAGCAATGAGTACAAGAGTTTCAACTAGAGCAAATGGACCCTTTTTCCTGGTCCTCACCTTATGCGTCGACACAACCCCTCTACCATCCCTTCGATTCAAACCACCCGATCCCCCAGAAGGGGTATGGTTCTTCGTCCTATGTCTCCCACACCTGTAAAGGGGCAGAGGTAGGTATGGTGGTGGGTCCCACCCGTTACCATGGACATTGTCGTACAGAGGACCGAGTTACGCAGGTAGTCGTCGGTGCCGGGGTGGGAAGTACTACCTCGGCTACATCTACGGAGGTAGTGGTGCGAGCAACGAAACCGGGTGTTACCTCTACGGGTTCTTCAATATGAAAAGATGTCCCTCATTATTCTTGAACTCTGTCCTTGTTGCAAGGATGGGTCTAAGAGGGAAGTAATCTTTTCCCATCTTTCCCTGTTCTTGATTGTAAATAACTTGAACTTAGTCCGTGACATAAGACGTATGAGTTTGTATGAAAGTGAATTAGGAACAACCGATGCTCCATCCTTGAGTTAGGACAAAATGTCTCTTCTGTTTACTCCACGTCTCTTAAACTCGGTACTTCACCGTCTCAATCCCAAGTTTGAGTCTAAATTTAAGGTTTCAACCCCGAGAAAAGTGATGTAGGACGATGGAGGATTTCTTCTTGTGGATCCCGTCTTTAGTCTCTGGTTCTTACATTCCCTACCTTTAACCTTTCACCCCTTCGTAGTCTTAGTCAAATCCTTCGGAAGGACCCACGGTAAGAGACGAAGGTATCACGAATAGAGACAGTATCGAGACTAGTACTCTATGACTTACCTAGTCACATACATCGTCAAATACGAATACTTTCTCTCGAGGAACTCCCTTCCCTTGTATAGCACATAGAGAGACGTGAGGGCCACACCGTGCATCGTCCACGACCTTTCACAGTAAAGTGCTCTGAGTGGGTACAACTCTCACTGCCACTACTACAACTCACTGTACCACCTCAGGCACTACGACGACTTCCTACTTCTGACCTTATCTGTCTCCGGGACTCGTCGTCCGTCCCCACCGTCCTTGAGTGACGAGGGTGGCTCGAGAAGGAGTTCCGATCGGGAGTCGTGGTGGAGGGGAGATCCTACGAAATGGGACTGGGTTCCCCTACCTAGCTTCCTTCGTGTTTGAGAGCAGAACGACCCCCGTCCCCCCGAGGTAGACGAGGTGGGTGGGGTCGCAGAACCGGGGTATGGGCGAGTTAGGCCCTTTGGAAGACGAAGGCGGCGGCAGCGAACACAGAAGAGTAGTCCGCACTCCGCGACGAGACGAGACACCTCGACGACTTGGACACCCCGGGTGTCAGCAAGGGGTGGTCCGACCGGGTCGGGATAGGGTTTCTCCGTAGCGTCCCGGGCCCAGGGGTGGTGTTTCGGGTGTAGGACGGGTCTCCGGGTCGTAGGAGTCCCCAGTCCCGAGGATGCCCAGTGAACAGGGTGTCATGGGTCCTTTGGTTTCGGGGTGGACGACCACCTTAGTAGGAGTAGACTTAGTTTCTTCGACCACCAGAGGTTGAGCGACGAGTAGTCCCACCTCCTCGACAGTATTGGGGGACCGAGAGCAGCGGCGAGGGGGAACCGTCAAGGTAAGTCGGCCCAACGACGTTCCCTACCTCCGTCGACCCGAGTGTCACGAACTACTTCCTCTCTCCCTCCGTTCCTGCTCGGTCCCCGACATGACCCCGGTCCGGATAGGTCTCGAGTCCTTCCTTCCGTCTCTCAACCCATCGACCCACCTTCCCCGTCCCTCTCTACGACCCCCACCCCTTCCACACCCAAGTCCCTCCTGCGTGACACGAGACCCGGTAGGGAGGCCGCACCGGCGAGAGCGACCCGCCTGTGGTTCCTCAGACAGAGACACAGTAACAGGTCCAAGAGGACCGACGGGGGTGGTCGCACTCCCGACATCCCTTCTCTCCTGAGCCACCCCCTCCCGCGTCCGACCCCCGGGGGAGGGGGTCGGTTCGACTCGACTCCGTCGGGAGGGGGATCCCCGAGAGGGGTGGGAGGCCAGTGTGAGTGACCTTCCTACCCCCGGCCCTCAGCGGCTACGGAGGACACGCGAGGTACCCACCACCGTCAAGACGGCCCGACAGTCGTGTCTTCCCGCGACCAAGACCCACACTCGGAAGTCGGCTGTGGTCGACTACCCCTCTTCTACGAACCCATGACCCCGTGTCTCCGGGGTCCCTTTTCCCCGATCGACCGAAGACCGTCCCGTACTTCTGAACCCCTCTTACTTCGTCCCCGGTACCCCCCTCTTCTCTGCCCTGACACGTTCCAGTCGACTCTGCTACTCCTCCGACTTTCCGTACCCGACCGCTTTACCTTACCCTCGCCTCTTGTTCCCAGTCTTCAGGTTCCATCTCCAGCCGTGCACTGTCTTCCTTTGGACTGGTCACGGTGTTTCCTGTCTCCTCTGCAAAAAACAGAGGTCACACATGAAGACAGGGAAAGGGGTGAAGGGTGGTGAGAGTGAAAAGTGGTTCCGATATTGTACTAGACCTCACTCTCTCAAGTCAATCTTTTGAGTTCCTTCTAAGTCTATGACTTCTTGGTTTGGTGCCAGAGTCGTTACGGAAAGGAGGTAGGTCGAGTGACGTCCTTACGTCCACCTCTCTCCCAACTCCGCTCGAGGAATGGGTCCTGTGGTGGGCCGGTAACTTCGTCCCGTCGAACCGTAACAGTAGGCTCTAGAGGAGGAAGTGGTGAGACGTCCCTTTCCTCCCGCAGTCTGACTCGAAAGGCCCCACCCTTTATGTTGGGGTTGAGAGTCCCCGAGGAGATGGGACTTGACCCTTAGTTTGGTGGTCGTATTCGGACAAGTTTACCCTCGCCCCCGCCATTGGGTCCTTGTCTAGAAATAGTGGTGGTCTTCCTGTGGTCGGTACGGGCCCGGTCGACGGAAGGACCCCGTAAGAGGACCGGTAGCTCACTGACGTTTAATGTGGACTATTTAGTGACAGGGGTAACTCGCGTCAGTGGGGATTTTAGAGTTCTCGCCATGAGTAGGGGGTTGTACCGAGAGGACACGATCTAAAATAGAAAGGGAGACTTGGATTTGATCCCTTTTTGTGTGGGAATAGTGACAGGAGAAGAGTCGACCCTTAGGACTGTAAGAAGACCCTCCACACCTACTCCTTAACTTCCTTTAATCTTTTCTCTTCCCCTCTTCCGTAAATGGTTTGTAGGGGGTGACGGTGATACTGTGACCATTGTTGAGGGAAGTAAATGACTCGTACATGATACCCAGTTCGTGACTCGATTCGTCAAATGATCATAATGAAGTAAATTATAAGAGTCGTTACGACATTTTATCTATGTCTACCCCTTCGGTTCCGAGTCGTCGAAGTCTTTAAGTGGATGTCAGTGTGTTAATTATTTACTTCTCGATCTTAAACTTAGGACCAGTCGGACTAAGGTTTCGGAAATAAGAATGGATAATATGGTAGAATAGGGGGATATCAATCTTACATATTAGAAGTGTAGTCGGAGTGACATATCTGTTATACTAGAACTAAAATAATTATTCCTTTATTTTAGTCTTTGAATAAGTTCCAATGTCTCGATCTACAGTCCCGACCTTAAGGTGAGATTCGAGTAGACTGAGGTTTCGGATATAAGAAGGGTCCCATAAAGTGTAATAAAGGGTATGTCACTACCTCCACTACACCCAGACACACCTCCCACCCCAACACCCTCTGTCACTACGCCCCATATCCACTCCGTCCATCGTATGTCAGAGTCCACACGTCAAACCGGACCACGTAGTCACTCCGTTCTTCAGTCTAATATTGATATCAAACCCCGGTCCTTTCCCTTGTCTTTTCGAACTGTGGGGGGAGGGGAGGTGGGGGACGGTCTGACGTAGTCTGTAGAGTCCTCGAGTCTTGATCTTTCGACACTAGGTCCCGTTCTCCTCCTGTACACGGACCTCGAGGTTCGTCTCTCCCTTCTGTCCTTCCTCCGACCCTTCGGGTCAGGAGGGCGCAAGAATTTCGTCGAGGACGGGTCTCGATCCCTGCACGAACCGAGGATCACTACGAGTGTAAGGACCTGAGTGTCGGTTCAAGTTTCCGACTCGTATGGGAGGAGGGAGGGTAAGTCGAGACTGAGGAGTTGGGCTGTCGCTGGGGTTCTTTCGTCGAGTTTAGTAGGACGCATCCGCGTGGTGTCTTTCGGACCTCTGTCTTGTCGGATCTTTTGTCTCTGTGTCTGTATCGAGTCTGGGTGATCGGTCGGACTAGTGTCCCCTGGGGTTCGAACATCGGGGGTACCCTTAACCCCGAGTTTAACTTTCCTCCATACACCCGGTACCCCGTTCCTGACACTGGAAGAGACCTCTCCCAGAGTCGTGGGGACACCACCCTTTGACGACAACCCAGGGGTGGTGGGGGAGGGGGACCTCCGGGGTGGTGTGTCGAGGTGTGATGTCTACAAAGGAGAGAAACACCCCCAGTGGCTGTCCAGTGGTTCCGAGACGACTGAGTGTTACTAGTCGACTAGAAGTCGTCGGAACTCCCTGAAGTCTGTCCGGAGGGGGAGGGTGGTACCTCGACTTACCGAGTCCCAAGGTGTCGTGAATATGTGAGTGTTTGTGTATGTATGGTTCACCTTAGTCTGTTTAGACCCAAGTTTAAGGTTAAGACGGTGAATAATCGGGAGGAGAGAATCTCTTAAAAGAATTGAAAAGGTTCGGAAAAGAGTAGGACCATTCACTCTAAACATTTACGGACTGTATCCGGTCTGTATGTGATTTTGGATCAATAATTGAAACAGTTAAAAAACGTCCTAGGTATGAGAGAAAGATTGATCCACATTCAAAGATTCCCGTCCCTGGTTTGTTTAGACGAATAGTGAGTAACAAGTTAGTTCATTTTTCGGAAACGACTCTCGGGTCACCCGAAATTCAAAACACGAACGGTAACGTACCACGAGTTTTTCGTAGTCTGGACCTCGGACGGGACAAGAACCTCCTTGACTGGTTACGTGTGTCAAGTACACGCATACGACGTTACCTTCGCTAGTCTCGACATTCCCGTCGTCTACACAAAGGGCCTGTCTGTAGACGACTCATAATGACTCACATCCGAGGACCGATGCTGGTCCCATCCACATTCCTATTTGTCCTTATTCACGGTATTGAAAGTTTTCATGTTGGTTCTTCTTTCTTAAACCTGGACCTCTTCTAGTCCCTTCTCTTCATGGGGTCCATCTTCCGGGTCTCGGTCCGGTTACACCCTACACCGTGGCCCTCGTTGTGCGAATCGCCGGGCACGACAAGGAGGGTGTCGAGTACCGGGGAGATCATCGAACAAGAGGGTAGGTGGTAGAGGAGTCACGACTTTTACAAATTACAAATAAAGATATAGAGTTTATTAAATTCTCCTGGCCCGGATGGGACTCGAACTGTTTATAAAGACCTCTGGTCTACCCCCAACCCTCAGGAGTCTGGAACGTGTGGTCTTGGACCACTCACTCGGACCTCTCGACCTCCTCTGTCGTCGGAAGGAAGGGACTGGGTGAAGGGGTAGACAGTCGTCCCCAGTGTCCCGGGACGGACTGGGGAATGGTACCCCGATCCTATCCCCCGTCGGGACAGTGGAGGCGTCGAACGGTTCCGAGTCGTAGAGGGAGTCTCTCCTACATAAACAATTCACTACCACTATTATTATGGATGTCAACACACTAATTACGGAACTGAAACCTCGGTCCAAGGATTATTCGAGACGGTGAATGATCGACACACTGGAACCTATTCCTTCAATGACTTCAAAAGACACGAGATCAAAGGAGTAGATATTTGACTTCTATAATGATGGACAAGGTGTCCTGACAATTCTCCTAGACTTACTCATTTCTAAACTTTCAGTAAATCTAGTCACAGACGTGTGATATTCGTGGTATTTTTCTCAAATTATTTACTTTATATCTATATATGTAAGTAGTCGATAATCAATAGACACTGTTCTATCGGGATGGTCCAGAGGAATAGTAATTAGGAAGACCCCTATTTGTTCTAGTTAGAGGAGATGAAGTAAAAATGGTAACAAGAGTTGTGACGATTTTACCGGATGAGATTATAAAATGTTTTCTACCAAGTTCACGTTCATGGTGATTACTTACGTTCTACCAAAGTCCTCATAGACTTACTTACAAATTGAGTTCTCAATTTATAAAAATTTGTATCAAATCTTTCTTTATATTTATCTTTTAGTCTGGACACCAAGGTATAATAACTAATCCAGTTTGATTCTCACTCACCTGACTGTCACCTGAGTTTCTATAATTCAGTTGTCGCTCATCGACATTACCCCCGGGAGATACTGAAGTCAATCCGGACCGAACTGTCGTCGGACTCCTGTCACCCTTCACCGGGTGTCTCCAGATCCAAATCCTCCACCCCCGCGAGCCGGATCACCTAAGACCCTACTTATCTCCCATCTCTGTGTCCGGATTGGATCAGGGAATTCCGTGAACCGGGGTCCGACCGGGGTGACCTGAGGTCGACTAAAAGGGGATAGGGTATGGGACTCCGTCATAGAACCAGAGAAGATTGAGGTGAGAAGGGAATGGTCTGGTTCCGTAGAGGGGTTCAGGGGGGTGGTGAGGGTGGGGAACGTCTACCTAGGAAGAAGTGGTAGAAGGTTAGCCCCCACAGACAGAGACCTGACTTCGGTCCGTTAGTAATGATGTGGTCCTCATGAGGTGGGTTTCCGTCCTTGTCGTTGTTAGTTCCTGTCAATCTTCGACTTATCATGAAGGGTGGAATATTTCGTGAAAGTGTGTATACTCGAGTACCCTAGTAGTTTGGGACTCAAGGTCCCCCTTTCCACTGTGCTTTTGTACGGTCCGTCTTCTGTCTCTTCCACGATCGTAGGGTCTCGGTCCTCCCGATCCCCGGAACCTCTCTTCGGTCTCACTACTTGTGGTCCCTCTTCTTACAGAGGGGAATGAGTCTAGACCCGGAGCCGAGACTTCTCGTGACATCCGGAGTCCGATGCCGACCTCTCCGTCGGAAATCCGGACATCCCGGGTCCTTCCGGAAGGGGCGTCCGGAAGTCCGGGTCACGGGTCAATGACGCCCCGTCCGATTACACTCCCGGAGGGGGAGGGGTCAGGGGACCCTCAACCTCCCCTCCTACTCCCCTAGTCGGTCCGAGGGGGAGGGTCCGGTCGACGATGTCTTGGAAGGAAGAGGTTGTAAGGTAGGGGAGAATTTCCCCTTCAGTGACGAAGGTTTGAGGCGGACAGGTTTCGGGTCGTCGACCCCCTTCTTCTGAGACGGCCCCCCCTCCTACTTGTGGTTCTCTGGGAAGGATCGGGAGAGTAAGTCCGAGGCTCCGGAAAAGGTTCCAGAGGAGGAACCGGTGGTAGACCTCCTTTCTCCGGAGACAAGACGCTCCCTTAGACGTGGACCCGATCGTCCCTGAGGAGGTGTCCCCACTCCGCGGGACGAGGGACTGTTGTAGGGCTTACCGGGTGTCCCCTGTCTCCTCTGTCGATTCATTTGTAGTCTCGACGTCGGAATCAAATTCGGACTCGTTGGGAGTCGGTTAAGTTCCAGGGTGTCGTATCGGGGATCTACGAGGTATAAGGTTTATACCGAGCCTCAACACCTCGACTTTTCTACCTCTTCCGCTTCCGGCTCACGGTTTGTGGGACTCAGAGACGATCTTTCCACCGAGGCAACCGTCCTCCCGACCCCTGACGTGAGACCTTACCCATACCCCCCACACAGACAGACACACCCGGCGACCAAAGACTCCTCCACTCCCTCGAACTGACTCGACCTTGACTGACGAGAATCCCTCAACTTGCAGGGGAAATTTGGTCCCCCGGTCCCAGGGTTTGTTCTCCCCTTTCCCCTCGGGGATCTCCCCGACTTTCAGGTCGGAGACTTTTTCGGTTGCCCCCGGCTTACCGGCGCACCGGGGATCTTAGGTCTCATCCCGATCTTCGGTCGCAACGTTCCGCACCCCCCACCCCCACCCCACCGCAGGCTTGACCAGCTCACCCGGGGATCTTCGCCTCACCGGCCCCAGGGGACCTCCGCTCCGCCTCGGTAGGAGTGGGCTTTAGCAGCAGGTATCTGAACTTCTTCTTGAATATCGACCCAGCAACGTCTTGCGGGAATTTCAGGCGGTTCCACTGCGCGAGCCGCCCGTCCCCGTCGAAGTGGTCCATGCCGCAGAGGACGGGCAGGTCCACCATCTACTAGAACCAGAGCGGGTACCGAGGCCGGAGCCCGGGCCGCCGGGGGCGCGACGGACGAGCCCTCCGGCCCGGCCCGGAGAGCCCGCCGCCGCCGCCGTCGCCGCGAGCCGCGCCGGGTCGCCGAGTCGGGTCGAGGCGCCGGCCGGCGTCGCGGTCGAGGGAACAAGAGGTCGGCGAGGGCCCAGGGTCGCGGCGGACGGCGCCAGCGCCGGCGGCGAAGGCGAGGGGTGAGAGGGCCGAGCCGACTGAAGCCGCTGAGAAGGCCACCGGCGCCGGGAGGGCCGCGACCCGGCGCCGGGCCAGGTGAGGGGCGGGGGCTGGGGCCGCGCGGGGCGGGGCCGCGCCGGGGCGGGGGCCGGCGGCGGCTCGGCGAGACCGGAGCGCCGTCTACCGGACCGAGAGGCGGCCTGAGCGCCTGTGGGGCGGGTGGGTGTTCCGCCACGAGCCGAGGACGCGAGACCAGGGTCCTGGCCCCCCTCGCACCGCCGGCAGCGGATGCGGGGGTCCCCGACCAACCTATCTAGAGAGGTCCTACCGGCCCAAGGGCCTGAAAAGTTCCGAGACCGAGACCTGGGTTCCCCTAGCCGACGAGGAGACGTCGACCCCTCCGTAATTACATCCCCAACGAAACGAAGGGTCTCTTCCCCAAGACTGGTTCATAGAGACCTCCCATGTCGGAGTAGCTGGACCGGAAAATCCCAGAAGACTCTTCGTATCGACGAGAGTAACTCACATGGACTGTTGACGAATTCCTGTCTTGTTCTAGCTCAAGACTAAGGAAGAACATTGGAGTCATGGATTCACACTTCATCACTAAATTATTTACCTGACTTACGTCTTACTCGAATTCATACTTCTACGGACGGACTGACCCTGTACTTCAGAGTTCGGTCCCGATTCATATTAGCAAAGATTGTCTAGAGGAGTACGGATTCGAAATCCATTGAACAAATTATTTATGACTCACGGATGATACACGTTCCGTATGACGTACTTTCTCGTTTTGTTCCGGCTATTCCGACAAGAATCCGAGAAGTGAGTAAACCTTCCTCCGTGTCACAAGTCAACGAGTCACCACAGATTGAAAAACATTGGGGTTACCTGACATCGTTGTATGTCCGAACATTTATTTATTCAAGTCTCACTGTTTACGATACTTTTTCTCATTTTGTCTCACTACACTATCATTGTCCCCTTTCTCATTATACCCTTCAGTCTCTTCCCGAGAAGGTAAACGGACTTCTGGATCTTGATCATTCCTTCGTAGATATTCCAGACCAGAACTTCCTTCTCGTAAGATCCGTCTCCATGTCTGTTCATATTCCCGATTCCGTTCTTATTTGAACGGTTAAAACTTCTTGTTTTTCTTCCAGTAACACTGATGTTACTACCACCATCTACTCACAGTCCATCCGATCCTGGTCTGGTGTATCCAGGAAAATCCGGTGTCATTGTTCACACCCGAGGAGGGTGAGGTAAAACATATAACAACGGTTTATTCGTAAAGTTCTAATTCCTGGAAAGTCTATGGAGAAGTCGAATCTTTGGAGAGGTGTAAAACGTCATGAAAGGTTTATAGGTATCGTACTATAAGTTTCGAGACGTATTAGATTGGAGATGGATGGAGATGTCGGAAAAAAAAGTAACATAGGACAGATATTTCAAAACTGAATTTAGACAAGTTGGATGAACAATCGGGGACGAGTACGTGACTTATATAAAAGTAAAGTGTGGAAGGGAAATTTAAAAATAGTTTGATTATACGTACGTATCTGTTTATAGTTCTTTTACAAATTGTCGTTAGGACAAAGTAAAGGGAGGAGTGGGGCTGGGCACATGTAAAAAATTCGAGTATAATGAAGAACTAAATATGTAACACATTCAGAAAGTTTTAAAAATAAATAAATACCGACACGACAGAAGTACCGACACGTGTCCGAAAGAGATCAACTCTGCGTACCCGAGTCATCAACACTACGAACCCGAATCAACGAGGTTCCGTATACCCTAGAAGGACCCGGGTTCTGACTTAGGTACAGGGGACGTAACCGTCCACCTAAGAATTGGGGACCTGGTGGTCCCTACGGGACTAAATACGTAAGATCTGTAACAAATAACTAAAGGTTAAAACTACCTAAATGGAAAAGAGATGGAGGGGATTGAAGAATCCTAAAACCATGAATCATAACTGTAAAACTGATACAAAGGTTGAAAAGAAAGACCGTAATTAGTAACGGAACGAGAACGCAAACGAAAAAATATATCACATGAATAGTAATTCAGAAAGGTGTATTAGATTATCGAAGAGTTAAGTATAAAATGATTAAGTCAATTTACATGATCTATTGGGTAACCGAAAGAAAAGACCTGGGAAGGTAAGGTAACGAGACCAGACGTGACGACCGACACAGTCAGACACTTGTCGAGAGTAGGAACCTGAAGAAACGTAATAAGAGACTTAAGAGAAATGGAGAGGAGACATGACCTAAGGTCAAAGGAGTTATTAAACGAGGAGTTATCATTATTTTGTGTCGGAAACCATCAAAGGGAACTTTCGTACTCTTTATTTTTAAACCCCACTTGATAATACCTTTTCTTAGACTTTTTCATATATATATAATTATACGTATTTTGACTTACTGAAACGACATGTGGACTTTAATTGTGTAACATTTGGTAGATGTAAAGTTAATTTTCAAAACTCTTTTTCTAATTGACCCCTCTTTGAACTTTTCTACTCTCGTTCATAATTGTTAAAAGGAAGTCTTAAGACTCAGTGAGGTAACAGAAGATCGAAGGTCACAACGATAATTCACTAGTCAGACTAGAGAATTAAAAAGAATTCGTAAACATGTCCTGAACAAAAATTGAGAGAAACGTTCAGAAATCCTTCATGAGAAATAGGGACCCCCAAGAGTTTAAAGAACCACTATACGGAACCACGATAAGTGACACGATCCGTAACCCACTCGTGAAGGGTAGATCAAGTTGTTAGGAAAGAACTTAATAAATCATTGTAATGATGGTAAAAAAGGACAACAAAGACGTTGAGGACGATGTACAACCTGGAAGACCTAACTAGGAAAAAAGAAGTAGTAGGTGAAATAAAAATTTACTAAAGTGGAGAAACGTTCTAATTTTCATAAAGGTTTGAAAGGGGATAGATTAGCATGTCCATTTTATAAGTCTTAATTTTTGAGTCATTCATATATTCCTACCTGTATCATATTAGAGGGAGGATAAACCAAAACATGAGAAGGTCAAAAGGTCATCCTTTTTTTAGTAAATGGATAAAAAAATTAAAGATTCTTAAGAAAACAAGAGGTTGAAAAGGAAAAGTATCGTAAATAAGTCTGTGTAATAGAAGAGACTCGAAACTCTTAATATCGTAAAAGGAGGGATTTCAAAGGTCTTTCGATGAAACACTTAAGGAATCAAAGTTAAAAGACAAACAACACTAGAGATGGAAAGTATAACGTTCAAAGGAGTTTACAGACGACGACGACGACGATTCAGCGAAGTCAGCGCAGACCACCGGGAATTACCAGATAAGTGTAAATTCTCACTTTATGATTTTCCGATTAACATTTAAGACAGGTACATGTCCCGAATAATTTATTGGTCGAAGTGACATCCCACTACTCACCCCCCTTCTACCTAAAAAAAAACTTTGTTTTTATATAAACATCCGGAAAACAGACGTTAACAAAACCGGATCCCCGATACAGTCAACACTAAGTCTCGGGACGGTGAGTATATGAAAGTGAAATAGGGAGTAAAAGTTAGATCGGGGAGTGAGAGTAGGGGTGGTACAGAGGATAATTTAGGTCACCAAGATTTCCAAATATGAAAGGGACTCCAAGACTCTAAAGTGCCACGATAAAAACAAGTAACACGACCCGTGAGTGACTGAGAACAGTCAAGATTTTTGAGTACTGGAAACCCAAATCCTTTAGAAATATTCATCAAGAAACTTTTAACGGAGGGGTGGTAAAGAGGTTACTGATTTCGAGGATAGAGAACGTCTCTTCATCCCCATCAGTGAGCCGACCTAGTCTATTTCCTGGACCCCCCGAAAAAGAGTATGTGTAGAGACTAAGGGGAGAGGGGGTTGGAATCAAGAGTCGGGGTTAGGCATGGGGGAGAGGACTCGGAGAAAACCCAAGCCTTCCCGTGTGACTAAACGAAGAACAATTGTTAGTGGAGTCGTCCATCTCGGGTAGAGTAAGACGAGACGATCGAGTTGGAAGTGGAAGGGTAAATGAAAAAAAGGTTTTACAAATACAGAAAGTAAGTAACGACAGTGGAACAAAAGGAACAGTATCTCAGTACACGGAAAAAGCTTTTTAAGGAGACAACTGTGACTTTCCCCAAAACCTCCCTCATTTTTCGAGTACACAAGTTAGACGGTATGAGTTCACCTTTGGGTAACGAAACGAATATTACAAGAGAAGATGAAAAAAAAAAATTTCGGTGAGTCCACAGTGTTAGGACATTCGGAAGAGGGATTCGTGGGTTTGATCTTCCTTATAGAAGGAAGATTTTTCAAGATGTCCGGTGAAGACTAGAGACGGTGGGTGATCCATATTTAATCTCCATGAGATGTCAATTAACATGAATTGACGGGGTACTCCAGGTAGATATTGGAAGTGTACGAAAGATCAGTGATCCAGGACATAAACTGTTTCTTCACTTCACTTCACTTCACTTCAGCGAGTCAGTACAGGCTGACACCTGACATCGGGTGGTCCGGGGAGACAGGTGCCCTAAGAGGTCCGTTCTTGTGACCTCACCCAATGGTAAAGGAAGAGGTCCCCTAGAAGGGCTGGGTCCCTAGCTTGGGTCTTTGATTCTAAATGACTTATTCTTTTCGTTTAATTCGGTTTAGGGTCGGTGGGACAAAGAGGGAGAAGTCTTTATGACTCATTACGGGGAAGTGTGAGGACTTGTGTCAAGTCATACGGAAAGGAGTCGAATGAGGAAGATGGGCTAACTTTACTTCTCTCCGTTGGTAAAATAGACTACAGGTTCTCCCGCTGAACAATGGTCTCTGTAGACGGTCTCAATTCACAATTGTCTCACTCCTAATATCCTTTCGTTGTTTCTTGAGTTGTTCTATTCTGTCTTCCCGTACAGAGTGTCAGGTTCAATTTCGTCTGTTATAACCTTGGACTGTTTGAGGTCAAGATCTCAGATTATTGTTTAGGAACGAGATAGTGAATGATGAATACCCTGGAGATACTTGAAATCTGAGGAGAGTAGCCTTTTGCCCCTATTCTGGATGAAGTATGCCGACTACACTTCTAATTGATTTTATTGTGTATACTCCCCTGTTGGGTAGAGTCTAAGAAGGAGACAAGAATTCTTATAGGTGACGACCGGACTCCAACATAAACGTAGACCCCCCTTAAAGGAAAGTGACTCTGTGACTTTTACCACTTCCTTTTTCTTAAGACCTACTCCTAGTTCAGGAATTGAAATGGGAGGTTTTCAGTACTCTGGAACTTGTTTAAGGGAATAAAACTTCTACTTCTCATCGGGACAAAGGGACTGTCACCTGGACCTAGTTGACCTGTTTCGTACACTACCTGACCGTCCACCAATTACCTGAAATGTATACGAACCATAGTAGTGGGAGACTTCTTTTCACAAACCTGATCCTGAGAGATACCTTGAACCAAACCCGTGTTGTGAGGTCCTGGTGTTTAACCAGGTGTTTCCGACCTTTTCTTAGATCGGGGAAGTGATAGTACTGGTACCGTTGCCAGTTGATCATGGTACCGTGGTGTCATGGTAGATCACCTGTGTTGTGGGGAGAAGAGGGAGAGGTGGTCCACCAATTCTTTTTCGATGATGATGTAGTCTCCAAGTCTTGAGAAACCAGTGGATGTAGTTACCGACTAGTTAGTCTCAACCTCTCTTTGGTTTATATGGGGAGAGAGACAAAAAATTATAATTGTTTATGTTCGGCGTCTCTCCCGGTTGACGAGAGACGATAAGGGACTCCCCTTGGTCTCGTGTTTCGACAAGGAGACCAGAAGGAGATTGTCGTCCCGGACGAATCGAGGAGGAATCCGTCTCGACAATAGGTCGGGTTGAAGGAAGTGCGAGTGAGGGGTCAGTCCTACCCTCCGTGTACCAACGACTACCATCCTTCTTATGACATCAAGGTCGGAGACGAGGTCAGAGTCAAGTCTACCACCAGTGAGTAGGAAAACTTGATCAGAGAGTGAACAGGACCGGGTCTTTGGAACTCCAATTAGTTGTTGTGGGTGTCCTCGTCCGTCACACTGAAGTCAGTAGAAGTCTACTGAGGAGAAGACGGAGAAAATCGGTGACCTACTTGGAAACGTCGACATTCCTTCGTCTCACCTCTCGATGACTCCCCCTGCGTGTATTGGGAGGACAAGAGGAATCACTTATTGGTTGGTCTCCGAGTCCCTGGTCGGTGGACCTCAGATCCCGGCCCTCGGTCCCTTGGTCTGTGGGTGACGTCAGTCTCCTTCCGTTGGACTGAGTGGACGACTAAGAACGCGTTGACGACCGGAAACAGTCAATGGAGGGAAACCGACTTGGTCGAGTCTTAACAAAGGAGTCGGTCCTAGAGGTCAACCATCTTTCGGTAGTCATGGATGTCTTCCGGTCGTCTCCTCCAGAGTCCCCGGAACGTCCCAAGTTCTATGTTACCCATTGTCTCCTTCTCCGTCGTGCTAGATCACGGAAGGATGGTCCGGGAGTCGACGGAGGATATGTGACACGTCAGAGGAGGTTTTGTCTGTTCTCACTCGATAAGTGAGACTATGACCCTGTCCAGACTGAAGACATTGACATCACGAGGTGTGTAAGGGTCCTGTTGGAGGTTTACCGACGGAATGATCGAACCGAGGTTCGACATGATAGAGTCGTTACTCGTGTTGTGATGTCCATCTACTGTGATAATTGGTTTGAGGTGTACCTAAGTACAGTCAGATATGACACAGAGGTACCTCCAGTGGTTTCGGACAAAGTTTCATTTACGTTCTGATATACCGAACCCCACCATAAGTGGAACCGGTACCTTCACGATTCTCGAAGTACGAGGTTTTTCTTCAGGAGTTACCGACGGTTTCTAAGGTTTACTAGTCGCCGCGCGAAATACATCAAGGATTTCTGTCCCGAGGTCCGGAACTCGTTGACACCCTTTCTCCTCTTCGACGTTATATAAGGACTCGTACATGGATCTGGACCTGTCATTTCTCTTAGTTATTACTATTGTATCCAGAAAGTTCTGTTCTCCACCAACGGACCACCAGATCACCATCCTAAACCATAAAAACGACGATACTGGACCCGAGTTAGGGACTACTTCCTTGACTCTAGGACGTTCAGTGTTTTAACTTTTAATTTTTTCTGCTCTCTAATATGTCCGAAACACCTTGATACAGTATCCGTGGACCCTCGACGACCTTCCTGACCTCTTTTTCTTTAAAGGATCCCTTCCACTTCTCCCAGTCTACGACGTCCGACGAAGTTTTATAGACAAGGGTCAGATTTGCAAGTGGAATAAGACCCAGTCTAGTAAAAGTCAGCCTCATACTGTTAGGTCAGGTAAGACCCATACGGAAACCCCAGATCATGGTAGACTTATGACCTTAGAGTTTCCGGTGAGTAATGACTTTGATTGAACTGAGGGGACCTGTTGCTTTGGACGAGATCTTGGGTTAGACACAGGTCTCCGTTCCTCTTTCCTTGGTGTTCATTGTATATGGAGTATTCTGGAAGATGAGGACTAAAGGAAATTTCAGTTCGGGGGTTTTACATATGGACAGAGGTGAGTTGGGGAACATGGGTCGGAGTTAGAAACGAATGCCCTTAGTTGTCCCGTGTCATCGCCAAACCCAGATCGCCCCTTAGGTAAACAACGTCACCCTTGAGGTCCTGGTGTACCGAGTTATGAACGTAGTGAAGGAAGTCCGAATACAACATCCGTATGGACACCCCTGTGACCCCACTGTGGTCCCGGAAGTGACCGGGAAAGTCGTATGACATCCTGATACTGAAACCGTCCTGTAACCCCTTCTCCTTCAGTCTACGTTGTACGTTTCCCTTCTAAAACCTTCCTTCTTCAGATACGACTCCGATCTTGTTACAAGAGACAAAGTTTACGATGGTCGGAACAGGTCAGCGCTACAGTTCCCTTGTACAAGGATAAACCCCTTCTTAATCCTCTCTTGGAGGTGGTGGATCCTAATGGGGCTCTTCTACTCTTATCCCTCTCCGACGAGAATGAACTCTCTTAAATAGAGGTCCTGGTCTAACAGTGTTCTTTACAAGAGGAGGAACGGGGCGACATCACAAGGGTCCTGAAGTAAGACTTTGTGATTTTAGTTTCGTTCTTATTCAAGTACCCGGTTATAACGAGGTCCTGCGAAATTCAGTAGGTCAGGAGTGAAATACGGGTTGGTTTGACCTACAAGAGGAGAAGACAGGGTCTGTGACGAGGGAACCGGTGCATGGAAACTACAGTAGGTAGACACCTCTCGGACGGGCCGACGGATCGAGAAGTCTTAGGTATGAAACGAGTGAAAGTCAAAGTGAGAGAAGAAGGTACAACTAAGACTCAGGACTCTTAGGTCTTCCCCACTCTTTTTTCTTTTGCCTTCTCGGTGACTGTCTCTCGTTATATAGACGAGACAGACGTACTTATTTAATTACTTGTTCGTCAGACTAAGACTAGGGGACGTCTTCTTTTACCGTTGAGTGAGGTCATAAAAACGGACGTCTTAGGATACCTATCTCTTCGGACCGTCCGATGTCAGGTGACCCGGTATTGTCAGTCTGTATTGAATCCCTGATTTGGTGACGGTCATACTAAGACTTCACAAGTTTGAGGGAGTTTTATTGGACTAAATCTACCACCCACCGTCCTTACTCCGGATCGAATGGGGTATCTAAGACGGCATCAAGGAGGAGAAGGAGGTACAAGTACAGACGTCGAAAGGTCTCCATCGGGACCGGACGTTGAGGCTGAAGACGACCTAACATTGGACCTTTTCTGTGACTAGAAATCGTTCCCGGGTCCTCTTCGTGGTTGGGGAATCCTCCTTTGTGACCATAAAGATACCCCGTCTCTCTGTGTGTCTACGGGGTGTGGACGACTCAGAGTGTGGAAAGTCGAAGTGAAAGAGGAAAAGAACCAGTCGGGGTCTTAGTAGTGACTTGACTGGTAGTAGGAGTAGTAGGAGACGTAGACCTCTCACGTTTCTCTAGTGGCTCGGGAGTCCGTCGTACTATAGACCCGGATGATGGTGGACCTCCTCTTTTTTCCTCACCCACCGTGTTTAGGTAATTACACACCCTGTTCATGAGGGACGTTTCCTCTCACTGAAATGATTCAGTTCATCTTTCGTTTACTTTTGGGACCTAACCCTTAAAGTTAAGTCCGACCTAAACCACCTGTATTCCGTGAAAGACCGAGTCGTATTGGTGGTGAGTCGACACGGTACACCTCGTCCAGAATGGACCCTTCATTCCTGTGTCACTCCGAAGTCACATTGTAAAAGGAACTGGAGTCGTAACAGTGTCTCGTCTCTGACTACTTAGACACGAGGTCGTCGTTGAGCCTGGGGGACGGTGTCCTTCCGGACCAGGTCGTGGTGCAATAGTGGACCGAGTCCTGTCCTTTCTGAGGACCAGTGGGTACCGAGGTTAAGGTCTGGTCTGGTGAAAAGTCTGGTAAACACCTCTTACCCCGACTGACTGTGGTCGTCTCGAGGGTAGGTCGAGATGGTGAGGTAGGGGTTTAATGGTATTTAGGGAAGAAGGAGAGATTCGAGTCCGGTCTCTGGTCTTGTAACGAGTCGGACTGATGGGAGGTGGTCAAAATGTTGTTAAACTGATATATGACTTGAATTCTTGGACTCTTGGAAATTCTAAAGACCTCTAGGGAAAGTTCTTTGAATAATCTTAGTGTGAGGACAGATTTTCATCTTGGTTTAATAAGATGGCGAAAACAAAACCATGTAAAATTTCAGTCTTAGAATAACAAGAGAATTACCCCGTCAAGGTACTCTTCGTAGTGAAAGAATATTGGTTTCACTCAATAATTTCTCATATTTCTTGGGATCTGAATATTAGTCTTAGTTCATGGACGTAACGGAGAATACTCGGTACTGGAACCTCCCTGTTGGTGAAAATCGGAAAAACTAATAGATATTTTGAATAGATATTTATCATGGAGTGTTCCAAAAATACTCCTAATTTACTTTATTTCATGTGTCTTGGGGAAACATTTGACGTTACATGACTTGTCCACAATAACGTACAATTAATAGGTCAACCAGGACTTACACTTATGTCCCATGGGACCTTACGCTTCTCAGTGGGTTATTATCCGAGTGTCTGGTGTTTAATTTTCGTAGTGACAAAAATGTAAGGACAAGGAAGGAAATTCCGTCGGTGAGATCAAGGAATAAGAGTCCCTGATAGGGAGACATAGGAAAAGACCTGAGTACCCCAAGGGGGTTCAAGGACGAGGATCCTACCGGTCGAACTGGAGGGATGGATATGAGTGGTTGCACTGTCGGTCCCGGTTACTGTGACAATCACTACCTCGTTAACGACGGTTACTGTCACGGTCTTGGATTCTCGTGCAAAAGGAGGTCCTACGACGGTACCGGGTCCGACTGGAGTCCGGGAGCCATCTACAATACAGCCCTCACTCACGTCGAGACCCAACACGACAGTCACTTCAATCGGAGACCCCACTCTCCCATCTGGGTAGCCGCCTACTGTAGACGCGTCTGTCGTCGTATGTACACATCCAACCTCTGGGCCCGTGGTATAAGGAATCAACAATGTACGTACACCTAGACCAAAGGATTCTAGATTTACTCCTCTTTTTTTCCAGTGGGTTCGTTCGTTCTCTCTTTCTTGTAGGGGGTCATATTAAGAGAAGATTGAAGGAATTTAAGGGATGACGAAGAGTTACAGTGTCGGTTCACCGGACTCTGAAAAAAGACATGACGAAGGGGGAGTGGAGGTCGATAAAAGGAAGGAGGATGTCGAGTTATTTTATATTCTGCCCTGGTTTTCAGAGGGGTGGATGGGTTCCCTTTTGTTTTAAAGTGTAATGCACATTACCACCTATCAGTGCAAAAATCGTTAGTTAAACAACTAAAACTCTAAAAAATTGTACAGTGACCACCAGTCTACCATAACCCCTAGACTGTTTTTGCTTTTTACTTAGAAGACACACAGTCGTCCCAGATGACAGGGACTTCAACCACTTTTATTTTTTTCGTTTACTTCTTTCTCTCCCTTTTTCCGTCCCAACCTCCCCATCCCCACCCTTTGGTTTTCAATAGTCGCACTCTATTATAATGTCGGGAGAAGATTTCTCCGTGGCCCTCGGAAAATAATGGAGGAGTAAGTGATTGTCCGGAGCGTGTTTCAGTAGAGCACAAACTATCAGCTTCAACAGACATTTATCAACTCGGTGGACACACCTCTTCAGTCTCCCCCTACTACAATTCATGATAAGAGACCTTCGTTTGTATCGGAGGATCTCTGTATAGTCTGTGACACTGTCGTCCTGTACCCGTTCTTAGGGTTTTTTCAGTCGGTTACTTGATAACCCCAGTTCTGCTGTTATGGAGGAACGATATCTTGTCTATCCTCTCTCCCCCTCTTCTTTATATGGAACATTGAATTCCCCCACCATTATGTGGGAGTCTCAAAAGGAGCCACCTATACGTCGGAAACTGGACTCCTCGAGTGGACTCCTCTCGTCTACGACTACACTGTTAGTTCATTCAGTATCGCTTAGAGGTGAGGTAGAGGTGACGGGACCTTGTTCGAGACACCTGTTCAATGTTCCTGAATTGAGTAGAGAGGACGACTTCGGACAGTGGAAGGGTGAAGTTCCTGGGGTCTATTTGTGTATGGTCTCCCTTTCTTTTTGCAGCCTCCGGAACCCAGAAGACCTTTACCTCGTGGACTAAACACCGTGATAGGTGCCGGTGATGGTGCAACAGGAGTACTGTTGCTCAACCCACCGACCCCCTACTGAGGAACTTCTAGTAGCAGTAGTGTCTGTGTAAAAAAAGATCGAAGGAGGAATTGGATATTTCCTGTCCTTCCTCTATCGACATTTTTTCGTCAGGATCCCGAGACAACCAGGGTTTGGGATGGAGATGACAAAAGGGTAGGACTGGACACAAGAAGGTCCCGAGACCATTATAACTACAAACTCTACTGTAGGGGTATGTGGTCTTCCTTCAGTCTCGCGTGGTTCCGAAATCGTAGTTGTAGTGCCTCTTGTAGGGGGTCACTAGATATGTCGAGACTACATTAATAAGCTTGGTGTAACTCCCTACAACCCGCCGTGGTAAACCTAAAGGATTCCCTTCCCTCCCCACTCCCCTTACTCATTTGGTTTGTATTTCTAGTACGTCTCGAAGAGATAAGGGGGTGGTAAGTTGTAAGTGTGAGGAAACGACACTAAAAAAACCTCAAAGACGGTCGAAGAGGAGGTGAAGTTTCTTTAATTACTTGATATTAATTACCAAAGTCATATCACAGAACAAAATACATATATTAGAACAAACTACATATATTTAGAACAAAAGTCATATATTAGAACAAAATACCCGATCTCTTCGTACCGATAAAGGAGAGGTAAGGGACTGGGTAGGGGTTTGTACCTAACCTTGATTTTTAGGGTGACTCTGAATCCAATAAACTTCATAAGATCCCTGTTTGAAAAGAGAATATCAAGTATAGTGTAAATCCTCGACAGACTACCTCTAGTACGATTAGGATCGGAAATAAAGGATTCGAAGGAATTTAGGACTCTCAGTGAGAAATAGTTTTTCTAAAGTGAGTTGTAAACAATTCACAAATGATACACGAACCATGATTCGATCCATGGTCCTTATGTTTCTACTCCTTCTCGAGTTGTAAATCTTCGAGTCACCTTTTTGTTTCTACAATGAGAACATTGACCGTCTAACCTCGGTGGTTTATTTTTCGTTTTGAGTGACCCTGATTTGAAATACTCTAAGTCTTTTTTAAGTTTACGACAAGAAATTAGAAACAGTGTTGAAGTCGATGAGAGGAGGATTCACCTCTCTTACGGGAATCTGGAATGTCACCCTATGTTTATCTGTGTAAAAAGAGGGAGTATTAAAGGGGAATCAATGTAAGTAGGATTCCTTTGGTCCCTTTTTTACCACTTTGTGCCTTTCTTTTCAACGTCTCGAATGTCATTTACAAGGAACTAAACTCGTCGAAAGGTCGTTGTTTTCTGTTTCCAAAGGACTTGTGGACACCGTCAGTCTTTAAGGTCTCACATCAGTTAATCACGGTGTAACCGGTCCCCGTTCTCCTGGATCTCCTATTCTCTGTTTTTTTTCAGACTTCTGAACAATAGACACTCCTAGGAGACTCTTCGTAAGAAGGGGGATGAAGTTGGTGTTAAAGTGAGAAGACAGTCATAAAAGTTTGTGATCAAAATAGAAAGGATAAATTTTCATTAGTCCGAGGATGGAAACTACAAATACCTTACGAGATTTGTACTCAGACGACACGAATCAACGAGTCAGTACAGGTTACAGGTTGAGAAACGTTGGGGTACCTGACGTCGGGTGGTCCGAGGAGACCGGTTCTCCTAAGAGGTCCGTTCTTTTAACCTTCACCCAACGGTACGGGAGGGAGGTCCCCTAGAAATGTTGGGTCCCTAGCTTACGTCCAGAAGGCGTAACGTCCGTCTAAGAAATGGGTAGACTCGGTGGTCCCTTCGGGTTCTTATGACCTCACCCATCGTATAGGGAATAGGTCCCCTTAAAGGGGTGGGTCCTTAGTTTGGCTCCAGAGGACCTAACGTCCGTCTAAGAAATGGTCGACTCGATGAGGCCTTCGGGTTTGTACTCAAATTACACAACGTTAGACCTATGTCATTTGTGTCTTAAATGAACGAATCGTAGTCTGTCTCGACTATGTCTTGTCTGTTGGGACTAAAGATTGTGATCTTTAGTCAGTATGGAGGTCTTTGAATCCGGAAAAAGGGACATTCTAAAGGAAGGAACTAGAGAAAGATTCTCGGTCCCCGATCGGTAGGGTTAGTCAACGGGGTTTATTTATCGGTTAATCTGATAAACCTCCACCCCACCCCTCAGTTTCTGCCAAAAGGCTTTTTTCTTACATTCAGGAAAAGAAACTTTACCCCTGACGACTCCTTGGGTCGTTAGTAATCCTCATCAAGTCAGGTTAAGGGGTCACAGATCTGTTATGTCCCCTACGACCGTTGGTCGGTGACTTGGGCAAGACAAGAGGAAAACTGTCTACCGTGACTGACAGTAGTTTTCGACCTTTCCTTTTTTCGTGTGACTTGTTCTAGGTTTTGTCGACAATGATACCCTAGTCTGATCAGACGAGGAAAAAATCCGGGTCTTGGAGGGAAAACCTCCGTTTTCCTCCATTGTAAAAGAAAGTGGATTCTTAGAGAAAAAGGATACGTATTTTCGGCGCGTCGGAGGAGAACTCCGTGACTTAGGAGCACACTTCCGAAGAGTGTTCGTGAGCAGGTTCCAATCAGGACGCCCGGAGGGTTTGGGCCTCCACTTGTCGTGATGCGCACGGGTTTAGACGGTCGGTGAGTGAACCAGTCCCGAAAACTGGTAGAGAGGCGAAAGGAGGATTGGTCTATTTGTGCTAAAGACCCTTTCTCTCACCCGTGTTCAGGAAGGTCTCCGGCGGAGTGGTGTGTCATAATGAACGAGATCGGGACGGTGGATGTTCCGGGAGGCCGTCGAGAGCTCGTGCAGCGAGTGGGCTCCGACCAGGAACCTCTACCCCTTCTTCGCTGCCAACTTCGACAGCCGGTGGTCTTGACGAACATCCCCGCCGCCGCCAAGGAGGAGGCGGGGAGACCGGCGGGGTGGTGGCGACGGCGGCGGCGGAGGGCCAGGCGGCGGCGACGCGAACAACTGGACTGACCGATTGCGTGGTCCGCCGCGGTGGTGTCATCGGCGGTAGAAGAGAGTGCCGGTGGTGAAGGCGTGCCTTTGACTGTGCCGTGTGTCATTCCCTGTTTTTCTAGGTCGTGAGCTTTACGCTTCCTCATCGCTTTCTTCCCTCCCTCCTCGGCTCCCGCCTTCTTACGCGTACGCAGAGGGGATCCAGCCGGATTCCCGACTCGACGCTCCGTCTCTCGTCACCCCGGGTCGCCGCGCCCACGCCGGTCAACTCCGGGAGCCCGCCGCTCCTCCCCAAAATACCGTTGTTTACAACGGTAGTAAACAAGGACTCGGTTTGACGGCAAGAATCCCCTATTACTCTGAGCATGAGAGACGCTTCGCCGAGACCCACATATTAGAGGTGAGGCACGAACGCACGATTCAGCGAAGTCAAGTCAAGTCAAGTCAGCGAGTCAGCACAGGCTGAGAAACGCTGGGGTACTTAACGTCGTGCGGTCCGGAGGGACAGGTAGTGGTTGAGGGCCTCAAGTGAGTCTGAGTGCAGGTAGCTCAGTCACTACGGTAGGTCGGTAGTGTAGGAAACAGCAGGGGAAGAGGAGGACGGGGGTTAGGGAGGGTCGTAGTCAGAAAAGGTTACTGAGTTGAGAAGCGTACTCCACCGGTTTCATAACCTCAAAGTCGAAATCGTAGTAAGGAAGGTTTCTCTAGGGTCCCGACTAGAGAAAGTCTTACCTGACCAACCGAGAGGAACGTCAGGTTCCCTGAGAGTTCTCAGAAGAGGTTGTGGTGTCAAGTTTTCGTAGTTAAGAAGGCGCGAGTCGGAAGAAGTGTCAGGTTGAGAGTGTAGGTATGTACTGGTGTCCTTCCCTGTTTTTCTAGGTCGTGAGCTACCTGATCTAACTGATCTACCTGGAATCAACCGTTTCATTACAGAGACGAAAACTTATATGGTAGATACAACGAGTATTGAAAAGAAGGTTCCTCATTCGGAGAAAATTAAAGTACCGACGTTAGTGGTAGACGTCAATAAAACCTCGGGTCTTTTTCTTTCAGACTACGACAAAGGTGACAAAGGGGTAGATAAAGGGTACTTCACTACCCTGGTCTACGGTACTAGAAGCAAAAGACTTACAACTCGAAATTTGGTTGAAAAAGTGAGAGGAGACAGTGAAAGTAGTTCTCCGAAACATCAGGGGGAAGTGAAAGACGGTATTCCCACCACAGTAGACGTATAGACTCCAATAACTATAAAGAGGGTCGTTAGAACTAAGGTCGAACACAAAGAAGGTCAGGTCGCAAAGAGTACTACATGAGACGTAAATTCAATTTATTCGTCCCACTGTCATATGACGGAACTGCATGAGGAAAAGGATAAACCTTGGTCAGACAACAAGGTACACGTCAAGAATGAGCGAAGGACTGGACATATATCCAAAGAGTTCTCCGTCCAGTCCACCAGACCATAAGGGTAGAGAACTTCTTAAAAGGTGTCAAATAACAATAAATACATCTGAACACTCACGGGACTCCCATTCTTTACAGAGTGAGCCAGACCTGAGAGGTTCCACGGTCGAGTGCAATCCACTCCTCTTTCTTTTGCCTCCTGATGTTAAAAATTACACGATCATAGACCACCTTTTCTTGGTTTAATACACACCGATTTTAAAATAAGAAAATACTGTAGAAGTAAATAAGTTAGACAGTCGTAAATAACTTTGGGATGAGACTCAGAATTAGTCTAACCTTTATTTAAACCTTGGTTCTTGACATATTTCACCTCAACCTGCATTCGGTGTTCTGACCTCAGAACTCTTCACACCGTAGGATGCCTTTCTCGGACACTGACGCCGCGCAGTCGGTCCGGACGGCTTCACGCCCTGGAACCCCTGTGTCACCTTTGCCCCACTCCGTCAAACTCACAGGAAACCAAAATTCCTCGAAAGGTCGTTCCGTCGCGCGAGGAAGTTGTGCTCTTGAAAGCCACAAAGTGGTACACCGTTTCAAAGACGTTCCCAGAAATGGAATTGGGCACCGGCGCACCGTACAGCCCTAAGCCTCAAGGTTGCCGACTCGAAACAAAGGTGCGTCGTCGACACCGAACCGGGCGCAAGCAGTCCTTGTGAGGAGCACCCACACTACCCGGAACAGTAAAGAAGGGACATGGTCAATCACTGCCACGACTTACTTTTGATAAAGAAGTCTTAAAACCTTTTAAATCGAACCTCTTCCTTTCCGTCTCCCGTTGAGTCATTTACAAAAGTTGATTTACTCATATGTAACGTCTTCTACAAACTGGCAGGATGTTTGGGTGTCCTTCTTTCTCTTTTCTCCCCACTCATTTATTTGTCCTGCGTGTGTTCTCCCAACACACCCCCACACTACTTCCATACCTTTCAGGTTAACATCTTTTAAAATTTACTGAGGTCTGTGAAGTCTTTCACGACCGAGTCTTCCATTTCTTAGGCGGACGTTACGTCCTCTACGCCCAAGTTAGGGACCCACCCCTTCTAGGGAACCTCTTCCTTTACCGTAAGCTGAAGTCATAAGAACGGACCTCTCAGGGTACCTGTCTCTTCGGACCGTCCGATGTCAGATACTCCAGCGTCTCTCAGTCTATTCTGACTAACTCCTTGTGAAAGTGGAGTCTTTCACACTCACCATTTAGGTCCGGAACATTAAGACATCTAGGCATCGACCTATCTATTCCAAAATTGTCTACAGACAATGTCTCTGAGAAAGAACTGGACAAAATTGTTATTATTTTGTCTTTACCCGTTTCCTGAACTTACCGGTAAAGAGGTTTTTTTCTATATTTTCACCGGTCGTTCGTGTACTTTCCACAAATCGTACTGATTAGTAACACACGACACGACACGAATCAGTAAGTCAGTACAACCTGAGACGTTGAGGTATGTAACATCGGACGGTCCGAGGAGACAAGTACCCCTAAGAGGTTCGTTCTTATGACCTCACCCAGCGGTACGGGAGGAGCTAATTAGTACTCATTCACGTTTAGTTCTGACGTTACTTTATAGTGGAGTATGAGTAATGCTAACGACAATAGTTTTGTTTGTTTGGGTCTTTTATTCTCCGTAATCACTCCAACACCTCTTTAACCTTAGAAATATATGATAACCACCTTTACATTTTACCACGTCCAAGATACCTTTTGTCATACCACCAAGAAGTTTTTTTACTTTGTATGCTAATGATACAAAGGTCGTTAAGATGTAGACCTATATATGGGGTTTTTTCACTTTTTTTCCTGAGTCTATAAATATATAAGTACAAGTATCGTCGTAATAAATAAGTACTATCAATTTTGTACCTTCGTTGGGTTCACTTACTTAACTGTTTGTTTTCCACGACATATATATGTCATCTTATACTAAGTCAGAACTTTTCCATCCTTTAAGACTGTATACGATGTTTCATCTACTTTACGGTAACACCTGTAATACTAAACACTTTACAGTCTTTTTTCTGTTTATGATATCTTAAGATAAATATACGCTATGAATCTTATTAGTTTTAGTATATTTGTCGTCTTACTAACCCCGATACTCTTCCTCCTCTTTTACCCCTCAATAAATACCCATATCGTAAAGTCAAAATGTTGTACTTTTCTCAATACACGTTCCTACCACCACTATCATCGTGTTGTCTCACTTATATGAATTCCGATGATTTGACATGTGAATTTTTACCACTTTTATCATTTGAAACATAATACATATAAAATGGTTTTATTTTTTTAACCCTTTTTTCGAAAGACCTTTGGTGTTTAATTGTTTGGTGTGTGTATGTGTGTGTGTGTGTGTGGTGTATCTTTTTGATGTATTGCTTCATTTTTAAAGAAGGGGATGAAGAGAGTGAGATATGTTGAGGGTCTCAATATTGGTAATGTAATTTACCCATAAGAAAGATAAAGGGACGATCTAAATACATAGATCCGTATCTCAATATACGGATTCGTGTATATATGTGTGTGTGGTAAAAGTACATAAGTTTGTGTGTGTGTGTGTGTGTGTGTGTGTTCTCAAGGTCTACATATTCGACCCAATTCTTTTCCGTCTCCTTGGTCTCTAGTTTATTGGTTGTAAGTAATATAGTATCTCTTTCGTTCCCTTAATATCTTTTTGTAGATGAAGAAGAAGTAACTGATACGATTTCGGAAACTGACACACCTAGTGTTATTTGACACCTATCAAGAATTTCTCTACCCTTATGGTCTGGTGGAATGGACAGAGGATTCTTTGACATACACACAGTTCCTTGTTGTCAACCTTGGTCTGTGTCTTGTTACCTGACCAAGTTTTAACCCTTTCCTCATACTGTTTCGACATATAACAATGGGACAAATAAATTGTATATACGTCTCATGTAGTACACTTTATAACCCGACCTACTTAGTGTCTGACTTTAGTTCTAACGACCTCTTTATTGGAGTCTATACGTCTACGTCTAAAGAGAGATTAGTGTCTTTTACTTATCCTTTATTTTTCGGAGAACCACTCCCACTTTCTCCTCTCACTTTTTCGACCGAATTTTAAGTTGTAAGTTTTTTGATTCTAATACCGGAGACCAGGGTAGTGAAATACCGTTTGTCTTCCTCTTTTTCACCTTTCACTGTCTAAAATACAAGAACCCGAGGTTTTAGTGACACCTGTCACTGACGTCAGTACTTTAATTCTGTGAACGAGGAACCTTCCTTTCGATACTAGTTGGATCTGTTACATAATTTTTCGTCTCTGTAGAGACAGCTGTTTGCACATATATCAGTTTCGATACCAAAAAGGTCATCAGTAAATTCCTACACTCTCAACCTGGGATTTCTTCCAACTTACGGTTTCTTAATCACAAAAGAAAGTTTGACACCACGACCTCTTCTGAGATCTTTCAGGGAATCTGACGTTCCTCTAGTTTGGTCAGTTAGGATTCCCTTTAGTCGGGTCTTATAAGTAACCTTCTTGACTACGACTACGACTTCGAGGTTATGAAACCGATGGACTAGGTTTCTTGGCTGAGTAACCTTTGCGGGGACTACGACCCTTTCTAACTTCCGTTTTCCTCTTCCTTCGTTGTCTCCTACTCTACCAATCTATCGTAGTGACTGAGTTACCTGTACTTAAACTCGTTTTAGACCCTCTATCACTTCCTGTCCCTTCGGACCTCACGACGTCAGGTTCCCCAGTGTTTCTCAGTCTGTACTGAATCGTTGACTTGTTGTTGTTATTGTCATAAATGGAGTAATCAAACAACACTCCTAATATACTCTATTATATACTTTTCGGGAATCTTGTGACAACTGTGTAATAGTTACGTTATATTCACAATCGATAGTAATAATAATAAAACCGACATGACAAACCGTACACCCTAGAATCAAGGGGTTTTTTCTAAACTTAGGTACGTGGGATGTAAACGTCACACCTCAAAATTGGTGACCTGACGGTCCTTTCAGGTTCATAATCGATAATACTACTACTATACAAAAACAGATGTTGTTTAAATTAAAAATAAATTATATACCACCTTACATCTGTTTGATATCGATAAAAGTTACTAAGACATTGTAAGATATCAAACCATATAGTAATAAACAAAGAACAGACTATTTGTAAGTCTAATAAAAACATCAAAAAAGATAACGTTTATTACGACGTTGATAATTATAGTTGAAAGATAACTATAGAAACCCAAAGGGGTCACTAAGTCACCATTTCTTAGACAGACGTTACGTCCTCGGCATCCTTAGTCCTAAAACTAAGGACCTAGTACTTCTAGAGGACCTCCTCCCGTACCGTTGGGTGAGGTCATGCGAACGGGCTTCTTAGGGTACCTGTCTCCTTAGACGACCCAATGTCAGGTATCAACGTAACCTGTACTGACTTCACTTAATCGTGTAACTATAGAAATATGTAAACGTAAATAAAGAATTTTAACAGAAATTTTAAAAATTAAATAAAAACCGACGTGATCCAGAAGTAACGACACACACCGTAAAGAGATCAAAGTCACTTGTCCTCGATGAAAAGCAACACTACACGTCTGAAGAGTAACACCACCGAAGAGAACAACGTCTCGTGTCCCGAGATATCAACACCGTGTACCCGAATCAACAACACTGGACACCCAACATCTCGAACCCGAGTCATCAATATCGTGTACCCGAATCAACGAGGAGGTGTACACCTTAGAAGGACCTGGTCCTTAGCTTGGGAACAGGGAACGTAACAGTCCATCTAACAATAGGTGACATGGTGGTCTCTTCAGGATCTTAAACAAGAATTTCCTCTCACTAATCAAGTTTAACTTAAGTTAAAGGTACCGTCCCCTGTGAGACAACTTGAGTGACACTTCGGACGACTTGGAAGTAACGAGAACCACAACACTTATGAATTACCGATAGGTACCTTTTACACGGTAAAACGGGACTGTGTCCGTTACATACTCTTACGGACATGGAGACGACGGAGTATTTGTCTTACACAACAGTTTCAAACCCGAAAGATAGTTATACATCCCCTTGTCTCATATTAAAATTAAACGTAAAGACAATCAAACTCACTCCAACTTGTATGAAAGTATACAATTTTCTGGTAAACATAACCAGTTGGTGGTCAAGATCAAGAAAAACATTTAGTTATATAACGGTAATTCCAAAGTTTTACTCAGAACTTATAGTTCGTCAGATCTTACATTCGAGACACTTCTGACCCCGGAAGACAGACAAAATAAGGGACGACACACAGTCCACAGATCTTCTCATGGACCGTGTACCATGTACGGGTCCTTTATAAACGACCTACTTACTGACCAACAACGGTCAGTCATTCCCTCTCAGAATGATTGAAATCTGACTCTTCATCTTCATTAAAGTCCGAGGAGGTTCGACTCCGAATACGAAGAACAAAACAAAAAATTAACATCATTTTATGTACATTGTATTTTAAATGGTAGAACCCTGAAGGGACCACCAGGTCACCAATTCTGAGTTAAGAAAGTGACGTCCCCCGTGCCCAAGATAGGGACCAACCCCTTGATTCTAGGGTAAACAGCACTGTGTACCGGTTTTCATTTATTTTATTTCACGTAGTAGAAATTTTTTTAATGGTTCTACCATAGGGTTGGTCCCTGTCTGTGCACATGTGGGCACCACCTAAGTACAACTACATACCGTTTTGGTTATGTTATAACATTTCATTAATCAGAGGTTAATTTTATTTATTTAAATTTAAATTTTTTAACGGTAGAATTGGTAAAATTCACATGTCAAGTCACCATAATTCATGTAAGTGTAACAACACGAAGATTGTGGTGGTAGGTAGGTGTCTTGAGAAGTACAACACTTTGACTTTGAGACATAGGTAGTTTGTTATAATTATTAAAGGGTAAGAGAAGAGGGGATAAGACGACAGATGTACTAAAACTGATAAGATTCATGGAGTAAATTCATCTAATTCATCTGAGTATGTTAAAACAAGAAAACACTGATCAAATAAAGTGAATCGTATTACGGGAGTTCAAAGTAGGTACAACATCGTATACAGTCTTAAAGGAAGGAAATATCCCGATTTATTATAAGGTGAGATACATATGTGATGTAAAATGAATAGGTAAGTGACACTTGGGTTCACTTTGTTATGAACCCAACAAAGGCATGAAGTCGATTAGTACTTGTTACGACGAAACTCGTACTCACATATTCATAGACAAACTCAGGGACGAAAGTGAAAAAAACCCATATATGGGTCTTCATCTTAACGACCTAACGTACTAAATTAGAATTCGGTGGTATGTCAAAAGGTCGTCGACATGGTAAAATGTAACAGTGAATGTACGTATTCCCAAGGTCCAGGAGGTATAGGAGTGGTTTCGAACAATAAAAGAAACTTTTTCAAAAAGAAAATATTACAAGTAGGAATGTCCACAGTTCACTATAGAGTAACACCAAAACTAAATGTAAAGAGAGTACTGATCACTACAACTCGTAGAAAAGTACACGAATAACTGGTAAACATATATAAGAAAACTCTTTACAGATAAGTTCAGAAAACGGGAAAAATTTTAGTTAAAACAACAACAACTCAACATCATTAACAAATATATAAGACCCATAGTTAGGGAACAGTCCACATACTAAAAGTTTATAAAAGAGGTCAAGAAGTCCAACGAAAAACTGAGACAACCATCACAGGGAACTACGTGTTTACAAAATTTAAAACTACTTCAGGTTGAATGGACAAAAAAAAGAAAACAACGGGCATGAAAACCACAGTATAAGTTCTTTAGTGACGGTTGAGACACAAAAGAAGATTGATTAACTGTGAAAAAAGGAGAGGTCCAAGATGGACATTTCTACAGTTTTATTACCAAACTATGCAGGGGAAGTCTCATGGCAACTATGTACATATTCTTAACCTGAAAAGATCTGTGACGGTCAGTCCCGAAACCAAAAACATACATAACTCGACTACCTAATCCCGTGAAAGTCCCATTTAGAATCTCGGCAAGTACGAAGAGTCGACCCGAATGAACAACGAATCACTAGTCTCAAGCACTAGACTCGGTGTCAGTCGAAGAGGTAGAAACCGACATTTCTTATATTAGTTAGACTAAAACCATTACTGGTAGACCACTACAGATACACATCTCAGAAGAGAACACAACAACCTTCCTCACAAACGATACTGGTCACGTAAGAGAATCTTTTTGAGATAATCGGAAACGGGACGAAGTAAGACATGAGGTTCCGGTTTAAACGGACAATGAGGTCCATAAAGAACTGAAGGATGAAAACGTAAGGTCAGGGGATATTACTTTTCCTGTAGAAAAAACCCACAATCAAGATCTTCCAGAACATCCAGAAGTATCTTGACAAGTTGAAGTCCAAGAAGTCGTAATGACCAACCCCGTATCTGAACCTAATGACACTATAACTTACCAAACGGAACTCTTACTTATCTCTAGTAAGACAACAAAAACTCTAACGTAGGTTTATGATGTAAAACCTGAGAAAACAACTGACACCACTGATGAGGTAAAGAAGATTCCCTAAGAACGGATGTCATCATCTATATTACCAGTAGACTCAATTTAAGTGGGTAAGGTCAGGTAAAATCAAGCGACTAAGGATTTTACAGCTACAAGTGAGAACGGTAGAGGATAAATTGGTGAAGGTTAAACGGACCTAAGTACCTGGATTGTCAGGTCCAAGGATACGTTATACCGAGAATTGTCGTAGTCTGAAATGAAGGTAGTGGTCAGTGTAGGTGTTGACCCACAACAAAAATGAAACCGAGACAGAGAAGTTAGAAAGACCTCAATAAAGAGGTGACTAGAGGTCATCGTATAACCCATGGATGGCTGTACCCCTCAAGTAGAAAGTCACAGGACAGAAAAACGGAAAAGTATGACATGTACCCCAAGAGTCCCGTTCTTATGACTTCACCAAACGGTAAGGAAAGAGGTCACCTGGTGTAAGACACTCTGGAGAGGTGGTACTGGGTAGGCAGAACCCACCGGAATGTGTCGTACCGAGTACCAAAGTAACTCAATCTGTTCCAACACCAAGTACACTAGTCTAACCAATCAAAAGACACTGACACCAAAAGTAAGACAGACGAGAGACTACCTCTTCCTTTTCTCCGAATACCTTCAAAGGACTACCCTCTCTTGTGAGTCCATACTGGATTTAGTTTAGGAAATGTCACCTTCACTGTTTATCTAAGTTCCCTAATTTAGACAATCTGTCTCACTCAAGACTTCTTGATACCTGTCTCCAAACACTGTAACATATCGTCCGTCACTAGTTCTGATAGGGGTTCTTTTTCTTTACTTTTTTTCGTTTGAACAACAGACTCCTCCGGAATGTTTATCGACACTTTTCTTCTCTTCGTTTTCCGTTTCCTCTTTTCCTTTCTATATGGGTAAACTTACGTCTCAAGGTCTCTTATCGTTCCTCTCTATTCTTTCGGAAAAGAGTCACTAGTCACGTTTCTTTATCTCCTTTTGTTATCTTATCCTTTCTGATCTCTCGAAAAGTTCTTTTAATCTCTATGGTTCTCTTGTAAAGTACGTTTCTACCCGTGTTTATTTTCTGTCTTTACCGTACCCTGGATTTTCTTCGTTTTCTATAATTCTTCTTCACCGTTCTTATGTGTCTTCTTGATATGTTTTTGCTAGAAGGACTAGGTCTATTAGTGCTACCACACTAGTGACCTGATCTCGGTCTGTAGGACTTTACACTTTAGTTCATCCAGAATCCTTCGTAGTCGTGCTTGTTTCGATCACCTCCACAACCTTAAGGTTAACTCGATAAAGTTTAGGATTTTCTACCACAACGTTTTCACGACGTGAGTTATACGGTCGTTTAAACCTTCTGAGTCGTAACCGGTGTCCTGACCTTTTCCAGTCAAAAGTAAGGTCAGGGTTTTTTCCCGTTACGGTTTCTTAAAAGTTTGATGGTGTGTTAACGTGAGTAGAGTGTGCGATCGTTTCATTACGAGTTTTAAGAGGTTCGGTCCGAAGTCGTTATGCTTGGCACTTGAAGGTCTACAAGTTCGACCAAAATCTTTTCCGTCTCCTTGGTCTCTAGTTTAACGGTTGTAGGCGACCTAGTAACTTTTTCGTTCTCTCAAGGTCTTTTTGTAGATAAAGACGAAATAACTGAGAACGTTTCGGAAACTGACATACCTAGTGTTGTTTGACACCTTTTAAGAATTTCTACCCTTATGGTCTGGTGGACTGAACGGAGAACTCTTTACGTCCGGTTCTTTGTTGTCAATCTTGACCTGTACCTTGTTGTCTGATCAAGGTTTAACCCTTTCCTCATGCAGTTCCGACATATAACAGTGGGACGAATAAATTGAATATACGTCTCATGTAGTACTCTTAACGACCTGACCTATTTCGTGTTCGACCTTAGTTCTAACGGGCCACTTTATAGTTATTGGAGTCTATACGTCTATCTTGGTGTGAATACCGTCTTTCACTTCTTGATTTCTCGGAGAACTACTTTCACTCTCTTCTCTCACTTTTTCAACCGAATTTTGAGTTGTAAGTCTTTTGATTCCAGTACCGTAGACCAGGGTAGTGAAGTACCGTTTATGTACCCCTTTGTTACGTTTGTCACTCTCCGAGATATAATAACCCGAGGTTTTAGTGACGTCTACCACTGACGTCGGTACTTTAATTTTCTACGAACAAGGAACCATCTTTTCAATACTGGTTGGATCTGTCGTATAATTTTTTATCTCTATAATGAAACGGTCGTCTCCAGGTAGATCAGTTTCGATACCAAAAAGGTCACCAGTACATACCTACACTCTCAACCTGATATTTTTTTCGACTCACGACTTCTTAACTACGAAAACCTGACACCACGACCTCTTCTGAGAACTCTCAGGGAACATGACGTTCCTCTAGGTTGGTCAGATAGGATTTCCTTCAGTCAGGACTTATAAGTAACCTTCCTGACTACGACTTCGACTTTGAGGTTATGAAACCGGTGGAATACACTTCTTGACTGAGTAACCCTTTCTGGGACTACGACCCTTTCTAACTTCCACCCTTTTCTTCCCCTGGTGTCTCCTATTCTACCTACCTACCGTAGTGGTTGACTTACCTGTACTCAAACTTATTCGAGGCCCTGAACCACTACTTGTTCCTTCGGAACGTACGACGTCAGGTACCCCAGTATTTCTCAGCCTGTACTGACTCGCTGACTTGACTTGACTAGTCTCGGTTAAAAAGTGATGACACTCACAAATAAAAAGATCAAAGAAAATCGAGACCTCAGTAACAAGACTTTCAACTCTTAAGAATTATACGATAACCTATCGACTCTAAAAATGACAAGTACAGGATCGAACGATCAGAGAGAAAAAAAATGATAGTGGAGGTCTCTACATTGATCAGAGGTCTCTATGCTGTCGGGAGAAACAGGTCCGACTCGCAACTTCTTTTTATAGAAATTTGAGAAAGTTTTCGAGTCAATTTTGTCCAACTCCAGTAAGTTATCTTTGAAGTGAATTTTTGAATTCTCTCCTCTTACCGTCTTTCTTTCTTTTCTTTTACAAGAAACGGATCCGGGACTTTATGACCTCTCACCAAATACCTCAATCCGTTGTGGTGGGGGATCTCCAGTAACAGGTGGTTGGATGAGTGGTTAACAATCTGACAACTCGGACTTAGTCAAGTGAAGTCAAGTCAAGTCAGCGAGTGAACCCAGGCTGAGAAACGCTGGGGCACTTAACGTCGCGCGGTCCGGAGGAAGACAGGTAGATTTGAGGACCTCAAGTGAGTTTGAGTAGAGGTAGCTCAGCCACTACGGTAGGTCGGTAGAGTAGGAGACAGTAGGGGAAGAGGAGGACGGGGGTTAGGGAGGGTCGTAGTCTCCGAAAATGTTACTCAGTTGAGAAGCGTACTCCACCGGTTTCATGACCTCAAAGTCGAAATCGTAGTCAGGAAGGTTCCTTGTGGGTCCCGACTAGAGGAAATCTTACCTGACCAACCTAGAGGAACGTCAAGTTCCCTGAGAGTTCTCAGAAGAGGTTGTGGTGTCAAATTTTCGTAGTTAAGAAGCCGCGAGTCGAAAGAAGTGTCAGGTTGAGAGCGTAGG